>OY992536.1:269915640-270308085 GCA_963921195.1 Pegoplata infirma
TCACCTGTATGATACCGATTACGGTACCATCTGATATCATATCGCTCATTTACTTGCATAGTGTCCTAACTCAAAAAACTTGATTTTTGAGTTATTGATATAAAATTGTTCTTTATATCATTTGTATTAATCTATTTTAAATTCACCGTTTGAGAAATCAACACGCTATTATAACATTTTCTATGTACCGGCCTTTTTCAATAGGAAACCAGTTTCAAATGAAAACTTTAAACGCGTTTTCTGCGAAATCAAATATTCAAATATCATTTTCTAATTTTTGGCGATTTTGCTATCGTCATTTTTGGAAACTTCGAAGACGAAAACGGTATCCATTTTCATATCGAAATGATATTGTTATCTCCTAGAATAACGATAGTTTTTCGATAAATTCTGGAAAATGGCGATTTACTATTGTTATGACTGGAGTTATCGATAGCGAAAACGATATCATATTTTTATGGAAAAACGATAGCATAAGGAAAGGTACATTAAGAACGAAAACACTATCGGTTTCGTTAACATATGTGACAAAAAGGTGATATTGCCACGATATCATAATTTATCGATATTTACAATCAAAACGTTTCAATATACCGTCATGTTATTCTGAGAAAACTTTCAAGATTCTAAGACAATTTTCAGATTTTCAGAATTTTTTTTTGTAGAAAATGTGTAAGATTTTGAGACAAAGTTGTCGTCCAAATAAATTTTCAGATTCTAAACAATTTTTATACCCTCCAACTACAGTATGGGGGTATACTCAGCAAAATCAGACCAGGAGCAAAAAGTTCCCCTTTGAAACCAACCCATAAAAAATTCCACTTTTTTACATGATTTTTTGTGGTTTTTGTTTAACAAATGCAACATTTTTATGCTACAAAAACTTAAGAGTCGTACATTTGGACCCAGAGAATTAGATAATGTAATTTTTTCTTTTTTGCATATTGGAGGGTATAAAAGATTCGGCACAACCGAATTTAACACTCTCACTTGTTTGTATTGAAACATTCTCAGAAATAAAACTATTAGGAAAATAACCCCAACATTTTTCTGTAAGTTATTTGAACTCAAACGGATGGTTTTAGATTAAAAACACAGTACAACACAAAAAAAAAAAATACGGGGTTCCGAAAATTGATTCTGGTAGAGGAGACCAACAAAAAAATATACGTGTGTCGGAGTTTTGTAAGTCCACATCGGAATTTTTTTTAGAGACGGTTGAACTTTCCCAACTGTGGCCTGTTCTTGCAACATATCGGTATATTAAACTATGTTTTCTTTACATCTGAGGTGTAGGCTATGTTCAGTAACTTTGTAGAAAATATTGTGGCAAATATTTTTGTGGAACATATTAACCCTCTAACTCCCCCTCATAACGGTAGTTTTTGGCTTTATTCCAACGAATCGTAAAAAACACCCCAAAAGAAGAAGTTGTTGACCATCCATTTTACTACATATTTCTGAACACTAGAAAGCTCAAAACTTAACACAAACACCAAAAAACAGTCAAATTCAATTTTGCCCCTTAAGGGTTAATTTACTCTTTAATTTTTTTATATATCATTTTGTCATTCCGTGTGTGACGCATCAAAATATCGGTCTAGGACCCCATAAAGTATATATATTTATGATCAGTGATCGATTCTAAGACATTCTAGCGATGTCCGTCCGTCCGTCTGTCTGTCCGTCCGTCTGTAGTCAATACGATGCTGTCCAAAATAAAAGAGCTAGACTCCCGACATTTGGCACGAATATGTCTTATGTTCCTAGTCAAGTTAAGTTCGTAAATCAGAAAAATCGGGCAAGGGGGAAAAAGTTCCCCTTTGAAGAACTAAACCAACCCATAAAAATACCACTTTTTTACATGATTTTTTGTGTTTTTGTTTAACAAATGCAACATTTTTATACTACAAAAACTTCAAAGTCCTACATTTGGACCCAGAGAATTAGATAATGTCGTTTTTTCTCTCCGCCCCCCCCCCCCCTTTTATGGGCGTGGAATTTTTTTTTTAAATTGATAAACTTGTATTTCTTTAGTGCAAAATGCATAAGAATGAATTTTAAGCACATATTCGAGAGGAAATTTCACCCCCCCCCAATTACAATTTCCGGCACCTCCCCCCAATAAAAAGAAAACGCCCCTGCAATTTTTTTTTTTTTGCATATTGGAGGGTATAAAAGATTCGGCACAACCGAATTTAACACTCTCACTTGTTTGTATTGAAACATTCTCAGAAATAAAACTATTAGGAAAATAACCCCAACATTTTTCTGTAAGTTATTTGAACTCAAACGGATGGTTTTAGATTAAAAACACAGTACAACACAAAAAAAAATACGGGGTTCCGAAAATTGATTCTGGTAGAGGAGACCAACAAAAAAATATACGTGTGTCGGAGTTTTGTAAGTTCACATCGGAATTTTTTTTAGAGACGGTTGAACTTTCCCAACTGTGGCCTGTTCTTGCAACATATCGGTATATTAAACTATGTTTTCTTTACATCTGAGGTGTAGGCTATGTTCAGTAACTTTGAAGAAAATATTGTGGCAAATATTTTTGTGGAACATTTTAACCCTCTAACTCCTCCACATAACTGTAATTTTTCGGTCTATTCCAACGAATCGTAAAAAACACCACGAAAGAAGGGTAGGGCGATGAAATGTTCTAAAAAAATGTTGGCCATCAAATCTTACTGCATATGTCAGAACGCACCAAAGTCCAAAACTTTACACAAACACCCAAAACCAGTCAAAATCGAGGTTACCACTCAAGGGTTAATTTATTTTGTAATTTTTTTAATTGGCAATCTTGAATTTGATTATAAAACTATGTGTTATTTACATCTGATGTTAAGGCTATGTTCAAAAACTTTGCAGAAAATATAATGGCATAACTTTTTGTGGAACATATTAACCCTCTAACTCCCCCACATAACGGCAGTTTTTGGCTCTATACCAACGAATCGTAAATAACACCCCGAAAGAAGGGTAGGGCGGTGTTGAAATGTTTTATAAAAATGTTGGCCATCCATTTTACTACATATTTCGGAACACTACAAAGCTCAAAACTTAACACAAACACCAAAAAACAGTCAAATTAAATTTTGCCCCTAAAGGGTTAATTTACTTCTTAATTTTTTTTTTAATTGGCATTCTTGAAGTTGACTATAATTCTATGGGTTATTGACATCTGATGTTTAGGGTATGTTCAGCAACTTTGTAAAACATATTATGGCAAATATTTTTGTGGATTATATTAACCCTCTAACTCCTCCACATAATGGTAATTTTTGGGTATATTCTAACAAATTGTATAAAACACTACTAAAAATGGGGAGGGCGGGGATGAAATGTTCTACAAAGTTACAGGCCATAAAATTACTATAGATGTCAGAATACACTTAAGAGCAAAACTTAACAGAAACACCAAAACCCAGTCAAATTCAATATTGCCCACTAAGGGTTAATTTTTTTTAATGCGAAATCTTGAATATGACTCTTTTTTTGTGTTTGTGTTAATTTTTGGGCTTTTTTGTGCTCTGACGTATATAGTAACATTGGGCAACATTTTTGTAGAACATTTCCCTCTCTCCCCCTTTTTCGGGCTTTTTTTTAACAATTTGTTACAATAGAGCCAACAAAAATTGCGTTATGAGAGGGAGTTACAGGGTTAATATGTCCCACAAAAATATTTTCCATAATATTTTCTATAAAATTGCTAAACATACCAAACACCACAGATGTAAATAAAACATAGTTTTATATACCGATATGCTGTAAGAACAAGTCAAGCTGGGAAAATCTAACCGCCTCTAAAAAAAATCCGATGTGATCTTTCAAATCTCCGACACACGTGTATGTTTTTTTGGTCTCCTCTACCAGAATCAATTGTCTGAACCCCGAAATTTTGGAAAAAGTTTGAAATTGTTGTACAGTGATATTAATTCTCCACAAAAGTTTCATTCAATATCCACAAGCAATGCCAAAAATGTTTTTACTAAGCCCAGTATAAATGTTCTCTAATCAACAAGTCGCCCAAAATTTGCTATAAATACAATATTTTTTATATCATAAGTGAAAAATTTCTCTATCATCAAATTAATTTATATTGCATATAAAAATACCATCCAAACTTATAACTTGCACCATAAACGCTAAGCTATTTTGCTCAATCTCTTCTACTACTACAATTTTGTTAAGCTGAATTTTTGTTCATTTAAATTATGTAACCGCAGTAAATAGAAAATTGTAATAATCAACGACTATAAAAATGCAAAAAAAATCGTATAAGCCAAAGAAAGAAAAACTAGAATTGCATTATTATAAACGCGAACAACCCAAAAACCTAATGGCAAACACTATGAGTGCTAATTTATCACAAAATAGACACACGTACCGCCAAAAGAGTACATAAAAGTAACTAGTAAGTCACTACTAAACTGACTAACTAACACCATAACAGACTTTTGAGACCATAATGCAATACAGTAAACACTCATACACACATACCTATTTGAATAGGCAGTCAACAGACACCTTACAATCAGTACAATTTGGTACGTATGGAAACTAATATTAATGTTGCACATTGTTGTGGAGGCACTTCATGGTCAACATGGTAATATGAGCGGAAGAAAATACCGCCGAATTAGTGAAAAAACAAAAAGGAAGGTTTGCTAAAGAAAATGTTTTAAAGCAGATCAAAAACAAACTTAAATAAAATGGAAGTTCTGAAAAACCAAAAACAAACTTAAATAAAACTGAAGTTCTGTTTAATTTTTAAATAGATATTGGTCTAGCTCGAGGTCACATTTTTTTTCAAATAACACTGTAAAAAGATTTCACACTTTTTCCAAAATTACGGGGTTCCGATGATTGATGCTGGTAGAGGAGGCAAACAAAAAAAAAATAACGTGTGTCGACGTTTTGAAAGATCACTTCGAAATTTTGTTTTAGAGGCGGTTAAAGTTTCCCAGCTTTGGCCTGTTCTTGCAGCATATCGGTATATAAAACTATGTTTCTTTACATCTGCAGTGTAGGGTATGTTACAAAATTGTAGCAAATATTAAGACAAATATTTTCGTGGAACATATTAACCCTCTAACTCCCTCTTATAACACTATTTTTTGGCTCTATTCTAACAAATCGTAAAAAATAGCCCTAAAAGGGCGAGGGCGGGGAAAAATGTTCCACGAAAATGTTGCTCATTAAATTTTAGTATATACGTCAGAGCACACCAAAGCTCAAAAATTGACACAAACACCAAAAAAGAGTCAAGTTCTAACAAATCGTAAAAAATAGCCCGAAAAGGGCGAGAGCGGGGAAAAATGTTCCACGACAATGTTGCCCATTAAAACAGTCAAGTTCTAACAAATCGTAAAAAATAGACCGAAAAGCACACCAAAGCTCAAAAATTGACACAAACACCAAAAAAGAGTTGAGCATTCAAAAAATTAAAACAAAAATTAACCCTTAGTGGGCAATATTGAATTTGCTTTTTTTGTGTTTCTCTTAAGTTTTCGGCTTTGGTGTGTTTTGACTTTTATAGTAAAATTCAAGGGCCAACATGGTAGAAAAGAGCCAAAAATTATTGTTATGTGGAGAAGTTAGAGGGTTAATATGTTCCACAAAAGTTTTTGTCATAATATTTTCTACAAAGTTGCTGAACATATCCTTACCCAGCAGAAATAAATCGAGATTTTGGCGACACAGCATCTGTTTATAGCATACCGTAGCGCATCCAAAGAGCGCTCTTAGGGATGCAGTAAAAGGAAGGGGAAAAAATTTTAATTTTTTTTTAAGATTTTTTATATAAAACTTATAATGTGTAATTATTTTTTGATAAAATTTCACACTTGCTTTCCTTTTTAATATTTTTAACACTTTTTGAATAAAAAACATGAGTTTTAGACAAAGACACATGATTTGACTGCATCATTATTGCGCATTAATCAGCGCTGCAAAGAGCGCTTCAATCATAGCATCTTTGACCGCTGTTCCCAAAAAAAATCCCATAAAAAATGTGAAAATGAAAATTTCCGATATTTTTTTGATGTTCACTTCCGATTTTTTCAAACTTATTTGTTTTTTCATTGACATTCATTCATTTTGTTTTGTGTAAGTTTTTTTTTTTTTCATTTTGTTTCACATAAATAAAGTTTTGTAAAGTAAAACGAATGAATTTTTTTGTTATATTTTTTTAAATTTTAGTTATTTGATTTCAACTTTGAATTTACAGCATCTTTATTCTGCTTAAATCAGCTCTACAAAGATACATGAATTCACTGCATCTTTAATCTGCTTAAATCAGCGCTAAAAAGATACATGAATTTACAGCATCTTTATTCTGCTTAAATCAGCGCTCTAAAGACACGTGATTTCAGTGCATCTAAAGAGCGCTGTTTCTGTGTATCCAACTAGCGCTCTAAAGTGGGACATCGCCTTAGGGAATCATGCATGAATTCAGCGCAATTGGATGCGCTCCTTTACTCAAGTTCCCCTTCCAAAAGCTGCTGAACGTTCAGCAAAATTTCTGCTGGGTAACATCAGATGCAAACAAGAGACAATTTTATAGACAAATTTAAGATTGCGAATTAAAAATATTACAAAATAAATTAACCCTTGATGGGCAACATAAAATTCGACTGGTTTTTGGTGTTTGTGTTAAGTTTTTGGCTTTGGTGTGTTCTGACATTTATACACGGCGGGCAGGAAGCAACTTATTATTCCATAAAAATGGCGACAAAAACCAAAAGCGGGCATTTGTTTGTGATGAAAAATGTATTCAAAAGCTGTTTGAATTGAAATCCTAGCTGCTCCTTTTCTTGAGATATTCACATTTTTCGATTTTTGCGCAGAAAGAATTTTCTAAAAGAACATGAAGTAAGATTTTAGCCGATTTTACACGTTTCCATGGTGCACCGCGTGGAGGTTTCTTACATTGCACCTCTTTTTTAAAGTTTTTTATTTTTTTTAATTTTTTTTTTTGTTTTTTTTATTTTTTTAATTTTTTTTTTTTTAATTTTTTTTTTTTTATTTTTTTTTTTTTAATTTTTTTTCTGTTTTTTTCTTTTTTTTTACTTTTTTTTGTTAATTTAACTTTTATATATAAAGGGATGCAAAAAAAAAACTACTGCTTTTTTTAATCGGTTCTGGTAAGATTGATCTTCTATACTGTTTATTTTGAATTTATCCCAAAACTTAACGAATTCTCTATGAATCGATTCCCCAGCTTGTTTGGACCATACTCCTAAGCCATCGTTATTTATGGGCATTATAGCTTGTTTTAAATGATCTAAAATCGCATGGATTTTAATGGTTTGAGTGACATCTGTACTCTTTAAAGCATTGCGGAGCTCGCTGATATTTTAATCAAAATCACTTAAATCTGCTTCTTTTTGTAGAGAAGCAAGATTCTATTCATTGCTTTTAATGAAGCGATATAAGGCAGCAATCGATATGGTCATAAATAATAGGATCTTGTAGGGCATCCGCTTTTTTTTTTAAAGTTTACGACATTGATTTCCTTCAAAGGCATGGCCTTGGTAATTCTTATGAATTATACTTAGCTTTTTGGGCCACAATAAAGCTTTATCACGACCTACTACTTTAACAATCCCGTTCCAAAAAAGATGGTTCACAAATCTTAGACGAAGATGGAGCTCTGGAGGAACACTTTTCTCTATTACATATGCAAAGAGTACAGATGTCACTCAAACCATTAAAATCCATGTGATTTTAGATCATTTAAAACTAGCTATAATGCTCATAAAAAACGATGGCTTAGGAGCCTGGTCTGAGCAAGGTGGGGAACCGATTCATAGAGAATTTGTTAAGTTTTGCGATAAATTCAAAATAAATAGTATAGAAGATCCATCTTACCAGAACCGATTAAAAAAAGCAGTAGTTTCTTTTTCATCCCTTCATATATAAAAGTTAAATTAACAAAAAATAAAAAAACAGAAAAAAATTAAAAAATAAAAAAAAAACAGAAAAAAAAATAAAAAACTTTAAGAAAGAGGTGCAATGTAAGAAACCTCCACGCGGTGCACCTTGGAAACGTGTAAGATCGGCTAAAATCTTACTTCATGTTATTTTAGAAAATTCTTCCCGCGCAAAAATCGAAAAAAGTGAATATCTCAAGAAAAGGAGCAGCTAGGATTTCAATTCAAACGGCTTTTGAATACATTTTTCATCACAAACAAATCCCCGCTTTTAGTTTTTGTCGCCATTTTTATGGAATAATAAGCTGCTTCCTGCCCGCCGTGTATAGTAAAATTTTATTACCAACATTTTTATAGAACATTTTATCCCCGTCTTTTCAGGTGTTTTTTTACGATTTGTTAAATTAGCCCTTAACGGGCAAACTTAAAATTGACTGGTTTGAGGAGTTTGTATTAAGTTTTGGGCTTTGTTGTGTTTTGACTTTTATAGTAAAATTTTATGTTTTTGAGAAAGATTATTCTAGCTCAAGGTCATATTTATTTTACTAATCGTTACGATGATATTGTCAAAGTAACAATTTTCAAGAAACTTTTTATAAAGTTGTTTGTTTTAAATTGATGTTTTGTATTGCCACAAACGATTGCCAATTTGCTAAATACTCTTGATAATGGAATTTGACGAATTCCGAAACACGTGTCGAGTAAGTCTTGCAAAATGACCAAACCAATCAATTTAAAACAAACAACTTTATAAAAAGTTTCTTGAAAATTGTTACTTTGACAATATCATCGTAACGATTAGTAAAAGAAATATGACCTTGAGCTAGAATAATCTTTCTCAAAAATAGAATTTTAAAGGTCGAATAATAAATAATTTTTATTAATTTAAAAATTAAAACAGAATGTAAAATTTTATGTCCAACATTTTGGTAGGACATTTTATCCCCGCCCTCCCCCTCTTTCGGGATGTTTTTTACGATGTGTTACAATAGAACCAAAAATTAACGTTATGTGGAGGAGTTAGAGGGTTAATATGTTCCACAAAACTATTTGCCATAATATTTTCTACAAAGTTGGTGAACTTAGTCTACATCTCAGATGTAAAGAAAACATAGTTTTATATACCGATATGCTACAAGAACAGGCCAAAGCTGGGAAAATGTTACCATCTCTAACATAAAATTCCGATGTATCTTTCAAAACACCGACGCACGTATATTTTTTTGTCCGTAATTTTTTTAGTGTTGTACTGTGTAATTACGATAATACTGTCAAAGCAATAATTTTCGAAAGAAATTTACAAAAAAAACAAGTGGGATTGTTAAATTCGGCTGTGCCGAAACTTTTATACCCTCCAAAATTAAAAAAAAATTAACAAAAAAATTGACTTTGAGAGCACCTTCCCATCGTGATAAATATACCAAATATTTAATTTATTTAACAAAAATACAAAAAAAACATGTAAAAAAATTGTATTTTTTTAAAGGTTGGTTCAGTTCTTCAAGGGGGAACTTTTTTTCCCCTCGCCCGTTTTTGCCCATTCACGAACTTAACCTGCCTATGAACATGAGACATATTTGTGCCAAACTTCAGGAGTCTAGCTGTTTTATTTTGGACTGCATTGTGTTATTTACAGACAGACGGACGGACGGACAGACGGACATTCACAGAATGTCTTAGAATCGATCATGGATCAATAATATATATACTTTATGGGGTCCCCGACCGATAGTTCGATGCGTTACAAATGGAATGACAAAGTGAATATACCCCCATACTGTGGTTGGAGGGTATAAAAATTTTAGATGTGCTAAAAAATAAAAAAACGAAAATAACAATATTAAGTTTTGATTAAGAATTTAATTGATACAACTAAAAACATTATTAATTTTACGAAAGAATTTGTAGTAAAAAAAATTTAACTACAAAAACATTTGATACAACTAAATACTTAATTAACCAAACTACAATTTTTATTAATACAACAATTACACTACCCTACACTGTTTCATGACAGCCATTTGCATTTTCTAAAGTTTTTTGGCCTCCTTTATAAGAATCTGTCAACAGAAAAGTTGTATCGAATCGGCTTTTCAAGTTATAGGTATTTTTATTGTTTGTGGAACTGTTTTAGATACTTCACACAAAAAAAACCTTGTTAAATTGCTAGAAAAAGTCTCGAAAAAGTATCTTGTTTTTTAACAAAAAATTTACGATTGAAATTGAAATTTTTTTTGTAATTTTGTAATTTTACAATTTTTTTTGTAATTTTACAAATTTCCAAGGTTTTTTTACAAAAAAATATCACGAGATTTCCTTGTAAGTTTAATTGTGCCAAAAAAGTAAATTAACAATTTTATTGGTAAAAATCTTGTGAATTTACGAAAAAGCTCGTAATTTATACTAGGAATTCTCGTAAAATAGGAGGTAACAAAACAATTTAGTGAAACGCGAAACTTCTTTGTAAGTTTAATTCTGTCAAAAAATTTGTAAATTTACAATTTTATTGATAAAAAGCTTTTAAAATTACACAATTATTAGTAAAAAGCCTGTAAAATTAAAGGAATTGTTGCCAAAAAGGAAGTAGCAAAAGAAAAAAAATTACAAACCTTTCTTGTCATTTTACAAATTTTTTTGGAGTATACTTTCCTGTTCACAGATTCATGTTTAGGAGGCCAAAATAATAAAGAAATGTACCTTATTTCCTTTTCTGACAAAATCGGGAATAATTTTTACCGTATCACTGCTGTTTGGCGTAACTTCCCTGCAAGTAACCTAACATTTTTTTCTTCTTTGTTGCAAATACACTTGCATATTTTTTTAAATTTTTTTTTCTCTAATATTTTTTAAGGCCATTTGAAAAACTAGTATTCAATGTTACTTATTTCCATCTATTCATTTCATTCTTTCATTTAAACTCAACACACCGCTAGACGGTTGTTACGGTATGTAGAGTTGGTGGTTTTCTGTGATGTGATGACCTGCTTTAAACAATTGTGTCCGTTGTGTTATTTCTTACTTTTTTTTTTTTGCTTTTCCATCAAATTGATATTAATGGATTTGAAATTTTCTTAGTTGGTTTAAAAATTATAATAGTTTAGAAAAAGAAATTGTTAAATATTGTTGTGCACTTGAGAATTGAATATTTGTGGTTAATTTCTTGTTTAAGGTGTTAAATTGTTAAACGATAAAAATAAGAAAACTAAACGTTTAATGTTTTTATATGTATAAAAAGGTTTTTGGGGTAAATTGAACAAAAAAAAAAATAAAGAAAATCATTGTTTTAATAATAATGAAGTGATCTAAGTAAAACAAATTTAAAATGTTTCAGACATTAAAATTTTTAAGGAGGAGAGATGAATTATCACATATTGTACGAAAACGATAGTGTTTTCATTCTGATATCGTTCTGGCTATCGATAATTCCAGTCATAACGATAGTAAAATTGTAAAATAGTAAAAAAAATTTCAAAAAACTATCGTTATATCAGGCGACAACAATATCGTTTCCATATGAAAAAGTTAAA
This sequence comes from Pegoplata infirma, assembly GCA_963921195.1. NCBI lineage: Eukaryota > Metazoa > Arthropoda > Insecta > Diptera > Anthomyiidae > Pegoplata > Pegoplata infirma. Next base: position 269,927,111 of record OY992536.1, read on the forward strand.
TCATTTTCGCGTTCTAAATTTCCAAGAATGACAACAGCAAAATCGCCAAAAATTCGAAAATGATATGAAAAGTCTTAGAATCTGAGTATTTTTCTATGAAAAAAAGGTCTCAGCATTGTAGACTTTTTTACAGGCAAAAGGTTTTAGAGCCTCAGACTTTTTCTATAGGAAAACGCTTTTAGAATCTGAGACTTTTTCTTTTGGTAAAAGTTCAGAATCTGAGATTTTATCTGTAGATAAAGTTCTGTGAATCTAAAACTTTTTTAATAGAAACAAGTAGAAAACTTAAATTCGATTTTTCCGAATCTATGAATACCCTCCACAATGCCTTTTTAAAGGAAAGTAAATTTTTAACGTGAAAAAAATTAACAATTTTGATTAGAAATATTTTATTTTGAGTAAAAAACTCTTTTTTTTTTTGTTATTTAAAAAAAAAGAAAAATTACTAATTTTTTTTTTTGAGTGTAAAACTTTTTTCGAGTGTAAAAATATTTCTGAGTGAATGCACGTACGTATGTACACGAAATTTTGTAATTTTTGTAAAAAAAAAGTAATTTTTTTTTTTGAGTGTAAAATTTTTTTTGAGTGTAATTTTATAGTTACCAATGCTTTTAAAACTAAACAAGTTTAAAAAACATTGCTTTGAAACTAAACCAGTTTGAAAAGCATTGTTAAGTAACCACCAATGCTTTTAGAACTTGTTAAACACGTGGAATTTAAGATGAAACTAATCTGAAATTCAGGGTTTTGATTATAACTTTTAAACCACTGGACCGATTGAGCTGAAATTTAATACCAAACAGACCTAGGGAACGGCAAAGATTCAAGTCAAGCTTCAGTAGTCTCATTATTGTCTTTCGAAAGTTATCGGGTTTCTTATCTCGTAAATTCGCGAAACACCCTTGCCGAAATTTTCTCTTTTGCTCATAACTTTTGAACCACTGGACCGATTTGGCTGGATTGCAATACCAACCTGACTAGGTAATTGACCAACATATATGCCAAACTTCAGTAGCCTCTGTTAAGTCTTTCAAAAGTTAGCATGTTTTCTACGGGCAGACAGACAGACGGACGGACGGACATCGCTAGATCGACTTAAAATCGATCGAGGATCATGAATATACCCAGGAAAATTTTTTGGAACAAATTCCTGGTTCAATAGATTCTTGAATACGTTCTACGGTAATCACAACAAAATTTTCTATGTAAAATTATTTTTCAAAAAAACTACTTGCTCTAAAAAACGATTGCTTTCGGGACAATCTCAAACAAAAATCATTGATTCTGGAATGTTAAGTAGAACCGGTTGCAGGGTAGTTTGATGGGTTCCGGAACCTATTATTTGGAACAGAAAATTTTGCTGGGTATATACTTTATGGGGTCCTAGACCAATATTTTGATGTGTTACAAACGGAATAACGAAATACCCTCCATCACTAGAGTGGAGTGTATAAAAAGGTATCTGAATCTGACAATTTTTCTTCAGAAAATACTTTTTCAATAGGAAGAAAGTCTATGAATCTGAGATTTTTTCTATGGGGAAAAGGTAACAGAATCTGATAAAAATAGAATCTGAGACTTGTTTTTATTTTTTTTTTTAAAAACCTGAGACTTTTTTGATAGAAAAATCGTATACTTTTTCTACAGAAAATGTTCTCAGAATCTGAAAGAATCTGAGACATTTTTAATAAGATATTTTTTTATACAAAACAAGTGAGAGAGTTAAATTCGGTGGTGCCGAATCTATTATACCCTCCAAAACGTAAAAAAATAAAAAAAAAAATCCAGAGGCGTTTTTTTTTTTTGGGGGGGGGGGGGGGGGTTTGGTGGTTTTATAAAATGTATTTATTATGATTCTTGCAATTACTTAATCCAATTAATCATTATTAGAAAACATTTTTCATATCCACGCCCACAAAAGGTGGCGGGTCATTTTTTTTTATTTTTTTTTTTAATCCGCTGGGTTCACATCCAGGATTTTCAACTTCTTTTGACACAAAAATATTGCATTTACTTAACAAAAGTACAAAAAACCCTGCAAAAAAGGCGGGTTTTCTGAGGTTGGTTTAGTTTTTCAAGGGGGAACTTTTTCCCTTGGTCCGATTTTGCCCATGACCATAAGACGTATTCGTGCCAAACTTCGGAATTCTAGATCTTTTATTTTGAACTGTATCGTGTCCTCTACAGACAGGCCGACGCACAGATGGACGGACATCGCCAGAATGTCTTAAATCGATCACAGATCCATAATATACTTTATGGGGTTCTAGACCGAAATTTCGATGCGTTACACACGGAATGAAAAGGTGAGTATACCCCCATACTGTGGTTGGAGGGTATAAGGGTTGAACACTGAGGGTAGGTATTAGAGATGGGCACATGAGCAGATTAGAGCGTGATTCACGTGATTCAAGCGTGAGTGTGACTGAATTCATTTTAACTCACGTAATTGTGAGTGTGGGAAAAAATTGCACTAGTGAGTGTGCGTGAGTAAGATTTTTGCGTGAGGTTGCATTAGTCCAATTTTTTTCGTGAGTTTGCGTGATTTGTTTTCTCTTCATATTTCCTTTCGTACCAAAAAAACAACAAAAAAACTTTTAAAATTTGCTAAACTTAAGATTTCTTCCGAAAAAAGCAAAAAAAAAATCGTAAAATTTCGCTGAACTTTAAATGTTGCTAAAAAGTTAGTAAGATTTTTAAAATTTTAGTTTTTGATTTATTTTTTTGTATAAATAAGAGTTTTGTGAGTGCGAGTTAACGTGAGTGAAGCTTGTGTCAGTGAACGGGAGTGTGAGTTGTATTTAGTTTATTCACGTGATTGTGAGTAAGTGTGAGTAGAAAAAATATGCTCGTGAGTGAGTGTGCATGATTTAAAAATTCCTGTAGAGAGCGTGAGTGAGTGTTAGTCAAAAATCTCCCATCTCTAGTATTTAAAAATTATTGGGGGTCAGTCAACCAAAATTTTGAATTTCATGGAAAATTTAAATATGTATAATAAAAAAATTCTGAAATTGGTCGAGCGGTTTTTTTTTTATGTTGCTATTTTTAATTTGTCAAAAAATTTACAAAAATGGCGGTTTTCCTACGCTAAAGAAGTTAAAAAAAAAATCTCAAAGTTGTTTTCCATTGAGTTTTTTATAGAGCTTGAGACAAGCTTTCGTATGAGCCAAATCACACCATTTTAACCCATGGGCGCCATCATGGATCAAAAAGTTTTTGGTGTAAATTTTCTTAAAAAATTTGGATCGAAGAACGCCTTGGGTTAAAATGGTTTATTTAGGCTCAAATTAATTTTTAACGAAAATTTGTCATAAGCTCTATGCCAAGGTCAAGGAAAAAAAAAATTTGGATATCTTTTTTTTTTTCTTGATCGTAGGAAAAAACCGTTATCTTTCCAAAATTTCAAAAATCGATATCTCGCAAACCGTTTGAGTTCGGTCATTCCATTTGTCACACCTGAATAGGTGTGGTCCAGGACCCCATATATATCTATGATCACCGATTAAATTTTAAACGACTAAGCGATGTCTGTTCTTCCGTCTGTGTATTCAAATCAAGCTATCTTTCGAGTGACGACTTGGATGCTGCTGAGGTTAGGCATCCAAGAAGCTAAGATTTTTTCAATATAAAATAATGTTTTCGAACATAAAAAAATCAGAAAATTATTTAATTTATTTAATTTTTCTTCAAAGTGCATATTTATGAACACATCTTTAAATATTTCTGTGCCGTACTAAAAGAAAAACAAAAGACTTAAGCTACAAACTTGATTTTTTTTTTCAATTTTAAACAACATTTCAATAAACATTTTTAAAAGTCATTGACTTTTCTTATACAATATAAATTGAAATGTAAATTATATAGATTTATTAACATACATCCACATGTGCTAATATAATGATTTGTAATTGAAAAATTACTTTTCTAATATTATTATCTAACATCACACAGCTTGATCATCAGCAATAACTTGTTCTATGTTTTGATTATATGAATTTTCCATTCAACTTTTCTAATACATCTTACTGATCTAGTTTAGCAGGTATTGACTTATAAAGTTGAAAAACTTAAAGCATTTCAAATTGATTGTTTGCAAAAATAAACGTTAGAATTGCACAAAAGATTTGAATGCAGAGGCTTGATATGATTTTTTTTTTCATAATTTTCTTTCTTTTTTTAATAAAAAAAAGTTGATTGGGTTTTTGATTTTGATTTATTTCTATTTTTTTATAAAAGACTTTATTATGTATGTTGAAAATATGTTAAAGTGTGTATGTAAGTGTAATGGAGATGGTGTTAACAGTAAAATTTTATTAAAATTATAACATTTGATCTTAATTCAAGGTAACAGTTAGATTTTATTATTTTTATATTATTATTGGTAGAAGGCAGTGTTTTAGGGAAGTATGAGAAGTTTTTTCAAAGGAGTTGGAAAGTTTTAAATGGAATTCTTATGAAATGTCCGAGAATCTTTAAGTTTTACAATTATTAAAACATCTCCTAATCTTATAATATTGACAAAAAAAACACAAAAACCGAAATTATTTTGCTTGATTGATACTTTTACTAATAAAACAGCTCTAAATAATTCAAAACACCACACACAGTTTGTTTAAAAAAATATATAAAATTTTAAAAACCCCTGTATAAAAAATAAAAACACAAAATTGCTGCTTGTTTACACATAAAATCATTAAAATTCATTAATCTTTTATGATTTAACAAAAAGTTATTGATGATCAACATTGTGAACAGTGAGGAAAGCCCCCCCTAAAGACAAAAACATATTTCCTCACATATTGTTGCTTTTTCACATTTTTTTTTTGAACTATAAAACAAAAATGTGTTACAATTGTGTTGCAACAATGACTTTGTAATAATTTTGTTACAACAAATCATTTATAAAAAAAAATTATTTTGTTTTCTAGTTTTTCAAAAAAAAAAAAATAAACGAATTTTGTTAATGTTAACTAGAAATGCAATTGACATTAAAACTAAAGATTACATGCTCTTACCAACCGACAAAACAAAAATATAACTTGAGAAAGTCAAATTCAATGAATGCATTTGCTAGGGGGAACAAAATGAAGATGCTTTCATATGATGGCGGCGTAGTAGATTTTAGTGATGATGATGATAGAGCGCAGTGCAATCATAAATCACTTAACAATTGTATTGAAAAAAAAGTTGTTGATTTTGGAAGATTGTTAGATTTGTTACAAAAAAAAATGAGGGTTTAAAACAAACTTACTTTCAATTTTTTTTCTTCTTGTTTTGATATTGAAATAAATTTTAGTAAAATAAAAGTGAAATTTAGAGTAAAAAGTTTGTTTTTGAAGTCTTTTGTTTATGATGTGTCATATAGGTAATACAAAACAAGTTTGTGTCTTAAGTCTTTTGTTTTTACTTATGGTAATATCAAAGAAGTTAGTTTTTAATAACAAAAATAAATATGAAGGCTTTCTTAAGAACAACCGAGAGAAAAGTAACCAATTTTTCAGGAGATGAAGAAGTACCAAACAACACTCATGTAGCATTTTAGAAGGGTTAGAATTGCAATTTCCAAAAAGTACATTTATTGGTGCAGTCCTTGATGATATAAAAATCTGATAATTTTTCTATTTGAAAAATATTTTAGCATCTGAAAATTTTAATGTACGAAAATTGTTTTAAAATTTTATAATTTTTCTGCTCAGTAAAATGTGTAAAAATATAATAAAACTCAAAAAATTTATTAGTTTCTTAAAATACACCGTCCGCCAAAAATTAACAAAAAGTCGTTGAACACGAACTGGATAATATACGTTTAAAGTTTTTCATTTCCTGATCCTGTTTCCTTTTAAAAGGACTTCAACTTTTTAGAGGACTAAATTTTATAAATTTTTTTTTTTATTTTTACTTGTCCTAGGATGCCAATATTGCCAGAAAATTAAAGAGGAGGATCTCCCCTATTTTTCCCATTTTAATATTTTTACGTATCAGGAAGAAGGAGATAAGTCACGTTCTTTCAAAAATGTATCCTTCAATATCATTAAAAATTTTGAACAAAATATTTTGATAAAGTTTTCAAATTACTTTATTCACATCTATTTATACAGATATGGCAAAATAAAAAAATGAATTAATTAGAGGAGATCCTCCCCTTTCATTTTCCGTCACCAGTGTCATCCTAGGACAAGTACAAATATTTCAAAAATATTTTACAAAATGTATACTTTAAAACTTTTAAGTCCTCTTAAAAGGAAACAGGATCACGAAATGAAAAAATGTAAATGAAGTTTTTTAATCGGAGAATTTTTAGAATCTAAAAGTGTTTTTTATTGTGATAGATTAAAGAAATTTATGTCAAAAAGAGGTCACAGATTCATATAATTTTATTTTTCATTGATAAAAACTTGCTTCCCATAATAATTTGAGTTTCCAAAAATTAATTTGGGGAAATTAGCGACATGGTTTTAAAAATGATTAAAATCATTTCTCTGTAGATCCTAAATTTAAAATTTCAAGTTTCGGGAACCATTTTTTCAGGAGATAGGAAAAGTATCAAATAGCAAATTTTTACCTCATTAAAATCGCAATTTTTGAAATGGAATTTTTTGTTTTTTTTCTGCAGGAAAGTTTATTATAGCACAAAATTAACAAATTTTTACTTTTTATACCCCATTTAAATCGGGATTGGTACTTTTTTTAGAACCATTTTACAGATACGCCTTTGATACACGAGATTTTTTTACCTTTTATACACGAGATAAAATAAGTACCAAAGTACACTTTTCTGCCCGTTTTGACGCCTTATTGTCTGAAACCAAAAGTAATTTTTTTAGAATTTTTTTCGCTAGGACTAGGGGATAGAAAAAAGTACTAAAGTACACATTTGTACCCTTTGAAGTCGAAACTTAAAAAAAGTACATTTTTAGAAATGAAGGGCTTACTGCAAGAACTTGATAAGCAACATTTTATTTTTTTGTGTTTTTCGCTTTCTGCTGATATTCCATTGACAGATTTTTGGCGGAGTCTTTCTTTAACCCTTCGTACAAGTACATTGAAAATAAAAGTTCTGCAAAAGTTATATTTTCAAAATTATTTTAAAAGTTTGAAGTTTTTACAATCTGCAAAAGTTATATTTTCAAAATTATTTTAAAAGTTTGAAGTTTTTACAATAAGCCCTTCAAATGTTTTTTTTTTCGCTAGTACTATTTATTTAGGAGTTAGAAAAGTACCAAAGTATCCTTTTAACACCATTTTTGAATCGGAATTTCCTAAAAGGGCCTTTCTCAGAAATGTTATTTCGCAAAGTCCATTTTTTTAGTAGAAAAAAAAGTACCAAAGTACTTTAGATTTGTTAACCTCTAAGAATCGGAATTTTAAAAAAAGGAGTTTTTCAGCAGCTTTTTTGCTAGAACTTTTTATTCAGGTTTAGAAAAATTTATAATCCTGTTTGACTGACTAGATTATCAATTTTCAAAAAGAACTTATTATTTATTTAGAGATAGAAAAGTATCCTTTTTATACCTTTTTTGGCCCACTAGAATCTGAATTTCCAACAAGAACTTTTCGCCGGCATGTATTTCCGCTACGAGCATTTTTTAAGGAGATAAAAAATGTACCAAAGTACAATTTTTAAACCTTTTTAACCCCTTAAAATATAAATTTCCAAAAAATAACTTTTTCATGAATGATTATTTTTCCGCTATTACTCCGCTATTACTATTACTATTTACTCAGATGTTGAAAAGAACCAAGATATAATTTTTTATTTTTTTCGACCGATTAGATTATGAATTTTCAAAAAGTACATTTTCAGGAATGTACACTTTTTAACATTTTGAATTCTTAGAATCGAAACATCCAGTTTATTTTCAGAATTTTTTATTCGCTAGGACTATTTATTTAGAAGATAGAAAAGTACCAAAGTATTTTTTATAGAAAAGTACCAAAATAACGGACTTTTTTCAGGAATGTGTTTTCACAAAGAACATTTTTTCAGGAGACAGAACTACAGTTTGTTAAGCCTTTTAACCCTCTAGAATTGGAATTTCCAAAAAAAAAAAGAAACTGTTTTCATGAATGTTTTTTTCGCTACCCGAGTAAAAATTTTGATATGATGCAATATATAATGATATGTAACACAATATATATTTATACGCAATTTGATCCGAATAATGGTGGATGTGTTTGCATTTAAAAAGATCAACTTGTATAAAATATGATTTGATTTCATCCGCGTTTTGACCAGACATTGCCATATATTGGTGGATCTAATTAGATCTAATTGCATAAAAACATATAAAATCCTGGTGTTTTTTGGTTTGGGTTGAGATACACCACAGGTCAACGATACATTCACCAAACATATAATTTTCTAAAACAAAAAAATGTTGGTACGCTTCGAACCAGATAGGTGATATACATAACCCTAACAAGGAAATGTTTAGGAACATTTTAAAAAGTTTCTTATACTTTGCCTAAAAAACTTAGAATATTTTTGGTTAATTGAAAACATATATAGTTTTATATGGAACAGCATAAGCTATATATAATTTTATGATAAATTATACAGAAAAACAAATTTTGTATTGACCCTCATATAATTTTATATAATTTTATCAACCGTACACCTTTTAATCCGAATCATGATTAAATTATATATAACTACATATGACTGCATTTAAAAAATTTAGAAAAGATCTCACGCGATGTATAATCATATATGATTTATTATGTTTGTATCAAGTTATATATTGTTATATATATTTATTTTTACTCGGGTAGGACTATTAATTTAGTTGGCAGAAAAATAACCAAAATATGATTTTTTACTCTCTTTGATCATTTAGAATATGAATTTTCAAAAAGTACTTTTTTCAGCAATGTACTCTTTTTTAACCTTTTGAATTCTTAGAATCGAAACATCCAGTCCATTTTTCAAAAATTTTTTATTCGCTACGACTATTTATTCAGAAAATAGAAAAGTACCAAAGTATCTTTTAATACGTTTTTGTGCAGGAATGTTTTTTCCGCTATGAAAATTTTTTAAGGAGATGAAAAAAAGTACCAGTGTATAATTTTTAATTTTTTTAACCCTTTAGAATCGGAATATCCAAAAATTAAATTTTTCAGGCATGTTTTTTCCGATGGGACTATTTATTAGGTGTTAGAAAATGAACAAAAATATTATTTCTTATTCTTTTTCACCGATTAGATTATGAATTTTTAAAAAGTACTTTTTTCAGGAACGTACACTTTTTTTAATTTTTGAATCTTTAAACTCGATACAACCAAAATAGTACATTTTTCAGGAATGTTTTACTAGTAAGGACTACTACTTCAAAAGATAGCAAAGTACCAAAATATTCCTTTGTTACGTTTTTTTAATCCATTATATTCGGAATTTCTAAAAAGGACTCTTCTCAGCAGAGTATAATTTTTTACCATTTTTGATCCATTAGAATCGGATTTTCAAAAAGTACATTTCTCGGGATTGTTTTTCCTTTACATACTGTTTTTAGGAGATAGACAAAGTATACTTTTTAATTCTTTTAGACCTTTTAGAATCAGAGTTTACAAAAACTTTTTTTTTACAATTTTTTTTCTGTTAGGACCATTATATCGGCAGATAGAAAAAGTACCAAAGTAAACATTTTACAAATTTTTGTTTTTCTGTAAAGGCAGTTGAGCTCAGGCTCTAATTATAATTATGTATAATAATTTTTTTACATTCTACATTTTTTGATCGCTTAGAATTAGAATTTTAAAAAAGTACTTTTTCAGAAACGTTTTTACGCTATGACAATTTTTTCAGGGGATATAAAAATTACCAAAGAACACTCCATAGAATTGATATTTTCAAAAAGTACTTTTTTCTGGAATGTTTTTTCCGCTAGAGAATCAAATATAAAAATAAGCAAACACTTTTATATTGGTAATGTTGCAGAATAGAGGGCAGTATAAGAAAAAATATTCATATTCTAATTTTAAAGTGCGGCACTTTGAAATTTTTTTAACATAAAAATTTTCACTGCCTAAACAAAAAAACTTTTAACAAAATTTTGTTTTCCTGAGGTTCGTTAAGTTCATCAAGGGCGAACTTTTTTCCCTCTGGCATGATGTTTTTCATTTTCAAACTTAACCAGCATGACACTTTTACACAACTTGGGGAAGAGAACAAGCAGAAACACAGCTCAAGAAGTTTGAAGTGCATCGTGTCTGCCACATATGGAAAGAAGTGAAAAATATTTTTGAATTGTTACACAGTGCAACGAACAAAATCGGATGGGATGAAACCAAAAGCAAATGAAAGTTTCCATATTATATAACAAAAACCTCAAGTCAAGATTTTTTTTACATGCGTTTGAAGTTAGTGAACTTTAATTATAATTATATTAATAATTGCTTGAAAACTGTATAAGTAATATGATTAATTTTGTAAATACCTTTAAATAACAATCACACGCAACGGTGCACAGTGGATTATTTTTAATAATTTGGCTACCGATGGCACGCTGGACCACACATGTCCAATAAGGGCACCACCAGAAGCCCCTAAAGTAGGACATGCTTAGTACACAAAATTTTAAATGCTTTAAAATCACCAACTTTAAATGCGTATAAAAAATAATCTAGCGCTGAACAGAAAAAAAAGCCTTGAGGATTTAGTTATGTAAAATGTCAACTTTTATTTGCTTCTAGTTTCATCCCATTCGAATTTTTGTTGGTGCACTTTATAACAATTCAAAAATATTTTTCACTTCTGTCCATATGTGGCAGACACGATGCACTCCAAACTCCTTGAGCTGTCCTCCTTGGATCCCTTAGTTGTCTAAAAGTGTCAGGCTGGTTTAGTTCGTAAAGTTCGATTTGGTATCACTGTATTATTTTAGTTGTTTAAAACATTAAAAATTAAGTAAGGAGTGTACAGGAATAAGTTTTATGATTCCTTGTCAAAAGCTCTGCTCAGTCATCAGACTGAAGAACAGGCGGACATCGATAGAGTGTCCTTTAAGTAATCAAATATCAATAATATATTTCAAATAAAATAAGTTTGTCTCTTAAGTCTTTTGTTTTTTGTAAATTATTCTTCAAAAATCTAAGCGACAAAAGCTATTGCACAGCGCTGTATCCAGGAATTTGAAAAGGGGGGGAGGCACAACTCCCAAAATTGTTTGCGATCGCCTATTTATATCTAGTTTTAACTAGAAGTACTTGAAAAGTAATTGAAAAGGGGAGGCACGTGCCCCCTATACCCACCCCCTGAATACGTCCATGCTATTGCATATGTTAAACTTTTGTAATGCCTATTACAAGCTAAGCAAAAACATATTAAACATTCTCTGTAATCGTTTTTTTTTAATTTCGTGGTCTAAGGACATTTTCAAATTTATTTCTTCACTCTTAAAGATACACTTTTATTACGTTAATACGTGATTTTTAAAATTAACTTTCAATTTCTTTTCTTAATTTAACAATTCATACAGAACTAGAAAAAGAAAAGTGAAATTTAGGATAACAAGTTTGTTGCTTAAGTCTTTTGTTTGTTTGTGATATGACATAAACGTAACAATAAAACAGGTACTCAGACTGTAGACACGTCGGTTTTATTTTATGACAAAAATTTCCCTTTTAGAATCATAGTCATCATAAAATTTATTGCACATGTTACACATTGTCACGCTTTTTTAAACAACTTTAAAATAAATAATAAAAATAAAAAGAAACAAGTTTAAGACTTCAATGCTTAATTTTTGCTTAAATTCTCGCATTTAACTTTTAATGACTTAAATGTTTATAAATTTGTAGTTTTTATTATAGTTATTATAGCTTCTCAAAAAAAATAAAAAAAGCTGTTGTCAGTTTTAAGAACTAGAATCTTAAAGAAAGTATTTCTTTTTTATTGTCATGTTGAAAGCCTTAAATGATTTGACACTTTCTTTTTATGTCTGTCTCTTACAGTTCTAACCTAACGCAGTTTACCTTGAGGCTTGCGTGTTGTTATTTGTGTTTTTTTTTTGTCTGTTCAGTATCAATGTTCTTTGTATTCTTTTTTTTATATTTTGAATTATTATTTCAGTTCAATTTTCTAGATTATGTCCCCAATGTCACTTTGAATGTATATAATATGATTTTTTATTTTATTTAGTTTTTTATGCGACTTTGAAAGTTTAATTAAATACAATTAGCTAAAGAGAAATTCATGTTATTGGGTCTAATATTAAAAGTGTGTGTGTGTTTGTTGTTTTTTGTGGTGTCGTATTGAATAGAAATTGCCTTTTTTATGTGTTTTTAATAGAAGAAATTATAGAAAATCATGGCTTAAGAAATTATCATATTGTCTATCATTTCTCTATGTTTTATGTGCCAAAAATTATAAACAATTCTAATAAAATTAATCGATTTTATATGGTGAAACTTACCGTCAAATTTGTTAGGAGTTTTGTTTTGTTTTTTGTTTGGTTAATTTTGATCTGAAAGAAATAAAAAAAAATAATATTTAATTAGATTATCAAAGATTAAAATTTTTAAAATTGACTTAATTTCACCAGCAGTTGTTAAAAATAGAAGTAGGTTTTAATTTTATGATTTAAGTTTATATGTTTTGGAAAAGGGTTTGTTGAAATATTTTTATGTTCTACTAGTATGCCCACCCCTTACACTTATATATTTAATACCAGATAATAGAAGGATCAGAATTTGAGTCGCCATTTTTCCTCTACGATTTTTTTTTCATTATATTATTGTGGACGTTTCACAAAAACTTTTTAGTACGCTTTGACATTAAAATTCAAATATAAATTTTTCTTTAAAACTTTCGAGTTTATGAACTCAGGATAATTCTACCACCTCATGCAACTAACAGGATTTCGAGAAATATTTGTACCATATTTGAAAATATTAGAAGTACCAAAGTTCACTTTTTTCCTAATAATAATCGGAATTCCGAATAATGAAGTCTTTCGTAGTGAATCGATTTTCCGGGAAGTAAATCTACATTATTATCTTTTTTCCCTTAAAAGCTTGTTAAATTTAGAAATGATAGGAAATAAACAAGGATCGAAAATCAAACGGCCCGATCAAAGGGTAAAAAAATCCTTCAAACTAATTGAAATTTGTGCCCCATACGGATTTTGGGTCGCTGAATTCATGCATGCTTTTAGAATTTTGAAATTTGTAATGGTTTACGAGATATTGGGATCCAAACTTTTTAATTTTTAAATTTTTTTCAGTTTTAATGTAATTTTTTTATTGAATTTAAATAAAATAAATTTATCTTTATTTTTTTATGCTAATATGATAATAGGGACTTGTTTTAAAAAATTGCTAAAAAATTTGCTAAAAAATTGCGTGGATAGCAAAATTCACAAAACGCGATATAACGCGAAAAATAGAAATGAAAGGTTATCATTCTTTATATAAATTATAAATATCATCTGTCTTAATAACACTGTGCTACAAAAAACACAAAATCGAATTTACTTTTATAATGAGGTAGTTAAGCTTGTAGGTCTCGTCGAAAATATCACAAAAATGCCCATCAAACTTGCCAGGCACCCTCATATTTTAAAGTTATTGTCAAAAAACGTTTTTTTGGGACTTTTCTCACTAAACCACGTGTAACATAAACATTTTTAAACTGATTTTAAATTTTTCAACTGTTGTGGATAGAAGAAGGATAGGGCATTTCATGTGTGTGAATTGGTCTATACATATAAGAAAGATATGTATGGATTTTTTCATCAATTTCTAATTTTTTGTTATTTTTTAAAAATTTTTTGAGTTTATCGATTTGTTTCTGCTATAGTTTGTTCAACAACATTTATATTAATAAACGTATTCCTAAAGAAAATTTAATTGTGAATACGATGAGCTTTGAGCCAAAAAAATCGGATAACAAGTAACAGAATTGTGATAATTTTTCTAAAAAAGAAAATTATGATTTTGTATGAAATTGCCGTGCGGATAACCCAGACTTCGAGAGCTTGGAAACGGTTTCCAATGTCGACCTAAGGCAAATAGTACAATTCGCGATGAGGACGTACGCGTTCTATCAGCGTTGCTGAGGAATTATTGTGGTTTCGCTATGGACCATCCGGTCTATATTAGGAGTCTTTGACTCCGCCACCTCTAACCTAACCTAACCCAGGCAAAAAAAATTAAAAAATAAACGAACATACTGAGAGGTCGCGTGTCATTATTTTAAAGGTTTTTGACCTTCTGAATTCGAATTTGACCTTGAAATTGCGCTATCTTATTAAGTTTTTGATATATCAATTTATGTTAAATATCTCAAAAACCTGACGAGATAGAGCAAATTAAAGGCCAGATTCGTATTCAGCGCGCCAAAAACCTTTAAAAATATTGTACATGACCATTTATGATAAATTTATTTTTTTTGCCTGGGTTATCTGAACGGCGATTTCCTGCAAAATCTTAATTTTCTTTTTTAGAAAAATTATCACAACTCTATCAATTATTATCCGATTTTTTCAGGATAAAGCTTATCGTTTTTAGAATTAAATTATCTTTAAAAAACGCTCATAAAAATAAAGGTTGTTAAACGAACTATAGCAGAAAAAAATCGATAAACTCGAAAAATTTTCAAGAAATAACAAAAAAAAATTGATTTTATAGAAAAAATCAATAGATATCTTTCTTTTACGTATTGACCAATTCACACACATGGAAAGCCCTATTCCTTTTCTATCCAAAACAGTTTAAAAATTTTAAATCAGTTGAAAATTTTCTGGCAAGTTTAATGGGCATTTTTGTGATCTACTCAACAAGACCAACAACCTATACTATGTCACATCAGAAGTATTTTTTCACTGTAGCACAGTGTAATTTGACTAACAGGGGAAGTCTCCCTGGTGTCACCCTCCGATCTTCATGAAATTTGGATATGTTGCTGAGAACGTAAATTAATTTGACACGTATTTTTTTTTAGCGGCCCAAACTCATTTTTAGGGGGGTCGATTTGTATGGGAGAAAATTGATTTTTTCACTTTTTTACGATTTACGCCTATTTAAACAAAATTAATATAGGCATGTGTGGTATCAGATTAAAGGTATTAAAAATACCTATCTCGTGGTGCTTACAACGGGTCAAAGAATTTATTTTTTTTCGACTTATTAACAAAAATGTCTTAAAATTTTGGTATTTTACTCAATATGACGAAAAGTTGTGCATGTTTGGACACGTTTGGTTTTCCAAAGACCTTTCATTTGGTATGTAACATGACTTGGGTTCTTTGCATAATAAAGGAGATAAACTGTAAAATGGCCTTGTCTTTCCCCCTCCTTTTTACCCCCTAAATATGAATTTGGGCCGGTAAAAAAAAATACGTGTCCCTTTACTTTTTCTGATCTACAAAATAAAACCAATTCCCTAAAGATCCGCGGGTGACACTTGGGAGACTTCCCTTGTAAGACTGTTTTCAAATTCGGCAAAGAATACACTAAGAAAAATTACTCTAAAATTTTAACCGCCAAATATTTCGGCGGGGTTAAAGAAAATTGGTATAAAACCACTATGGGAATTGAAGAGGACGTAAACCACTTTAGTTTCCTGTTCCTACTTTTTAAATAGAACTTGGGCAAGTTTTTTTCCTAACCTCAAAATTTAGTTAGGTTAGGAAAAAAAAAAGTATTGATATTAAGTTTTTTTTTTTGTTTAACTTTTGGATTTAAGGCAGTTCTAAAAAAAAAAATATTAAGGTATGCCTTTAATGAACGCAAATGTTGCAAAATTGCAAAATGAAAAAATCGCCATTTTTGATTTTTTTTAAATTTTTATACCCTACACCACACTGTGGTCAGGGTATAATGAGTTTGTGCTGATATTTGTAACTAACCGAAATATTGGTCCTAGTCCCAATTTTAAGTATACCGATCAACCGTCCGTCCGTCCGTCTGTCCGTCTGTCTGTCCATTTAAGCGGTGTAAACACGATACAGGTCGCAATTTTTAATCAATTGACTTGAAATTTGAAACTTTAGCGTAAAAGTGTTTGGCCCAAGGACGAAGCCTATTGAAATTGGAAAAAATCGTTCCATATTTAGACCTTGCCCCCATACAAAGGTCCTCTTTAGTTTTGGCCCAAATGACTCAAATAGCAGCATTTTAATAGGTATATTTTCGAAATTTGGCGGGTAATAATGATTTATCCACACAATCACCATTCCTAATTTTAAAGAAATTGGACCAGTTTTTCTTGTAGCCCCCATACAAACCACCTTCCCGATTTTCACATAAATCTCTAAAATTTCATGAAAATAGAAACTATTTAATTAAAATTCTGTTTGTGTATGTTAAACGCGTACTTAAATAACCTTATCAAATCCGATTATCATCGGACCCTTTTTGGACTTAGACCCTCCCATGTGAAAATTTCGCCCTATATTCAGTTAATGCGGTTTATTGCCAACAAAAAGAAGCCTACTTTACTCAAATTTGATTTGTGAGTGTTTTTTTATACTTTTTAATGATTTGACAAAATATAGATCTAATCAGTCCATGTTTGATCTTGGGAACCATTTTCGGGGAATCTCTGGTGTAGGGTATCAAATGGTCGGTCTTGACCGACTATAATTTTCTTACTTATTTTTTTTTTGTATCAGAGAGATACAGTAAAGTCTTTTCAATAAAAGATTTTTGTAGATTTTATTACGGGGTATCGATTAAAAAAATAAAAAAAAATAAAAATTTCAGAAGAAGTTCTTAATTTTTCAAATTTAGAAGTTCTTAATTTTTCAGAAAACGTACTGGGTTGAATTTCCAAGTCTTTCAAAGCACTGCCGCCTCCAGAAATGGGCAAACCGGTCAGCATACAAGATGTTGCAAAATCTGTTAGTTTAGTGACGAACACCCTTAGGGAGGCTTATCTTAAATCCTGTCCAGAACGATTGCCCCCAAAGAAGATCCATCCACCGTGGTGGACGGCGGATCTCAAACTTCTCAGAAGAGAATGTAGAAAACTCTTCAATAAGGCAAAGAAACGTTACTGCTTTCAAGAGGGAAATAGATTCTTGGTCTATCTTTTCTTGAGAATTTTAAGGAAACTACGGAGGAGGATAGGCTCCGTAGAGTTCTTTCCAAAGATCCCCATGTACCAAGATATCTTAATATGGACAAATATTTCAACAATATTTTACAAAGTGTATCCTTTCAGAAGTTTATCATCCGGTTCGTGTTTAATATTTTCTGTCGGACGGTGTTATCATAATATCGAGCAACAAGTGTTTTTTTTTGTTTTGACTGTCATTTTAATGTAGGCTTAGTTTTATACAATAGAAATAAAGAAAATCTGAGAAGATTTTTTTTTTTTTTTTTCATTTTAAAATAAAAAAAAAGAAGACCATAAAACAGTAACATTTTTAAAGGCTATAAATGTAGGTTAATAGCCTGGTTGTTGTTGTAGTTTCTGATGATGTTGTTGTTGTTATTATTGTGTTTTCAACAAAACTGTTGTGGTATTACTGCAACATTTAATGATGATCACCATCATTATCAACATCGTCATCATTTTTTTAGCAGCAGGCTTTCAGAAGGAATATGAAAAACAAAGTCAAACTCATCAATGGTGTTTTGTTTAAGAAAAAAAAACAACATTTACCATTTGAAAACTAAAATGTATACTCATCATATGTATAAAAGCCAATTATTAGCAAATGTTATGTTTAAAATTGTAGCTGTTGCTGATGATGTTGCACTGTTTGTGGCAGCAATTGTACAAGCAAAACAGATTCCTGGTAACATGTTTTGATTTTTTTGTTTGAATTTTGTTTTGAAAACAAACCACATTCTTACATCATTGGCATTATTAGATTAATTTAGAATTCATCTTTTTTTTGCATTGGAAGTTTTTTTCTTCCTTTATAAACTCCTGGTCTAACAATTTCATTTTTCTTAAAAAAAAATAATAAAGAGAATGAGTGAAAGAAATACAAGTTGAAATTTTTTAAACAACAATTATAACATGTTCAGTTTTATTTTTTTTTTGTTACTAAAAAAATAAAATAAAGATCGATGATGTTTTTGCATTATATGACTTTGAAATGGATTTTCAAGTGATGGAGGAGTTGGTGGTGTTTTATTTTGTGTGAGTGTTTCTTTCTTTTTTTGTTGTTTAAAAGAAATAGTAGACTCTTTGTGTCAGTTTTTTTACAGTTATATTACAACTTTACTTCATTTTTAACTGAAGAATGAGGTCTTGTAGTTTAAGTTTTTTTTTTTTTTGTTGCAAATGTTGCATTTTCAGCCGGCATATTATGTGATTTTTTTTTTTGTATTTCTCAGTTATTGTGTGCAGAGTTTTTCTTTATGCATTTTTTTCTTATGCATAAATTATGACAATGCTGCTGCTGATGCAAAAAAAAAATATATCATCATTTGCTTTAAGTAGAACTTTCTTTTAAGTGCTGAAATCTGAATGTGTATTGCTTGCAATTATGTTTTGTTTTTTTTTTTTGTTTTTTTTTACTGTAACTTGCGTAATGATAAGAAATTGTGTTAATTGTATAAAGTTGTTGTGTTTTTTGTATTCTGTGTCTAATTTTTAGATGCATTTAATTGACTTAATTTTAAAAATTGTTGGAAATTTTTGTTAATCCACAATTATTAGTGAATGTACACGGTTTTAATTAGTTTTTATAGCAAGTTTGTTGCTTAAGTCTTTTGTTTGCTAATGTTTGAAATTATAATATTTTTGCAAGATTGTTGCTTAAGTGTTTTCATACGAATAGAAAAATTGAACAAATTTGAATATGTTGAATATTAGGGCGGAGTAATTTTTTTTCGACAAAATCGTCTAGCATATTCGGATTCTGCATAAAATTCTAAGAAAAAATGCCGAACAACCCATGTCTCAAAAATCAGTTTTGACCCCCCCAATTTTCAAAAATAGTTTTGCACGATATACGACTTTTTTAGCTGGGCTTATTATTTGAAATATATTGTTTTACTAATAAATTTTGCTTTTATTTTGTATTAGAGGTATTTTTGTGTACATGGAATCCATATTTGATATTTATTTTGCTCTAAACCGACGCCAGAGGGC
This sequence comes from Pegoplata infirma, assembly GCA_963921195.1. NCBI lineage: Eukaryota > Metazoa > Arthropoda > Insecta > Diptera > Anthomyiidae > Pegoplata > Pegoplata infirma. Next base: position 269,946,159 of record OY992536.1, read on the forward strand.
GCTAAAAAACAAAAATCTGGACTTGGGTCTTCAGATTTTTTTTTTTATTTTGAAGCCAGATACTCTAAGGAGCCATTTAGACATTCCCATTTACAGCTTAATTAAATTCCAAAAACTCGCGATTTTATTCGCGATTTTTATATTCTTAAAATCCACAAACAATTAAAAAGTGGTTAACTACACCATTATTTTTTTGCCAAAATTTTTTTAAACTTTTTCGTTTAAAGTAGAGGATTTTAGCTTTCAATTTCAATTTTGATTGTCAAAATCCGATGATTACTTAAAGAGTTACAGATCTTCAAAGTACATCGATAAACGATTTAAAAATCCTAAAAACATTTATTAACAAAATTTAAAAAAAAAAAAAATGTTTTTATATGAGTATAATTTAAAAAAAAATATTTAAAATAGAAGACTTTTGTGTCCTATTAAAATGATGACTGATTTTTTTTGTGAAAATGTCATACTTTCATAATATGTTAATTAAAAAAAAATCAAAAGAGGTGAAAGTTGACGAAAATGCACTAAAAAAATGCATTTGCATTTAAAATGCATTTTTTTTAATAACACAATTTTTTTTAACTTTCAAGTTTAATGTAGAGGACTTAATCTTTTAATTTCAATTTTGATTTTAAAAATCGGATATTTACTTAAGAAGTTATCGCTCATCAAACTACACGACTTTTTCATATTTTGTGATTTTTAAAAAATGAAAATCGCGAATAAAATCGCGAGATTTTGGAATTTAATAAAACTGTAAATGGGAATGTCTAAATGGCTCCATAGTGTATCTATGTACACAATCTAAAGATCCCAGGTCAAAAAATACCCTTTTTCTCGTGATGATTAATGGAAAAGGCGTATATCGTACAAAATTATTTTTGAAAATTGGGGGGGTCAAAACTGATTTTTGAGACATGGTTTGTTTGGCATTTTTTCTTAGAATTTTATGCAGAATCCAAATATCCTAGACGATTTTGTCGAAAATTTTGCTCCGAACAATTCACTCCGCTCTATTGAATATGTTGTTTACTTTTTATATAAACTTGTTTAAGCTTTTATACCACGCGCTTACAAGGATGGTCTTTAATAGGGCATTCACTGATTTTTATGAAATTTAGATATGTTATTCACTACATAATTTAGATAAAAATGGGTTTTGATGAGTCTAAATAGGAATATTACATAATAAACAGGAAATAATAGTCCAATTATCCTCCAACATTTTTACTTCCTTTACAATGAAATTGACCAGCTAAAAAATAATACGTTTTATAAGAGTGGCATTTTCTCTTCAACTGTTTTCCCAAGCGTCCGGGCAAATTTTTATTCTACTAGCCCTAAAAATTATGTGATGGAGACTTAAAGCCAATCGGATAAAATTAACCCGTACACTCAAAATAATTCTACAGTAAAAGGTTTAGTAAGTGATTTTGTACCAAAATCTACTAATAAGTTACTAATTTTAGTATCTTCATAGTACAAAAATTAGTAAGTTTTACTGGTTTTGAGTAATATTAGTAAAAAATTTTAGTGTTGCTTACCAATTCCTGCACTAGGTCCTTTTACACTAAAATTTAGTTAAATTTTTAGTATTGAATACCCACGTTTTTTTTTGGGTGCAATTAAAATTTTGGATTTTTGAAAATTAAAAAAAAAAAAATTTTTTGTTTTTTTATTTGAATAAAATGATTGACCTCGAGGCCAGGATTTTTTAATTAAAATTCTTTTCAATATTTCGTAACTCTTTGTATAGAAAAATTTCATATAGCGATGTTTCGATAACCGTTCGGTCGATTTATAATTCCTGAAAAGGCTACTATAAGAGTTGCGAAATATTGGAAATAGATAAAAAGAAATTTTAGTTAAAAAATTCAGGCCTCGAACTCAAACACTTTATTTTTTATAACACATTTTTTTTATATTTTTAGTGGGTTTATTCTAGCTCCATGTCATTATTTTCTATACTAATTAATACTATGATATTCTAATAGAATACTTTCAAGATAATTATTTTTCTGTTTTAAATTTATTTATGTTGGTCATTTTTGCAAGACTTAATCGACACATGTTATGGAATTGGTCTCACTCCATTGTCAAGATTATTTAGATAACACGTGTCTTGCAAAAATGACCAATATAAATTTAAAACACAAAAATAATTTTCAAGAAAATTATTCTATAAGAATATCATAGTTTTAATAAGTAAATGAAATAATGACCTCGAGCTAGAATAAACCTACTCAAAATATAATACTTTAAGGTCGAATAAAACAATTTTTATTTTTTAATAAAAATTAATCAGAATTTGAAAAATTTTTATTTAAAAAATTTTTTAAATCGGCCTAACGGTTTTCGAGATATTGCTAATTGAAATTTTGCAAAAATTGAAGGTTTTCTCCTTTGCAAAAAAATTAAAAAAAAAAAAACAAGTAAGAAAGTTATAGTCGGTCAAGACCGACCACATAATAGCCTACACCAGTATTTTCGGAAAAATGGGTCCCAAGTCCAAACATGTACCGATTAGATCTATCTTTTGTTAGATATTTTATTAGTGTAGAAAAAACACACAGACAAAATGTTAGTGGAATTGGCTTATGTTTGTTGCCAACAGACCAATTTAACTCTTTATCGGTCGAAATTTTTATATTGTGACTAACAATAAGTCCAAAAATGGTCTGAATATATTCAGATAAAAGTAAGTTACCAAAGTACACCTTGTACACTTAAAAACAAACTTTTAATACAATATTTCCAACTCTCATGAATTTTAAGAGATTTTTGTGTTTGTATGAGGACTACAAGAGGAACTGGTCCGATTCCTTTAAAATTTGGAACGATAATTTGTGAATACAAAAAACGATTACCTGCCAAATTTCGAAAGGATACCTATTATACTACGGTAATAAGAGGCACTTGAGTCAAATTAAAGGAGACGTTTGTATGTGGGCTAGGTCAAACCATTTTCCATTTTCAATAGCGTACGTCCTTGGATCAAAAGATGCTTAAGTTTCAAATTTTAGACAAATCGGTTGAAAATTGCTACCTGTATCGTGCGCACAATGTTTACATGGACGGACGGACAGACATCGCTAAATCTACGCAAAAAGTGGTTCTGAGTCGATCGGTATACTTGAAGGTGGGTCTAGGACCAATATTTCGGGTAGTTACAAATATCAGCACAAATTCACAAACCTGTACCACAGAGTGGCGTAGGGTATAAAAATCACAAAATATTTTTTCCTTGAACCTTTGTAGAGCTTGAGACAAACACAAACTTTCATTCAAAAATTATTTTGAGCCAAATCCAATAAATTTAACCCGTGGCGCTCTTCGATCAAAAATTTAGTTTTTTAGAAAATTTTCACCAAAACTCTAAACTGCGATCGATTGGCGCCATTGGCTAAAATTCTCCAATTTGGCTCAAATTAATTTTAAATGAAAGTTTTTCTCAATTTCTATGAAATTTTCAATGGAAAAAAAATTTGAGATTTTTTTAAAAAATTTCTTGAACGAAAGAAAAAACTGCCATTTTCGTATTTATTTTGACAAATTTCATAAATCGCGGATTTTTTTTTACCAAAATTTTTTTCGCGGTGTTTTTTTTTTATTTTATTTTTTTTTCAAAAGTAATTTCCTTTTAAATAAAGTTTTTTGCAATAATCTTTTTGAAATTGTGGAGGGTATCATTACATTCGGCAAGGCCGAATATAAGTTTTTTACTTGTTTAATTTTTTATTTTAATGTTCAGAAACCCAAGATTTTGATCGCCAGAGTTAATTTACTCCGATTAATTTAACCCTTAAAGTGGTTCCGATAACATTTTTTTCTTTATATTTTTTTACTAATTTACTAGGGACACTCTTGGGACAGTTAGAGCGGTTGGAGCAAGTTTTAGTTTTATAGAAATGTCATTTTGTATGAAAGCCCTATAGAGAATATAGGGTGTAGGTATGTTCGAAAAAAATGTTGAGGGATAAAAATAAATAGGGGTCGGTCTCACTTTTGACCACTCTAGGAGACACCTGGAAGATGATTTCATAAAATAAATGTAAAAAAAAAAAAATTATGGGGACCGCCTTACAGGTTAGAGATAGAGCGTGGCTATGTTCTAAGAAGATGTTAGGATGGACAAAATATTAGGGGTCATACATCTGACTTCTCTAGGGGCACTTTTGAGGCAGTTAGAGCTGTAGGAGCAGGTTTTTAAAAATGTAATCTATGTATGGATGCCGCCTTAAGGATTGAAGACAGAGCTTCCGTATGTTTGAAAAAAATTTTGGTGGGGGGGGGTATGAAACTAATGGAAGTTGATCTTGCATTTTATCCCTCTAGGGGCAATTTCGTGGTGGTTTTTGGGCTTTTTTACTTTTTAATTCAAAATCTACCTTTTGTAGGTACGGAGTAGTGTTCATTAGCTAGTAAGGATGATTAAACACGTTCAGATGGTTTTTGTTTGTTCAAAAGAGTTGTTCAACATGACAATTTTGCCAAATATTGTTAGGAAAAAATCAACAGTTCCTGTAAGTTATGCTGAAAAAAAAGAAAAAAAATATATTTCTCCCCATATTTTTTCAAAAAAAGTCCGAAAAACAAAATGTTGATAGAAAATATTCAGCGGACTTTTGGCCACATTTTTGCCAAATATATTTAAGCCATAGCACCAACTCTGATTAAGGTATTGGGCAAAAACTGGATAATATTTTAAGGGTCCCAGTGCATTTCTGTATCTTTGGAAAGGAATTTGTAACCAAATTGGACAATCCTAGTATAGGGTTTTACTACCTTTTGGTAGTAGAATCGAACCTACAGTGGGCGACAATACATTGGAAATTTTTTGACAGTAGATGCAATTTGTCAAAGGCAAAGTTAAAAATGATTAATGTTATTATTATCAAAAGAGTATTATTATACAAAAATGTATGTAAGTTATTTATCAAGCTTTAATTTAAACTTGATACCGTCCAGATTGAGTAAATATTAAATGTGCTACGAATACTGATCTGGAAAATGAAATTATTTATAGACATTTTTCAGAATATTTTTTAAAAATATTTCCAAGTCGATTTTTTCCAAGTTTAAACATTAAAAATTTAAAAAAAGGTCCAATAGTTTTTACTCAGTGCTGAAATAATTTTTTCAATAACCCAAACAAACAGTGAAACTTTTTAAGTACAGTGGAAAAAATGCACATTTTTTGATGTCCAATTCTTTTGAACACCAATTTTTTGTAAACAAAGAAAAATTTTAATTATTTCAATATTATATTACTTTACACTTATATATTCTAAAATAAATAAACAATGACATATTATCTTTGTTTACAAAAAAATGGTGGTCAAAATAATTGGAGGTCAAAAAATGTGGATTTTTTCCACTGTACTTAAAAAATTTCACTGTTTGTTTGGGTTGTTTAAAAAATTATTTGAGCACTGATTAAGAACTATTGGACCTCGTTTTAAATTTTTAATGTTTGAACTTGGAAAAAATCGACTTGGAAATATTTTTAAAAAATGTTCGGAAAAATGTCTATAAATAATTTCATTTTCCACATCGACCCTCGTAGAACATTTATTATTTATTCAATCTGACGCTATCAAGCTTAAATAAAAGCTTGATAAATTACCTACATAAAATTTTTTATAATAATTCTCGTTTGATAATAATAACGTTTAGTATTCTAAGCTTTTTCTTTAACAAATTGCATCTACTATAAAAAGTTTCCAATGTATTGTCGCCCACTGTATATAGTCAAATTCTTGTGTTTTTCAAAAAGTCTTTGAATTAATAAAAATGAACGTATCAAAATACGTTATTTGAGAGAAGGTTAAACAAAATTTAAGTTATAGTTTTTTGAATCTTTTAGGCTCGAAGCAGAATATCACAAAATTTGAAAACTTTAATTTAAATTAATTTATAACCTTTATGACAATTGAAAGAAGTTTCCAACATTCACCGCCGACCCTTTCCTCAACAACCTTGTCCAATTTTTTTTCATTTTGTGGATTTGTCAAATCTGAATTTTTTTTCCCCTAAGATTTTTCGCATTAAACCTATGACATCCAGATCTTAATATTTTCTACTAAAACCTGTAAAAAAATTTTAACATGTTTCTTTCTTAAGTCTTTTGTTTTTCCCCTCACAAATTCCTTCCACTTGTGTTACATACCATTTATAATTTGTTTTCGTCTGGCTATTACTTACAAAACTTAATTTCTATAAAAAAACTGTTTTAATTAATCTAGCATAAATTTTATACTTGATAATCTTTTTTTATACATTTAACATTTAAACTAGAAGCCTAAATACGAGATATTTTATATTTTTTTAATTTTTTTTCTGCTAACATAAATAAATTAACCATAAAAATGCTTAGTTTTAACATAATTTTCTATAATTTTTTCATTTGTTTTTTTGGTTTTTCTTTTATTAATAACAAACAAACACCTTGTTTTCATAATAATTTATAACCATAACCCATATAATAAAAAGAAAATTCTCAAATAAATTGAAAAAAAACCATAAGAACAAATTAAAAAAATGAGTCTAAAGAAAACTTTGCAACAAAAAAAAAAATAAGATTTATAAATAATAAAACTGAACCTCAACACACTTTAAATTATGCCAAAACATAGTTTGGTTTTTATTTACTTTATTAAAAAAAAAAATTCTCTAGAAATGATTTATACTTTTAAAACACCCAATAAAATTGTAAAACCACACGCTATGGTTAGATTTATTTAGAAAAATTCTAAAAGAAATTATGCGGCTAATGGCTGCAAGATATTTCTAAGTTTTTTTTTTCTCTTTTTTGGTATACTGTAATATTTACTTAAGTTAGATTTATATTATTAAAATAATATATATTATTTTAAATATAGATGTTTTTTTGCAGGGAGAAAAGAATATAGAGTAGAACCTATTGATTTATCAAAGGTGTATAGATTTTAATACGTGTTTGCTTTTATTTACTTTTCTAGATATATTTGCTTTATGTTTTTTGAAATATTGTTACTATAAAAATTTATGGCATAATATAGTTTAAGATTTAGATTATTTTTAGCATTTTAGAGGAGAATTGTTACTGGTATCATAGAAGTTGTATATTTTATTAAATTGCTTTTGGGTATATTTCAATTAAGGTTAAGCCAATGTTTGTTTAAGATTAAGAAATAATATTTGCTATTTATTTGGAAGTAGAAAAAAGTTAAGAATTTGTATTTGAAATTGTATACAGTAATAACTATGGATGAGAATTTCATCACACAAAAAAAAAAAAACTTTGTCAAATTACTAGGAAAAGTCTCGTAATCCCATTTTACCAATATTTGACAGTTTTTCTTGTTTTTTTACAAATCGAAATTTACATTTTTTTTTTTGTAATTTTACAATATTTTTTTGTAATTTTACAAATTTTAAAGATAGTTTTACAAAAAAATTTTGTAAATTCACGAGAATTCCTTGTAATTTTAATTGCGCCAAAAAACTGTAAATTTACAACTTTATTGGTAAAAAGATTGTAAAATTACAAAATTATTGGTAAAAAACTTGTAAAATTACTAGGAATTCTCGTAAAATACGAGGTAGCAAAAAATCTAGTAAAATTACGAAACCTCTTTGTAAATTTTATTGTGTAAAAAAATTTGCAAATTTACAAGTTTATTGGTAAAAACATTGTAAAATTACAAAATTATTGGTAAAAATCTTGTAAAATTACTAGGAATTTTTGTCAAATAGAAGGTAGCAAACAAAAAAAAGTTACACCAAAAAAAAAAAACGTGGGTATTCAATACTAAAAATTTAACTAAATTTTAGTCCAAAAGGACCTAGTTCAGAAATTGGTAACCAATACTAAAATTTTTAACTAATATTATTCAAAACCAGTAAAAATTACTAATTTTAGTACTTTAAAGCAGACCTGTAAATACTTGAAAATTCATTTACTTATTCTATAATTTTCAAATATTTTTTGTATTTGTACTTGAAAATTTCAAATACAAATATTTTTTTACTTACTTAACATTTTTACAAGTAAGTAAAACAAAATACTTACTTAAAGTTTTCAAGTTCAAATATTTTCAAATAAATGTTGTATTTGAAAAAATGTTTACAAATAAAATATTTGTCAACAATGTTTACAAATAAAATATTTGAGAACATTTTTTCAAGTATTTTTTTACTTGTCCACATTTTTCAAATATTTTTATACTTGCCCACATTTTTCAAATATTCGAAATTAGAATAGTTAACGCAAATAAAGCTGTAACAACCAATTATTTGAAAACATATTTTTACACAAATGCATATTTGCAATACAGCTTTAAATTGGCCTATTGGAAAGACGCGTTTTTTTGGAAATTCAAATTTTTACATAGAATGCATAAAAGTGGGTAAATTAGCCCTTTTTGGTCACTTTAACCGTTTTTCATAAAACTGTGACTTAATATGGATGTATTTCCATTGGCCGAATAAATGAATAAAATGTAATAAAAATAGTATTTGTGTGATTTATGTAATATTTTTTTTGGTTTTCATCCAAAACCTCAGATTTGTAGAGTGGTGATATTTCTGCTTCTTACTAACTTTTGCTTCGCGACCCCTTTTCAATATTTCAAATTTTTCGCGACCCCCAACATAATTTTCTTATTTGTGTGTAATATATTCCTTTGCCTATCCAGAGCTTTTTGACGTAAAAGATGAATGGCTAAATTCAGATTTTTAACATTCTGTAAAAATGTGTGTGTAAAACACCTGGGCCAGATCCTAACGAATTCAGATATTTTTATATTTTGATAACTTTTGTGGGTCGCGACCTAAAGTTAGAACCGTTGTGCTAATAGCAACGTTTTCTCAACAATTAGAAGAAGTGCTCACTTCTTTTTTGATGCCAGCTCTGTTTCGCGTGAGTTACGATAACTTCTTGACATAATATTTTCTTACTACTATATATCCCCAATTTCTTTAAACTCTCTTTTATACATTTTATTACTTATATTATATTTATTACTCCAATTTTATTTCGCTCCATAAAAAGCTTTTCTTAAGAACTCTAATTGTTACCTAGTTAAGTTAGTCTGTAAGTTTTAGTAGTTAGTTATAAAACCATTGTTTGACCAATAAACATGAATTAACTTTTGAATATAAATAATTAAATGTGTTTTATTAAATAAATATTTAAACTCGGTATAAAATTAATTAAATTATATATTGTGTATTATAAAATACATATCTGGCGCAGTCACAAAACGAACCATATATTAACTAAAGTTTGTATAAAACAATACGTTCCGTGAAAATTAATTAAAATTAATATCAAAAGTTTTTAAAAAATTATTGACTTTATAAAACATTTTATAAAAAAAAAAGAACAAACCACGTGAGAAAACTATAAATATCTTATATTATCCAGTTAAAAAAAAAAAAAGTTAAGATATTTAAAAAGATCATTCTAAAAAAAAAAATTATATATATATAAAAATTTTATTTTGTTGAACTAAAGTTTTACGAAAAAAATAACAAACAAAAGTACAGTCTGCAACAAAAAGTGAAAAGTTACAGTTTTCTAAAAATTAAAATAAAATCATAAAACTGTTGAAAGAGAAAAATAAAAACACCATATATAAATCAATCGTATAATAAAAAAAAAAATTACGAAAGAAAAACGGCCGTTAACAACTGAGTTTTTTTAATTTTTGAAAACGAAAGAAACGAAAAAAAAAACTTCATTAAAGAACTTCGTTTAAATGCAAGAATGGAAAAAACAAATAATAACGAAAAAAAATGAACGTTAACAACAAAATTTAAAAAAACAAAATCTTAACGTATAAACTTTTCAAAAAGCTCTGAGTGATATAAAAGAATCACGATAAACAATAATACAAATTATAATGAGTGAGAAAGAACAACAACAACAACAATAACAAATTAGCACACAATTTTAGTGTTAATATAAATAAAACAACAACAATTTAAACAGAAAACAACAACTATCAAATATAAAAAAAAAGCTATCATCAAAGAGATAAAAAATTGAGTGATATTTCATTTACTCTCTTTAAATTCAAAAATTAAATAGTCAATATGAATTTAACACTCAATGACATTTTAAAAGATGCCCAGAGAATCCATGAATTCAGGGGTGATGGAACATTTGCGCTCACATCATTTTTAAGAGAAGTTGACACCGTATTGTTATTAGCTAATTCAAACCCAGATGTAAAGCAATACATATATCAAAGAGTAATTTTAAATAAACTGCAAGGTGAAGCTCTCCATGTTTTGCGGACTTTGGGGCTCAATCCAAGTTGGGAGGAGACGAAGAAGTCGTTAATAAGTAATTTTGGAGTTAAAGAGACCTACCATCAGCTGTATCAAGATGCATTTGCGGTAAAAAACAATGGTATAGTAAACTATTTTAAATATTTAAGAGACATTTTATGTAAGCTAAACGAAAAATATGAATATGATGATGATAGACCTTTAGAGTTTAGCCCTTTGTATGTAGAGAAAATTATTTTAAATACATTTATAAAAAACATTGATGTCAATTTAGCTTCTGTTATTATAAATCGAAATGTTACTAAATTAAGAGATGCTTATAATTTACTTGAGAGAGAGGGATTAATAAGAGTTGAATCTGAGAAAAAAAATGTCAGTAAGATAAACAAAGGTAGAAATTATTATCAAAATAGTTCTAATCAACAATATAATTCTAATTATCAAAATAGTTCAAATTATCCAAAATATACTAATAATCAAAATTATAATCATCGTACCATTTCTGAAGGAAACAATAATAATTTTAATCAGGGTAATAGGCAGAATTTAAATTCAAATCAAAATAGAAATAACTTAAGTTTTCATAGAAATGCTTCCTATAATAATAATTCTAATTCTCGGAATAGAAATCCATCCTTTGAAGGAGGAACCTATCAGTCTCAAAATAACAGAAGAACTGAAAGATCTCAAATGGAAATGGATCATTTTCAGGAAATGGATGAAAATTATGATAATGACGATCAGGTAAATTTTCACATGACAGCCTCCTCAAGGCACTTCCAATAGTTGTTCTTACAGTTGGCAATGATAGGATAAGGGCTCTAATTGACACTGGGTCAACTACTTCATTACTAAATGAAAATAAATTACAGAATTACAAACGACTTCAATTAGAAAACCCTATTTCATTTTCTTCTTTAAATGGCAAAACAGAAATAAATCAGGAAATTATAACAGAACTTCCGAAGGAGTTTGGTGAGGTTGCCACAATGTCTTGGAAATTAACGGCATTCAATGGTAAACAATTTGATGCTATATTAGGTCAAAATATTTTAAAGCCTTTAGGTGCCATAGTAGATATGGAAAGGGAAATTTTGACAATTAATTTTAACAATAGAATTGAGTTTTTAAAAACTTGCCCATATTCTGTTGATGAGATAAATCAATTAGAAGCAGTACAAATTGATGACAAAGTTTTAGAAAATTTATATAATGGTCTAAGTTGTGAGGAACAATCTGCTCTTGGCTACATTCTTCAATCATTTAATGATTTAATATATACTGAAGGACAAAATTTAGGTTACACAAATATTATGGAACATGAAATTAGGACAATAAACGATAGACCAGTTTATACAAAAATGTACAGATACCCTCACATTCACGAACAGGAAATTTGTAACCAGATAGATGACATGCTTGAACAAGGTATTATAACTGAGAGTAATTCTCCTTATAATAGTCCCTTATGGATAGTGCCAAAGAAAATGGACAATTCAGGGGAGAGGAAATGGAGGATAGTGATAGATTATCGGATACTGAATGGGATTACCGTCGATGATAAATTTCCTATCCCGAATATTGAAACGATTCTAGATAAATTAGGACGAGCTCAGTATTTTTCGACAATTGATTTAGCCAAAGGTTTTCATCAGATTCTAGTTAAGGAAGAGGATAGGGCAAAAACTGCATTTTCTACACCATATGGTCATTATGAATTCGTCAGAATGCCATTCGGTTTAAAGAATGCTCCGGCAACGTTTCAGAGGCTAATCAATTATGTTCTTCGTGATTTAATCAATAAAATTTGTGTCGTTTATTTAGATGACATATTGATATTTTCTACCAGTTTCCAGGAACATCTTTGTAACATAAACAAAGTTTTTGTAAAGTTGAGGGAAGCAAACCTCAAAATTCAAATTAATAAGTGCAAATTCTTTGCAAAGGAAACATTATATTTAGGCCATATATTGACCCCCGAAGGAGTCAAACCTAATCCGACTAAGGTCGACACAATTTTAAATTTAAAATTGCCAAATACGGTAAAGGCAATTAAGTCCTTTTTAAGCATAACTGGGTACTATCGTAAATTTATAAGAGATTACTCTAAAGTAGCTTATCCCATGATAAAGTACCTTAAGAAAGATGTTAGATTAAATGTAAATGATCCCAACTTTATAAATGCATTTGAGAAATTGAAACATATTTTAACAGAGGCCCCAGTTCTTAGGTTTCCAGATTTCTCAAAACCTTTTCAACTTGTTACGGATGCTAGTTTGAATTCAATTGGTGCCGTTTTACAGCAAAATGGGCATCCTATTTGCTTTGCTAGTAGAACGTTAAATGACCACGAGAAAAATTATTCAGCTACTGAAAAAGAACTTCTTGCTATAGTATGGTCCACAAATTATTTTCGCCCCTACCTATACGGTGTAAAGTTTGAAATTTTATCAGACCACCAGCCCTTAAGATGGCTTTTCGTAAAATCGCAAAGCAGAGAATTGAATCCTAGACTTTATAGATGGATTATAAAGCTAAGTGACTTCAACTTAACTGTTAATTATATTAAGGGAAAGGATAATCAAGTCGCTGATTTTTTGAGCAGAATAAACAACGACTCTGGTGAAATTAATCTGTTAAATAGTACAAGTGATAATGATTCAATGTATAATAATAATGGCCTGTCAACAATAGCCACTATTCACTCTCAAGAGGAAGACAGACATGATCATATAGGTATCTTAGATACAGTTGTTAATCGCTTTAGGACTCAGATAATTTTAACTGACAATAAAACCAGGGAGTTTGAAATAAAATTTGGTAACAGAAAAATTTATATAAATTCAGCGGATTTGGTTAATAATTTAGAATGCATATTGACAAGAAATATAGAAAAAGGAAAAATAGGGATATTTTCTGAATTAGATGATCGTAAATACAATGTTCTACAGAAAAAGATAATCGAGTTATATGAGGGAAATCAAAACGTAAAATTTGTGAGATGTTCGTTCAATGCAGTAGATTTACCATCTGAAGATGAAACTTATAAGCAGATAAATCATTATCACAGAAATGAAACAGGTCACACTGGGATTAACGAGAATTATGAAGGTTTAAAGAGAAAAATATATTTTCCTAATTTGAAGATTTTAATTCAAAAATATATTAACAACTGTGATATTTGCAATAGAACAAAATATGATCGAAATCCCATAAGGCCCAAATTTCATTTAACTGAAACCCCAAAGGATATCAGACAAATAGTTCATATGGATGTGTACACGAACTCCAAGTCAAGTTTTCTTACTTTTATAGATAAGTTTTCAAAATTTGCTACGGCTTATTACCTAGAAGATAGAACGAACCAGACAATAATTGAAAAGCTTAGGCTATACAAATCACAAAAAGGACATTTTAGTAAACTTGTCACTGATAATGAATTTAAAAGTATAAATATAAAAGATTATTTAAAAGACGAAAATATTGAACTTCATTTTGTGAAACCTAACAGCCATACTGGAAATTCAGACATAGAAAGACTTCATAATACTCTTAGTGAAAGGATAAGAATTTTAACTATTGAGCAGAAATCTCTAAATATTAAGAATAAGATAAGTAAATCTATAGAATATTATAACAATAGTTATCACTCTGTTATAAAAGAGAAACCTATCAATGTTGAGTATGGTAACTGTGATAAGAAAAAGATTTATAACACTGTAGTAGAGAGCAAGGAACGTTACATCGATAAAAGAAATCAAAATAGGGAAACATATCACGATCAAAGGAATGAAGGATATATAAAAAATTATCAGGCATTAAGGCATAAAGAGCAGCCTAAATTTAGATTATGTAAATTATCGAATGTACATAGTTCTAATATTAAGAGGAATACAAAGTACGATGGTATTCTGGACACGGAAAAATTTGATGATTAGAAGAATAACTATGTTGAAAAAATTAAATGGATAAAAGGAAAATAAAAAAAAAGAAAAAAAAAAATTGTAATTTTTATTTAATTTAAGATTCGTATAAAATTATGATATTTAATAATTTATAAAAATAAAATATATATTACACTATTTTTAATTTTTAATAAATGAAGTAACTTTTTATTCAAATAAAACTTAAACATAGACAAAATATTATAATAAATAAAGGACTCTGGAGTGCCCTTACATTAACGGAGGGGTAGTTACGATAACTTCTTGACATAATATTTTCTTACTACTATATATCCCCAATTTCTTTAAACTCTCTTTTATACATTTTATTACTTATATTATATTTATTACTCCAATTTTATTTCGCTCCATAAAAAGCTTTTCTTAAGAACTCTAATTGTTACCTAGTTAAGTTAGTCTGTAAGTTTTAGTAGTTAGTTATAAAACCATTGTTTGACCAATAAACATGAATTAACTTTTGAATATAAATAATTAAATGTGTTTTATTAAATAAATATTTAAACTCGGTATAAAATTAATTAAATTATATATTGTGTATTATAAAATACATATCTCGTGCTGCAACATTTCATAGTGTTCGCCGCTAAGCGATCCGTATCCTAGGCGATTAAAAATAACATTTTTATTGAGGCAGACGCAGTTAAAATTGAACATGTGCGTAAGTGCTTCTTTTTGTAATAAATTTTGTTTGTTTTATGAAGAAATACAAGTAATGGGATCGTTTAAATAAGAATTCTGCATTTCCAATACGCTTCACGTTATATTATTGGCTTGTGGATTTTCGTTATCAAAAAATTATAATATAAAATTTTCTAACAAAATATTTTTGACAAATAAATTTATTTGAAAAAATGTTGCCAAATATTTTATTTGAGTTCAAATATTTTATTTGTAAACAATTTCTTCAAATATTTTACTTATGATAAGTATTTTACTTATAATAAGTATTTTACTTATAGCAAGTATAAACATATTTGAAATTACTTGTATTTGATTTTTTAAATACAAATATTTTTTTTACTTACTTAAAAAATGTTAAGTAAGTAAAACAAATATTTTAACTTGAAAACTTCAAGTATAAGTATTTCAATATTTACTTAAAAATACTTAAGTACAACTTTTTTACAGGTTTGCTTTAAAGATACTAAAATTAGTAACTTATTAGTAGATTTTGGTACAATATCAGTTACTAAACCTTTTACTGTAGAATTATTTTGTATGCGCTAAAAATTCAAAATATGCATTAAAAACCCAAAAAATATGCACTAAAAATAAAATGTGTGCAATAATTGTCTTGTTTTCATACAAAAAACTTCTTAAAAAGCAAGAAGTAAAGCCGGGTTAAAATACTAGTAAAATTTTTTTTGGTGAAAGTTATCTAAAAACCAAAACTTTGATCAAAGGTCGCCACAGCACAGTGCCACATTTGGCCAATCTAGCACGACAAAAATCAAAAAAAAAGTTCCCCGATTTTTATGATGTGTTTGTATGTATTATAAAACATTCCTAATAACACGGAAATACTCATATAAGAACTATAATTCTATTCGTTATTAAGATGTGGGTGCATAAAGTTGCATCTTGTAAAATCCTGAAAGTAGTGTTCATTATTTCGCATTAATTAAGTCGATTTTAAACTGTTGTAACTTTTTAACAAAAAAAGATATTTATACACTCTTCTTTGGTAATTTTAAAGGATATTTAAAGGCTTTAAGTCATATCTTTTCTTCTTTTTTTAAAAATTTTTTTCTATTTTTTATTTAATTTTTAACATAATAAAAATTTTTGAAAAGAAAATTATTTATTTATTTTTTTTTTTTGATGGAATAGAACTTTTGGGTTTGGTCTCTATTGGTCGCCGGACTTTTTCAGACATATTGACCAATATCCATAGTACTTATTTCAATGGCTAACTTTTGCGACCGTCTGCGACGCCGACTACAGTGGGGCGATATGTAAACCTTGTTTTTACATATTTTTTAAACATATTTTTAAAAAGTGGGCGTGGCAGTTGTCTGACCGCCCTCTTTTTTTGTGATATTATTTCTACAGTTCTTCAGAGTATATATACCAAGTTTAAAGAAATTACAACCAAAATTTAAAATTTTTTAATAAGTGGGCGTGGCCGTTAACTGGCCTCCCATATTTTTCATAATGTTGTTTTTGAAGTCAAAACGAACATTTATACCGAATTTCCAGTCAATATAAATAAAATTCGATTTTTGTCGTCCTAGATTGGCCAAATGTGGCACTGTGCACAGGTTGAAATAATTATTTTTGGCTTAAACTAATTTTAAATTAAAGTTTGTCTCAAGCTCTATAAAAGGGTCAAGGAAATTTTTTTTTTTTTTTTTTAAATTTCTTGAACGCATTTTTTGCAAATTTTGAATAGCGATGTCTCGAAAACCGTTTGACCAATTTTAATATACCCTACACCAGTTTGTGGTACAGGATATAATGAGTTTGTTCTGATGTTTGTAACTACCCCAAATATTGGTCCTAGACCTACCTTCAAGTATACCGATCGACTCAGAATTACTTTTTGAGTCGATTTATCGATATCCGTCCTTCTGTCCGTCCGTCTCTCCATCTATCGGTTTAAGCACGATACAGGTCGAAAGTTTTAATCAATGGAATTAAAATTTAAAATGAAATCGTTTTTTGGACCGAGGACGTACCCAATTGAAATTGGAAAAAATCGATCCATGTTAAGACCTAGCCCCCATACAAACGCTCCCTTTGGATTAGGCTTAAATGACTCTAATAACCGTATTATAATAGATATCGCTTTGAAATCGCTTAACAGGTAATCAAATTTCGTACGCACAAATCGTCATTCCAAATTTAAAAGGAATCGGGTCAGTCCTTCTCGTAGTCCCCATACAAACCACCCTCCCGATATTCACATAATTCCCTCAAAATTCATAAAAATGTAAATATTTGATAAAAATTTTATTTTTAGGTGTTTAACGTGTACTTTAGTAATATTGAAATATAATAACCAGGGACAGGACCTTAATGCACTAAAAAACTATGTTTTAGGCGCCTAAAATATGCACTAAAAAGTCTTGAAATATGCACTAAAAATCTTAAAATATGCACTAAAAATCATAAATATCCACTTGTTTTTTACTTTTATTAAATAAAATCATAATATTTGAATTCAGTCTGGCATTGTAAGCTTAGATATATATCTATATATGAATATATTCATATAAATATACAGTGTGTATAAATGTTATTAATAATTAAAAATAATCTTAAAAAAATTAAATAATTTCTTTAATGCAAAAAAAAAAATATATCACAAAAAAATTTTAAAAATAGCTAAAAAATATCTAAAAAAATAAAATTTGTACAAAATATGACCTAAAAATATGCATTTATAGCGAAATAATAGCAAAATATGCAAAAATATGCATTTTAGGCAAAATATGCAAAAATATGCACTAACGAATCGATGCCATTTTAAAGCAAATTCTTTGATTCGCAAAGATATTTTGTTTATCCTGTTCTATGACCAAAGGGAAAAAACATGCATTTGCATGAAAGTCCTCTCCTTGATAATAACCTACAATTTGTTGATTGGTATAACATTTTTTTTTTTTATTGGAGGAATTTCAATAAAAAAATTGATTGAATCTGCGTTTTTGTTGATTGAAATTCATTTCAAATTTCTTCTGTGTGTAAGTAGACTGTCATTTTTTTGTCAACTTTCGATTTTCTTAAGTGTCCGGGAAAATTATTATTGTCCTAGGTCAAAAACTTATGTGGTACAAATTTGAGGTCAATCGAATTAAATTAACCCGTGGCGCCCGGCGGTCAAAGTTTTGGATTTTTGAAAAATTTTTTAAAACAAAATTAGAAAAATATTTATCTTTCGACACTACATATTTGTTTATTTCGATGCGCTGAGCACGAATATCAAAAAAAAATAATAAAATCGCTCTATCGGCTTTCGAGATATCGCCATTTCAAATTTGTGAAAAATTGCGGTTTTTTCCCTACGTTCAAGATGTTTTTTAAAAAAAGTCTCAAAATTTCATTCCGCCGACCCTTTTGTAGAGCTTGAGACAATCTTTTATTTAAAACTAATTTGAGCCAAATCCGAGAATATTAAGCCGTGGCGCCCATCGATCAAAGTTTTGACTTTTAAGAAACTTTTTACCAAAAACCCTAAAATTTGATCGAAGGTTGCCACGGGTTAAAACGATCGGATTTGGCTCAAATTAAGCTTAAATGAAAGATTGTATGAAGCACTATGAAAGGGTTTAAATAAAGAAATTTTTAGAGTTTTTTTAAAAAAAAATCTTAAACGTAGGAAAAAACCGCCCATTTTGCAATTCTTTGACAAATTTTAAATGGCGATATCTCGAAAAACGTTCGACCGATTTTATAAATTTTTTGATATTCGTATCCCAGCAAAATTTTCTGTTCCAAATAATCGGTTCAGTAACGCATCAAACTACCCTGCAACCGGTTCTACTTAACATTCCAGAATCAATGATTTTTGTTTGAAATTGTCCCGAAAGCAATCGTTTTTTAGAGCAAGTAGTTTTTTTGAAAAATAATTTTACATATAAAATTTTGTTGTGATTACCGTAGAATGTATTCAAGAATCTATTGAACCAAGAATTTGTTCCAAAAATTTTTCCTGGGATTTAGCATGCTAAAATTAATAAAAATAATGTATCGAAAGATATATTTTTTTATATTCTCATTTTCAAAAATCCAAAATTTTTGATCGAAGGGCGCCACGGGTTAAAATAATCAAATTTGCCTCAAATTAGTTTTAAATGAAAGATGTCTCAAGCTCTACAATAGAGTCGGCGGAATAAAATTTTGAGACTTTTTTTAAAAAATTTCTTAAACGTAGCAAAAAACCGCCGTTTTTTCAAATTTGAAATAGCGATATCTCGAAAACTGTTCGACCGATTTTAATTTTTTTTTTGATATTCGTGCTCAGCACATCAAAATTAACAAATATGATGTGTCGAAAGATATTTTTATTTATTTTTTTTTTTAATTTTTCAAAAATCCAAATTTTTGACCGCAGGGCGCCACGGGTTAATTTAATCCAATTGGCCTCAAATTGGTACCACATGATGTTTAGGCCTAGTAGAATAAAAAAATGCCCGGACTTTGAAAATCGGAGTAGAAAAAATTTTGCTATACAGAAAAATGCCAGTCTAGTGTGTAAGTGTTTTTACGTGCTTTTTTGCGAATCTCAACATAAACATAATAAAAATTATATAAACAAAAGACTTAAGACACAAACATGTTGCAAAATTTCATTTGATTATAAACTCATCATCCTTAAAGAATTAGCATACATTTTCAGCGGATATTTGCAACAACATCAGCTTATAAATTTTCTTTCACTTCTTCCTTATTACATATAATTAAAAACTTAATAAAAATTTGTCATCTAGTTTTCTGTTGTTGCTAATTTTCTCATAATTTGTTTTAATCTCAACTAATTTTTGTATATTTACCTATTTTCTGATTTTTTACAAAAATCTTCATTTCCTTTTAAATTATTGCAGTTTTGCTTTAGCATTTTTTTTTTTCTTTCTAAAAATTTCACCTTGATATTGTCTATGATTATAAAAAAAAAAAATAAAAAAAAAATAAACTGCCAATTCAAGTGTTAACTGCCAAACAAATGCCCACAGTTATCAAAGAAAATTGTGTGAATTTTCCAGTTGATATTCAAATACAGATTACTATATTGCGTTAGAAAATGTATAAATAATTGCCGGTTTTAGTTGAGAAATAAAAAAATTTAAACTAAAGATGGTTATTTTTTTAAAAGAAAAAGAGAAAACAATATAAATGTTTGACTATTTGGATAGATAAATCTTTTCAAATGTTAATGAATTTATAATTGAAATTAATAAATGAAATGATATAAATATAAAATAATTTATCATATTTATAAAAAAGAAAATTTTTGAATGTATAAAATTTATATTATAAATGTGAATAAATTTAGAAAAACTACTGACTTGATACTGGTTTACAGGAAATCTATAAATAATTATAGTTTTTTTGGGAAATTATAATTGATTTTAAGTGCAACTGAATGAAAAAAAATTTAAGTAATGTTTAAATTGTTCTAATGTTGAAATGTGAAAGTAGGAGAATTAAAAATTATTTAATTTTAATAAATAAATAATAAAATAAATTTGAAACAGAAAAATAATAATCTTGGAAATTATTGCATGATAATATCATGGCGTACTTACAATTAGAAAAGAAAAATGACCTCGAGCCACGATAAATCTTTCCAAAATATTTAATTTTTATAAAAAAAAATCTTTAATAATGCGTAAAATATATGAAAACGAGGTGAAATAAATCTAAAATTCACGGTTTGGCAATAACTTCTTAACCCCTGGACAGGTTTCAGCTTAAATTAAATAGGAAAATTACACTGTGCTACAAAAACCACAAAATCGAATATACCTTTGAAATGAGGTAGTTAAGGTTGATGGTCTCCTCGAAAAGATTACAAAAATGCCCATCAAACTTGCCAGACACCCTCAAATTTTAAATTTATTGTAAAAAAACGTTTTTTTTGCGACTTTTCTCACTAAACCACGTGTAACTTAAAAATTGTTAAACAGATTTTCAATTTTTTAACTGTTTTGGATAGAAGAAGGATAGGGCTTTTTATATGTGTGTATTGGTCAATACATATAAGAAAGATATGTATTGATTTTTTCAACCATATCAAATTTTTTTGGTATTTTTTGAAAATTTTTTGAGTTTATCGATTTTTTTCTGCTATAGTTCGTTCAACAACATTTATATTTATAAACGTATTCTTAAAGAAAATTTAATTGTGAATACAATGAGCTTTATGTTGAAAAAATCTGAAAACAATTGACAGAGCTGTGATATTTTTTCTAAAAAAGAAAATTAAGATTTTGCATGAAATTGCTGTTCGTACAACTCAGGCAAAAAAAATAAAAAATAAGCGAACATACTGAGAGATCGCGTTTCATTATTATAAAGGTTTTTGACCCCCAGAGCTTGAATTTGACCTTGAAATTGCGCTATCTTATTAAGTTTTTGATATATCAATGTTTGTTAAATATCTCAAAAACCTGATGCGATAGAGCAATTCAAAAGCCAGATTCGGATTCAGCGCGCCAAAAACCTTTGTAAATATTGTACATGACCTTTTAAGGTAATTTTTTTTTTGCCTGGGTTATCTGGACGGCGATTTCCTGCAAAATCTTAATTTTCTTTTTTAGAAAAATCATCATAACTCTGTCAATTTCTATCCAATATTTTCAAAGAAAAACTCATCGTATTCAGAATTAAATTTTCTTTAAAAATACGTTTAAAGGTTGTTAAACGAACTATCCCAGCAAAATTTTGGTAATGGGTGGTGATTATATAACACATTACCAGGTAATGTATATTACTTATTTGTAGCATTATTTTATGATGTCTTACCAAACATTTTTTCCACAACGTATTATTTTCAAGTGAAAAATAATGCATTACTAATAATTTGCTACGTAATGCATGATTATTGGAAAAAATGTATTTCATATTTATCATTTCTAAACATTAAATCATGGATGACTTATATTTGGTTACATTATGTATTATTTCAAATTTTGAAATAATGCATTATTTTTAAAAAATAATTATTTTATAAAAAAATGCATAAGTTTAAACTAGAGATGGGATCACGACAGGATATTTCTAACGACACACACTCACGAGCATATTTTATCTACTTACACTCACTTACAATCACGTGAGTAAATTTAATACAAAGTTACTTTTTCACTACTCGTAACACCTTATATATTATCTTCTGCAATGCTATATTATTTCATTTCTCGTAACCTAAAAAATATCAAATATTTTACACCTTACTCGTATTCTTCGTTATAAATTTATGACTTATTTTATACCTTACTGGTATTCTTTGTGATAATATGGATGCATTACTTTGAGTCTCATCGCCTGTTAAAATCATCAATGCTGCAATGTATAAAATGAGAGATCCTATACCTTATTTTATACCTTATTTGGTAATCTAAGTTTTGCTGGGATATCAGAAAAAAATCGATAAACTCGAAAAATTTTCAAAAAATTACAGAAAAATTAGATATTATAGAAAAAATCAATAGATATCTTTTTTATATGTGTTGACCAATTCACACACATGGAAAGTCCTATCTTTCTTCTATCCAAAACAGTTAAAAAATTTAAAATCTGTTGAAAATTTTCTGAATACCACAAGGTTTAGTGAGCAAAGTCCCAAAAAACGTTTTTTGACAATAACTTTAAAATTTGAGGGTGTCTGGAACGTTAAATGTGCATTTTTGTGATCTACTCGACAAAACCAACAACCTATACCATGTCAGAAGTATTTTTTCACTATAGCACAGTGTTATCAATATTGTCTTTCTAAATTTAGCGTCGTTTCAACAGACAAACAGACGGACGGACGAAAGTTTCTAGAATTTAGTCGCTGCGCCTAAAAATAGAGTCATGTGTTAAAAATAGAGTCATGTGTTAAAAATAGAGTCATGTGTTAAAATTTTATTTTTGAAGAGGCCCAAGAAACAGCCAAATTTGATTCTTTCGCGGTACTTTTATGAAAAAAACTTCACATAAATATTAAACCAATATTATAAATTTCATGTTGATTAAAAGTTGACTTCTAAAAATTACTGCGAAAGTGCCAAAAACTGCTGCTTCTTGGGCATCTTTTAAAAAAATTGAAAAACACATAACTCCATTTTTAGGCGCAGCGACGACATCTTAAATTCTTAGATATATTTGTTAAGAAAAAACATCAGATTGCGAGATTATTTTCGTATACACAAATTTTGATTCTAAGGCATTTCTTAGATTCGGAAAGGTTTGTCTCCATGAAAATTCACAGGTTCTAAGAACATTTTTGGTAACTTCTTCAAGTACATTCTACTTTATTCTATATTTAAACAAATTTTCACACTCCAAATACTATTCTTTGAGAAAATTTTAGATTCTAAAGCACTTTTCTTTAATTTTGAGTATTTGTCAGATTCTGAAAATTTTTTTTTATAAAAATATTCTTAGTTTCAATGATATTTTCAGTTTCAAAAACTTTTAGAACCGGAACCATATAAAAGCAGTGCGGCAGTGAACTGCCTCTGTTAATACAATGTTAAAAAATAATATGTTCTGAATTAAAAAACTGCAGCAGTTCACCGCTATACTGCTTTATAGCGGTGCTAGCTTAAGAAATTTTTTTTTGGTGACTTTTCAGTTATTTCCTACTGTTTTTCTATATTTTGCTTCATTTTTTATTAAAACAAAAAAAAAAAAACTTTCTCAATTTATAAACATTGACCATTATGTTAATAGTGCATAACAATATCGTTAATTTAATCTAGTTAAAAGATACAACGTGATTAATATAATTGCCCAAGAACTCCATATATAAAATAAAAACGTTAGCAATTAGTAAGCATAAAGTGTTTTAAAAGAAATTAAAAAAAAAATAAATGTTCTAAATATACTATTTTGTATAAGAAAACCTCTCAATAACTGACAAAAAAATTTGGAAAAACAATGTTGAATTTTTAAAAAATTTACAATCTGATAAAATTTTCAAAGCACGCATTTACAAAAAAAAAAGTACATGTTGTAGCCAAAACCAACAGGCAAAGAGTCAGACAGGCGAGTTAGGCAATCATGCGTGTAAACATAACAGGCTTAAACGTGATTTATATTATATAGAATTATATATATAAAAATTAAAAAAAAAAATAATAATAATAAAACAGAGCAGAAATTGGAGGTAAACGACTCAAAAATACTTTACAATAGAAAAATAACAAACAAAAGACTTAAGAAACAAACTTGGTTTAAGAAAAAAGAAAGGACTAAAAACAAAAGATTTAAGAGACAAACGTGTTTTTTAAAATATTTTTGAGCTGTAATTTGAGGTTTTTACAGAAAAAAACAAAAGACTTAAGAACCAAACTTGATTTTATAAATGACTTACGATAAACTAAAGAAAGGACTAAAAACAACGGATTTGAGCTACAAACTTATTTTTAATTTAAGATTAAGCGTCAATTTATAATTTTGGCTTTAATTTTTCAATTTTTCATAAATTAAACAAAAGACTTAAAAAACAAACTTGATTTGAAAAATAGACTTAAGAAACAAACTTGATTTGAAAAATAAGTCACAATGAAATAACTAAGAAATTAAATAATAACTCACAAAAATATGTTTTAAACACCGACTGTATTGGAAAGTCACCACATAAGTCTTTTAATCGAAAAAAAAGAAAAAAATTTAACGAGTGAAAATGTCTAAGAATCTTAGAATTTTCTTTACAAAAAAAATGTCTCAGCATCTGAAAAATTTTTGGGTTATCAAAACTATCAGATTTTTGTACAATTTTGCTTAAGACAACGTTAAAGGTTCTAATAGAGAAGTATTAGTTTCTGAGACATTTTTTGTATAAATAAAAAGTCGAAGATTCTAAAAAAAAATTATAGAAAAAGTATCAAATAATGGGACATTTTTCAGATTCAGGCTTATTTTTTCTATAGTAAAAGTGTAAGAATATGTAAATTTTTTTGGAAAAGTCTTAGATTCTCATTGTAAGACATATTTTTTTTTGAAAAGATTCTTAGTAATTTTTCTTATAGAAAAAGTCTCAGATTCTGAAAAATTTTTCTAATAGAAAAAGTCGCAGATTCTTAGACATTTTTCATATAAAAAAAGTGTCATATTCTCAGACATTTTTCCTATAGAAAATGGTCAAATTTTGCGACATTTTTCTTATAGAAAAAGTCTCAGATTCTGAGATATTTTTCTTATAGAAAAAGTCTCATATTCTGAGATATTTTTTTTATAGGAAAACTCTCAGAATCCCAGACCTTTTCTATTAAAAAAATATCGCAGAATCTGAGAAACATTTTTCTTATAGAGACAGTTTTCTTATAGAAAAAGTTTAAAATTCTGAGATAGTTTTCTTATAGAAAAATTTTCAAATTCTGAGATATTTTTCTAATAGAAAAAGTCTCAGATTTTGAGATACTTTGCTTACAGAAAAAGTCTCAGATTCTTATACATTTTTCTTATAGAAAATGTCTCAGTTTCAGAGATATTTTTCTTTTAGAAAAATAGTTCTGAGAGATTCTATTTATAGGACAAGTCTCAGACTCTGAGACACTGAGACATGTCTCAGACTCTGAGACACTGAGACATGTCTCAGATTCTGAGACATTTGTCTTATAGAAAAAGTCTCAGATTTTGAGACATTTTTCTTATAGAAAAAGTAAATTTTCTGAAAGAAAAAGTATCAGATTCTGAGACATTTTTCTCATAGAAAAAGTCTCAGATTCTGAGATGTGTTTCTTATAGAAAAAGTCTCAGATTCTGAGACATTTTTCTTATAGAAAAAGTGTCAGATTTTGAGATATTTTTCCTATAGATTAGGTCTCAGTTTGTGAGACATTTTTCTAATAGAAAAAGTTTTAGATTCTGAGAAATTTTTCTTATACAAAAATTCTCAGATTCTGAGATATTTTTTTTATAAAAAAAGTCTCAGATTCTGAGATATTTTTCTTATAGAAAAAGTCTCAGTTTCTAAGATATTTTTCTTGTAGAAAACGTCTCAGATTCTGAAACATTTTTCTTATAGAAAAAGTCTCAGATTCTGAGACATTTTTCTTATAGAAAAAGTCTCAGATTCTGAGACATTTTTCTTATAGAAAAAGTCTCAGATTCTGAGACATTTTTCTTATAGAAATAGTCTCAGATTCTGAGACATTTTTCTTATAGAAAAAGTCTCAGATTCTGAGACATTTTTCTTATGGAAAAAGTCTCAGAATCTGAGACATTTTTCTTATAGAAAAAGTCTCAGAATCTGAGACATTTTTCTTATGGAAAAAGTCTCAGAATCTGAGACATTTTTCTTATAGAAAAAGTCTCAGAATCTGAGACATTTTTCTTATAGAAAAAGTCTCAGAATCTGAGACATTTTTCTTATAGAAAAAGTCTCAGATTCTGAGACATTTTTCTTATAGAAAAAGTCTCAGATTCTGAGACATTTTTCTTATAGAAAAAGTCTCAGATTCTGAGACATTTTTCTTATAGAAAAAGTCTCAGATTCTGAGACATTTTTCTTATAGAAAAAGTCTCAGATTCTGAGACATTTTTCTTATAGAAAAAGTCTCAGATTCTGAGACATTTTTCTTATAGAAAAAGTCTCAAATTCTGAAACATTTTTCTTATAGAAAAAGTCTCAAATTCTGAGACATTTTTCTTATAGAAAAAGTCTCAAATTCTGAGACATTTTTCTTATAGAAAAAGTCTCAGAGTCTGAGACATTTTTCTTATAGAAAAAGTTTTAGATTCTCTGAAATTTTTCTTATAGAAAAAGTCTCAAATTGTGAGACATTTTTCATATAAAACAGGTCTCAGATTTTGAGATATTTTTCTTATAGAAAAAGTCTCAGATTTTAAAGTGTTTAAAATTTTCGTTTTCATTGAATATTCCAATCAAAAACAAAAGACTTAAGAAACAAACTTGATTAAGGAAAGAAAGAAGTACAATAGAGGAATGTAAATTTTCTTTCATTTCACTTAATCCACCAGTAATACCAACAAAACACCTTTGATTACAGTAGGGTATCTTAAAAAAATTGGTCTGCAATAAAAACTTAATATTAAAAAAAAAATGTTGAACGGTTAATTTTTTTTTCTATCTTTCTTAATTCTAAAACTAAAACGTTATAGATAAAAATCTCTATTGGCATTGGCCATGTACTTTCGTATTAGCAAATTGTTACAATTTTTCTATTGTTTTTAATATGTTATAATTGATTACCATATAAAAAATATGGGGGCTTAAACAATAGACCATAGTAGTTGACTTTTTTTTTCTAACTGAGTTGTGGTCTTTTATGCTCTACAAACTTAAAAGATGTAGAGTAAATAAGTCATATGACAACGTTTTAGTTTTTTGCCTACTTTTATTAACTACAGTTTACTTGACCATTTAAGGTTTTTCTGTTGTGTCTTTTTTTTGTTGCTAACTTAGATTGTAACATTATAATATAATCACTTAAAACATGCCATTGTTTGGTAATTTTATTTTATTTTATCTTTTTTTTTGGAGTAAAGTTATAAAGTAGAGCAATTTTTTTGTTAAATACAAATAAATCTGTACAAAGTGGTTTAGAATAAAAAAAAAAATAAAGAAAAACAGATTTAAATTTATTTAAATATAAATTAAGAGATTTATTACTTAGAGATGTTGAATGAAGATGTAGATAAAATAACAGAAAATTGCACTTGCATTATCAATAAATCTAAAGAATATTCTGTTTAAGAATCTTAGAATTTTTCATTAAAAAAAGTTCTTATTGTAACAATTTTAAAAATTTTCTAAAAACAACATTTTTAATCAACTGGATATTTTTAAATTAGAAAATTTTCTTTATGAAAAATTTTTAAGATTCAGTTTTTTTATAAAGATTCTCTAAGAAACTGAAATTTTCTTCCTTTTAGAGAAAAAATATCACTAAATGTAAGAATTTTTATTTATGACAAATATGACAGCATCTAAAAAACTTTATTTATTTACGTTACCTTACAATATAAGAATGCTTCTATATAAAAAAAATGTCGCAGAGTCTGAGAAGAGGCTTAAAAATTAGCTATATATATTCGACTTTCTCGTTGCTTTAAAAAAATATTTCTTTCATAAATATTTAAAGTTGTTTACACTTACACTTTTTTTTTGTCTTGATGATCATTTATTTTAAATTTCTAGTTTCTATGACCATTATTTAGGGAGATACAAAAAGTAAACTTATTTACCCTAAAAATTTCTTTTGTCAGATTTTTATACCCTCCACTCTAGTGATAGAGGGTATATATAAGTTTGTCATTCCTTTTGTAACACCTCGAAATATTGGTCTAGGACCCCATAAAGTATATATATTCATGATCCTCGATAGATTTTAAGACGATCTAGCGATGTCCGTCCGTCCGGCTGTCCGTCTGTCTGTCTGTTGAAAACACGCTAACTTTTGAAAGACTTTACGGAGGCTCCTGAAGTTTGGCATATATGTTGACATTTACCTGGTCAGGTTGGTATTGCAATCCAGCTAAATCGGTCCAGTGGTTCAAAAGTTATGATCAAATGACTGAATTTCGGCAAGGCTTTTTCGTGAATTTATGAGATAAAAAGCACTATAACTTTTGAAAAGCAATTCTGAGGATGCTGAAGCTTGGCATATATATTTATCGTTCCTCCAGCCTAGTTTGTGTTGAATTTCACCGAAATCGGTTCAGTGGTTCAAAAGTTATTAACAAAACCGTGAATTTCAGATTAGCTTCACCTTAAATTCACGTGTTGAAAACCCGTTAAACCTGTTTTAAAGACATTGGTAAGTCACAAAAATATTTTACAACGTATTTTTGTCACTCAAAAATATTTTTAATCAAAACTGTTATTTTTTTCACGTCAAAAAATTTACTATCACTTAAAATGGGCATTGTGGAGGGTATTCATAGATTCGGCCAAGTAGAATTTAACTTTTCTACTTGTTTTTCTTATTAAATTTCAATTTTGTAAAAGGAAAAAGTACCAATGTACAATAAATTGCCCCTTTTAAGTAGTCCCCGTAGAATTGGAATTATTGTCCTGAATGCTTTTTCCTCCGGAGAACCTTTTTATGGGCATTATTTCAAGAAACATAAAAAGTTAATTATTTTACAGAATGTTTTTATTTCTACGTTTTAAGTTTCTAAGTGCATTATTTTAGGAGATATAAATTGTACCAACATTTTCTAAAAAGTACTTTTGTCGGAATATTTTTTCCGTTGCATGACCTAAGATTTTAAATTTAAATTTTTTTGAATAAAAATTTGTAGAGATAGGTAAAGTACCAAAGTACAATTTTTTACCTCCATAAAATTGGAATTCCCAAAAGGTACTTTTTCAGAAAGTTTTCTAAACTGGAATATTTTAGGTTAGAAATTATTTCTAAATTTAGTTCTATGAAAGTACACTTTTTTACCTTTCTAAAATTAAAAACTTTCTAAAAAGTACTTTTCTCATAATTTTTCTTTTCATTGGAGAAAAAACTTAAAAGTTTGATGTACAATGTACTATAAATTACCCCGTTTTGTCCCCTTAGAATCCGAATTTCCAAAAAGTTCTTTTTCCGAATGTTTTTCCACCGAAGGACATTTCTATGACCATTTTAACTATGACCATTATATCTAGAAATTTAAAGAAGAACCAAACTGCACTGTTTACCCTTTTGTACCCCCTTATAACGGGAATTTCTAAAAACACAACATAAGTGAATTTTCTGGCAATTTTTTAAAAAATATAATTTTAGGAGAAAGTAAACGTACAATAGTAATTTTTACTTTTTACCTCTTTAAAGTGGGAATTTCTAAAAAGGTACTTTATCAGAAAGTTTTCTTTACCTGTCAACTTTATTATGAGGTAGAAAAAGTACCAATGTACAATAAATTACCACTTTTTGTCCTCTTAGAATCCGAGCTTCCAAAATTATTTTTTCCGAATGTTTTTCCACCGGACGACCTTTCTATGACCATTATGTTTGGAAATTTAAAAAATGTGCCAAACTACACTAATGGGAATTTCGAAAAACTCGGCATAAGTGAATTTTCTGGAATGTGAATCTACATTAAAAATTTCAAGTCTGTAGCTTTAGTTGTTCGACTGAATCAGTCAGTCATGCAGTCAGTCACCCAACTCACTCTCGAGCGGTCCTCAAATTGTCCCTTACCCTGGGGGAATTTAGAGATGTTCTTGAATTTAAGAGCTCTATAGAAAATGTGTTTTTTTTTTTAAATTGAAAAATGTCACTTTATGCCCCCAAGTTTTTCATTGAGAAATTTTGAGCAAAACTGTGAATTTTAATGATATACAGAAAAATATATTGTTCATGATAAAAAAATTTAATTTTTTTATTAGATCAATGATTTTTTTCATATGAGTTATGATTTTTTTCATAAAATGTATAAAAACTTTTATTGCATTTATGAAAATAATCATTAATTTTATGAATTATTTTCCATGAATCTTTTATATTAAATGCGTGAACATTTTCATTACTGCAATGAAATTTTTCATAAATTTTGTAAAAGAATTCATTCATACAAAGCACACACATTATTGTAATGAATTACCACTTTCCATGAAATTTTCATAGATTATGTGAAAATTTTCATAACTTTAATGAACAAAATTCGTTCAGTGTGGGGTTTATCTTTAATTAAGCAAAACACGCTTTAAAAGACATTGGTAAGCCACAAAAATATTTTAAAATGTGTTGTTGTAACAAACTGTAAGTAAAATTATACACTCAAAAATAAATTTTTACACTCAAAAAAAAAAAAAAAATATTATCAAAAAAAAAATTATTTCAAAATCTGAGAGTTTTTTTATTGAAAAATGTTAGTTTATGCTATCTGAGTTTGTCATTCCTTTAAAAGGTTTTAAACAGAACTGTAAATTTTTGACGCACATAACAAATTTTTGTTCATAATGAGCCAATAAATTTTGTCATCAATGTTTTTGGTTTCACATTTTTTCTTCTTCATAAAATTTATAAAATTTGTATGGCATTTATGAAAATAATCATTAATTATTTGAATTTTTTTACATGAAACATATTCATTAAAAGTATGAACATTTTTACTATTACAATTACAATACTATTGCAATACTATTACAATCCTATTACAATTCATAAATTTTGTGGATAAAATCATTCGTTAATTAAAAATATATTATTAAAATCAGTTATTTCTTCTTATGATATTTTTTGTAGATTGTATGAACATTTTCATTACTATTAATAACATCAATAAAATTCTGTCTGTGTGGGATTTATATACACAAAAAAAAAATCCAATGAACGATTTTCATAGTATTTATGCACAAGTTCATACAATTTATTAACTTTTTCATACTATTTATGAAAAATGTTAAAAAGTTTTTAAATTTCATATATTATGATTTATTCATAAATACTATGAAAAAGTTTATAAGTATTATGAAAAAGTTAATAAATTGTATGAATTTGTTCATAAATACTATGAAAGTCGTTCATTGGAAATTTTTTTTTTGTGTGTATTGAATTCACGAAACGAAAAACAAACGCATTTAAAGACATTGGTAAAAAATTTTTGTTTTTTTTCAAAAAATATATTTATACACTCTGAATTAAGTTTTTGCACTCAAAAAAAAGTTTTACTCTCAAAAAAAAAATATTTTATACAATGGTTTTTAAGTTAGTAAAAAATTTCTTACAAAATTGCATTTTAATTGCTTTCTAGACAAACATTTCCTCAACTTGTATTTCGTTTATGTGGTTTTTGTAAAGTTGTTTATCAAATTTTCTATCATACTTACAAGTGACAGAGTATTCTGTCATGTCTTCAAAATAACCAAAAAAGAAGTGTCAACATTATTAATTATGTAGCTATAAAAATTATCTATGTTCTCACCTTTCTTTACTTCATTGTCTTAAGTTTTATTTTGGGTTGCTACATGATACCTTGACAAATGTTTATTACTTTTTAACAAGTTTGTTTCTTAAGTCTTTAGTTTTCTCTCTATGACGAATCAATTGTGGGTGTATGAATGATATACAAAAAAAGAATTATATTTGAAACTTAAAATTCTATTAACGCGGTAATATATATTTTTTTAAACATCATAAAAAAGTTATTTAAAGTGAAACTTTTCTTATAAAAAAAAACTTACCGTATTTAAAAGATATTAAAAAAATGTTGAGGTGGGTCGTTTTGAAGTTATTTGTGTGTGGTATAATATTAAAGAAACTGAAAGTAAAACAAAAAAGAAACAAAAGAAATAAAATTAGTAAAACAAGAATATAAAGTAAGAAATTTTAAAACAAAACAAAAATAAACTTGATTTTGTATAAATTTTTAAAAAGATTAACAAAAAGAAAAATTTAAAATTATGAACAGGCATTGACAATAATAGTAATAGATCTAATACAGGTTTTTCATTAAGTTTTAAATATATTCAAATGTTGGTCAGATACCCCATGGAGTATATCGCCCACTTTATAAAACAGCATAAAGAAAAATTAGACTTTTTCTTTAACTCTACCACGGAGTCATAGAGACTGATTTATTTGGTAAAATAACTAAATTTCATAACCATTAATTAATTTTGATACATTTACAATTTTTTAAATTAATTTTTCCATTATCAAAACGAAAGACTTAAAACACGAACTTTTTTTTACAAAAAAAATCTTTAATTATTCCTTCCAAAAAATCCTAAGCCAGTAATAACACTAAATTGTACTACAAAAAATCTCTCTTTGAACCAAATTAACGTACTTTTTTTGTTCGTTAGTTCATTCATTCCTTCCTGCCTTCGTTTCATTAATAATTTGCAGTGCATTCATTGTTTATTTCATGGTTTGCATGAACAAAAAAATAAAATAAAAACGCAAATATATTAAAAAAAAGACATTGAACTGTAGCCCCACTTTCTATTGAGGCCAGACATTGAGCGTGTATGTTTTGTACAATAAATATAAAAGTAAGTAAATATATATTAACAACAGCAGAAAAAAGCACCATACATTTTACACCAAAAGTCTTCTTAGTTTTTCGCATATATTTTGTGTATGTGATAATGTGTTACCGGCAAAACAAAAACAACATTGTAACAAAAAAAAAAAAACTTTTTCTTAACAATTTTATTTATGGCAAATATTTAGAATTTGTACATATGAAACAAACAAAAAAAAAACTATGTTTTGTTAGACTTTTTTTTGTTAAATTTAGTTTAAGAGAACAATAACGTTAATGAGACACCGTGGTAAAACGTCTGTAGGCTTTTGACAAATTGACAGAATTACAAGCCAACTTAAAATGGGTGTGTTTAATGGGAGTTTTTCTTTTTTTGTCTTCTGCAACGCCTGAGATTTTTTTTTAAATTGTTAAATTAGTTATTTATAGTTTGTTAAAGGATGATATTGTGGAAGTAATTTTTTTATGCCATTAAGTAGGTAAGGTCATATAAATCTTTAAATAAACTCTTAACAGGATTGGAATTTATTTTGTCACTTTACATTTTTTTTTTTAAATTACATATTTTTGACCTAAGATCAGAAATTTTGAAAAGTCAAACGATATATGATACTTGGAATATCCCAGAGGATAGAAAACGGCTGTTGTTTGACCAGGGTATGCCTTCAAGGTCTAAAATTTTTATGATTTTTTTAAAAAATATAAATTTTTTGGAAATATTTCGAAGTGATTAAATAAAATTAGTTTAGCGATTTCTGTCTCTGGAAGATACCATACAGTGTAACAAAATAAATGTGCAAGACCCCTGATGCTGATTAAGTTTGTAAATGCGCAAAATCCGACGAGTGGAAATCAAGTTCTCCCCTAAAAACCTACACCAATCTATGAAAATGTGCCATTTTTTTACAGTTTTTTATATACTTTTGTAAAGTAGATGAAAGATTTTTATGTTAGAAGAAGTTAAAAGTCCTGTACATGGACTTAAGAAATTAGAAATCACAATTTTTTTGGGCTCACCTCTATAGTGGGCGAAGAGATAAATTATTTATTCAAAAGAAGAATGAATTTCGTAAACTTATTGCAAAAGTCAAAAAAAGATTACATCATATTCCAAAGTCCCGGACACCCCGTTCCGCCCCAAAAAAACTCAGCTAAATTTTTTTTTTAGTTGCGCCCCAGGAATCTTTTTACAAAATTTTGTAATATTATTTTGCGAGTCTAGGAGATTAAAAAATTACAACTTAATATTTTTTAAATGATTTTTATCCCCTTAACTAAGGTATTTCGAAAGTTCGTTAGCTTTAATTTTGAGTGAAAATTTTTTTTTTTTAAATATTTTGTGTGAAGAAAATTTCAGTCACAATAAATTTTGAGTAAAAATCAAAATTTTAATAAAACGAAATTTTGACTGATAAAAATTTTGAGTAAAAAAATTTTTCGAGTTAAAAAAATATTAAGTGTAACAAAATTGTGAGCAAGAAAAAAAATTGTGTTATACAAATTTAATTCAATGTCGTCCAGTTAGTTTTTGATTTGAAAATATTTTGAGTGAAACAATTTTCAGTCACAAAAAAGTTTGAGTGAAAAATGTTAAGTGAAAAGAAATTTTAAGTGATAAAAGTTTTGAAAAAAAAAAAATTTGAGTGAAAAACGTAAAACAGACATGAGTGTAACAAAATTTTGAGCAAGAAAAAAAAATTATTTAAAAAAGTGTAATTCCATGTAGTCCATTAAGTTCCCTGGTCCATTTTATTTCGTTTCATGTGATTTCTTTCTGTATAACAAGTTTTTATAAGGTTTAAAACAAATTTTAGTGTCTTTATCTCAATAGATTTAAAAAGTACAATTTTGCTTTTTCCCATTGTTTTACCCCTTTATCGTAAAAACTTAAATTTCTAAAAATCCAGTTTTTATGTCCATTATTTCAGGAGATCAAAAAAGGACCAGTGTCCACTTTGTTAACCTGGCTGAATCGAAACTTTCTAAAAATGACTTTTGTCAGAATGTTTTTTTTTCGTGGATGAAACTTAATTTAAAATTTCAAGTTTGTAGAACCATTATTTGAGGAGAGAGAAAAATTGCCAATTTTTTGCCTTTTAGCCCATTAAAAGTTTAAATTTCCAAAAGATATTATTTCAGAACATTTTTCCTGGACGATCAGAAATTTACATTTTTAATTCCTGAGTAATTCCTGAAATCGGAGCTCGCAAAATTACTTTCAGAATGATCCACTACAAGACAAAAAAGTTCAACGTAAAATTATTTTTCAAAAACAGTTTTTGCTCTTTAAAACGATTCACAAAAAACATTATTGGCTAAAAATTCTTAATTAAATCTATTGATCAACAAAATTTTAATGAATCTGTCATTGTTTTGATCAACATTTTTGGTTTTTTCTTTTACTGTCGTATTACATTTTTTCAACATACTTTTTTTCGCTTTATTTCATTAAAATTATTGATTAATTTTTTTTATTAAAAATAAATATTGTTTTTATCCGACCTTTAAAATAAGTACGTTTATTCTATAAAAAGTATGATATTCTCATAGAATAATTTTCAAGAAATTATTTTTCTGTTTTAAATTTATTTATTTTGGTCATTTTGCAAGACTTAATCGACATATGTTTCGAAATTTGTCAGATTCCATTGTCACGATTATTTAGCAAATATAAAAACCCGTTTCTACAAGTAGCAAAGGGGTTTTAATGACAAATGGTTAATGATCCCACTAAAATATTAATACATATTCGACTCTACTCCCATTGGGAATTAGTAGACGCAAATTGTACCATCGTAATAAGATCGCTGTCGTCAACTAACCAACAAACAAATTACGATTACCCTTTGTATTACTATTGCTTCTTTTGTTGTAAATATTTCTATTTGCTGGTGTAATACCATATAAAGGGGAATTTACAAATTCCGAAACACGTTCCAACACAAATAAATTTAAAACAGAAAAAAAGTTTTCTTAAAAATTATTCTATGAGAATATCATAGTTTTAATTAGTAAAAGAAATAATGACCTCGAGCTAGAATAAACCTACTCAATATAAAAAAAAATAAAAATAATTTATTTAAATAAATTGATTTAAATTCTGTTTTAATTTTTAAATTAATAAAAATTATTTATTATTCGACCTATAAATTCTATTGAGAAAGTTTACTCCAGCTCGAGGTCACGTTTCTTTACTAATTATTACGATGATATTGTCGAAGTAACAAGAAACTATTTTTCAAGAAACTATTTTTAAAGTTTGTTTGTTTTAAATTGATTGGTACGGTCATTTTGCAAAATAATCTTGAAAATGGAATTTGATGAACTCCGAGACACGTGTCGAGTAAGTCTTGCAAAATGGCCGTACCAATCAATTTAAAACAAACAAACTTTATAAATAGTTTCTTGAAAAGTGTTACTTTGACAATATCATCGTAATAATTAGTAAAGATACGTGACCTCGAGCTGGAGTAATCTTTCTCAATAAATAAATTAATTGAAAAAATATTCAGTATATAACGTTTTTTTGTTGGCAGCATATTTTAAAGCAAAAACAAAGTATTTCTTTATAATTTTTTTATAAGCTTACCATTTATTTGTTAAATCAATCATTTATTTGATTGACTACAATAATTTTTTTAAATTTGTGATCAAAAATCCAAAAATGTTTGACTGAAAAATTATTCAAATAATCTCATATTAATTTGATGATTGATATAACAATTTTCTTAATCGGAGTAATTTCAAAAAAAAAATTTATTGAAACCACGTTTTTTGTGATTGAAATTCGTTTTCAATTTTTTCTGTGTTGCTTGCGCGACAATTTGAAACTAAAATGATCGATTTTGGAATTTTTAGTAAATTTGATTGTAGGATAATGTAATGCAATTTGGAATCGATAATTTGGAACGGAAAATTTTGTCCATAAAATATTTTTTTTTAAAATGCTTTTTCCGCTAAAGAATACTCCATTTAAAATTTTAAGTTTTCTGGAGAGAGTAGTCTTTGTTCTTTTTTATTATTTTGTTAATAATAAGTAAAAAATAGTTCCAAGAAACAATTTTTCATAATTTTTGCACCCCATATAATCGGAATTTTAAAAAGGTACTCTTTTTAAAACAAGTACTATTTTATTTTAAATTTTAAGTTTCAAGGGCCAATATTTCAGGAAATATAAAAAGTACTTAAGAACTTTTTGCATTTTTTATACCCTCCACTCTGGTGATAGAGGGAATATATAAGTTTGTCATTCCGTTTTTAAAACATTGAAATATTGGTTTAGGACCCATAAAGTATATATATTCATGATCCTTGATTAATTTTAAGTCGATCTAGAGGTGTCCGTCTGTCTGTCCGTCCGTATGTTAAAATCATGTTTTTGGCAATAATCCGAAACCGATTTAAACGCTTGAGATACAAAAAAATGCGTAATTCTCCTAGGCAGAATCTGATGTATATATTTTTTTTAAATCGGTTAAGAATTTTTAAAGTTATGAGTGAAAATGTAAAGGTACCTCTAAAATTATGGTGAATTTAACACAAAAAAATGCTATAACTTCACACCTGTTGAATGAATGTGAACGAAACTTGGAGCTTAATATAATATTATCATTCCTTACACTCACAAAAAATTTGGGCGGAATCGCACAATGGGGCAAGGCACCAGAAATTTTACCCAAAATTTTAAAATAATTTATCTTGGCTCATGGTTTACATATTCAAATAAAATTTTAAATAGGTTGATATTTTATTGTTCTCAACGTTTTTTTGGTTATTTTGGTACCAATTATGGCAAAATCGGTCATGGGGTTAAGAAGCTATGAGCAATTGAGATGAGTTTCAGATAAACCACCACAATATAGCGTGGTAGCGCGCTATTTTGTAGTTGTGGGTGTTTTTTTGGCTTGTTGGCTCGCTAGTTGTTATTTGTATCAATAGAAGTAAAAAATACGTAGTATCCCAGCAAAACTTAGATTACCAAATAAGGTATAAAATAAGGTATAGGATCTCTTATTTTATACATTGCAGCATTGATGATTTTAACAGGCGATGAGACTCAAAGTAATGCATACACATTATCACAAAGAATACCAGTAAGGTATAAAATAAGTCATAAATTTATAACGAAGAATACGAGTAAGGTTTAATATATATGAAGGGCTTATTGCAAGAACTTGATAAGCAACATTCAATTTTTTGGTGTTTTTCGGCTTCTACTGATGTTCCATTGAAAGATTTTTGCCAGAAGTTTTGTTAAACCCTTCGTGCAAGTATCTTGAGTATTGAAGTTCTTCAAAAGATTATTTTTATAATTATTTCAATAGTTTTAAGGCAAAAACCACCATAAAATGAAATGTTGCTTATCGAGTTTTTACAATAAGCCCTTCATATGATATTTTATAGGTTACGAGAAATGAATTAATATAGCATACCAGAAGATAATATATAAGGTGTTACGAGTAGTGAAAAAGGAATTTTGTATTAAATTTACTCACGTGATTGTAAGTGAGTGTAAGTAGATAAAATATGCTCGTGAGTGTGTGTCGTTAGAAATTTCCTGTCGTGAGCCCATCTCTAGTTTAAACTTATGCATTTTTTTATAAAATAATTATTTTTTATGTTATTGTAATGCATTATGCATCCAATTATAAATAATGCATTATTTCACACTTTCAAACAATGCATTATGTAACCAAATATAAGTCATCCATGATTTAATGTTTAGAAATAACAAATATGAAATACATTTTTTCCAATAATCATGCATTACGTAGCAAATTATTAGTAATGCATTATTTTTTACTTGAAAATAATACGATGTGGAACAAATGTTTGGTAAGACATCCTAAAATAATGCTACAAATAAGGTATATACATTACCTGGTAATGTGTTATATAATCACTACCCATTACCAAAGTTTTGCTGGGATGTGTCATACACGTGGTTGCTTGTGTATAATTTTCATTATTTTTATATAATTTTCATACATACTTATAAAATATATTTTTTTGTTTTTTAAATATTTACATTGCACTATGATTCCAATCATCATTTTTCGTGGCCAAAATTTCAAAAATGGAAAAATTATTGGTTTGAAACAGGTTTTGTGTAAAAAATTGTTATAATTTTTTTGTTTTCCATGTATAATATTATAAGAAATTGTTTGTATTTAAACTCAAAAAAATAATTCAAAAAATTTAAAAAATTAGTTTTTTTTTATTTTTAGCTAAATTTGTTTTTGAACGGTAAATGAGTGTATACAAAAACAAAATATGTGTTCTGTTGTTTGTAAGTATTTACGATTTTCTATAAAATCAATTTTGAGAAAATTGAATTTTGGTAAAGAAAGGTCGTCTGCGAAACCATAGTGCATTGGTTAACATTGTGGAGGGTATTGAAAGATTCGGCACAGCCGAATATAGCTTTCTTACTTGTTTAAAACTTTAAGAATCTATATTATCGATAAAATGTAAGTAAAATTTTTTCTAACATTTTAATATGTTAAATAAGTTAATTTGCACAAGTTTAAGTATTTTTAAATTAAAAAATAAAGTTTTAAAGAATGAAAAAAATTTCTAAAAACAAATATATCATTTAAAAAAATTTTAATTAATAAATTTAACGACAAGTTTCTACATTACAATTTGTCACAGGTGAATTTAAATTAGCAGTCTTAAGAGTTTTTTTTGCTACTTTCTACATATTTTCCTTAAGCTGAAACGAATCACGAAATTTAAACTGCTGTTATTTTAATGTATTGGAATTACAAATATTTGCTTTTTTTAGAAATTCCTAAGATTATTGCAGAAATTCCCTTAAAAGATTATGGTTAAAGAAAAAAACATGTTTTTTTAATATGTATGTTAAGCTTGCGATTGGAATAATTTAAATTGAAATTCAATTCAGTTTTTTTATTTGTTGGTTTTCTAACAATATCAAGTTCATAACAAATTTCAAACATCATGTGTGTGTCTAGAAGACAAGTGAAATTTCGTTGCTGCTTTGGTAAACTCTAAGAAGATATATATAAAAAAAGTGTCACTTTTTAGACATATTTAAGTTTTATTTATAATATATAAAATACATAAAATAAATATATTATTTATAAAAAGATTTATTTTTTTTTTTCTATCTCTCTGTAAGACATATAAGGTCTTATATAGTAACAAAAAGTAGGTGACAATACCAAATTTGTTTAACAGTAGACATATAAATAAATAAACAACAAAAAAAAATATTTAAAATTATAATTTGTTAAGGAAGTCTCAAAATTTAACATAAACATTATTTTATTTCTTTCTCTTTACCTAGTTTTTTTGTATAAAAATCTTGTGTATATTAACCATTTAAGGCTAGTTGATATTTATGTAAATTATTATAAAAAAAAACCATCTAAAAAAGACACCACAAAAAATTTATCTTAAAAATTTATATTCCTTACTATAAATACCATAAAGAAAATTTTCTTATAAAAGTTTTGGGTATAGTTTTCATTTTTTGTTAAATTTTTTTTTTTATAAGACTTCTTCTATTTGACTGCCCCACAACTCTGGGTCAACTTTCGCTTTATGTTGGTTTTTTTTGCCATGCTGTAGCCAAAAAAAAATTATATAAAGTATTTATATATTGTAACTGCAATTGTAGACCTGCCGTTATTTTGTGTTTAATATAAACTACTTGCCAATGTTACTTTTTTTTGTGTTTTTTGTATTTCAGTTAGTGGTAATGTTTAAAAAAGTTTTAGGAGTTTTTATTATTTTGTTGTTGTATTTTTTTTTGGTATCATCATTAACATTATCGTTAGCAGTTAGTTTTATGATATAAAAGTCTACTTGGTATACAGTAGTCAGGTTTTTTTTTGTTATTTGTTTGCTAATAAAAAGAACGACCTTTTTATTATATGGCAAATTATTTATAAAGACCAAAAAACATAAGTATGAGAAAAAATTTTAAAATAATTGCAAAAAAAAAAAAGGTAAATAAAAAATATTGAAAAAGAAACGTGATTAAGGAAGTAATATTGTAAATAACAAATTTTTTATAGACATTTTAGCAAATTATAGGAAATGTTTTACTAAAAGTTTGTGTTCTAAGTCTTTTGTTATTAGAGTCAAAAAATTTAGTTTTTTCGGTTTGTTAGTAATAAAAAGACCACCTTTGACATAATGAGAAATTTTAAAATTCTTAAATATTGAACAGGCCTTATACGCTTTATATGTTAAGAAAATGTTTCAAGTTTTCACTTTTTCAAGCATTTGAAAATCGATTTGATGAACATAAATGGTTTGATTTTTTTTTGCGTTAAGAGTTACAAAAAATACTTTTTAGTCCAAGAAACATTCAAAAGTTTATATAAAATGATTACGATAAAAAATATAATTTTCTAAGCCCCAATAAGTTTTTTATAAAAAATTTTCCAATTTACAAAACTGATTGTAAGAAAAAAAAATTTGAAAAACTTTCTTCCTGACATTTTTTAACATGAGAGTGTTTTTAAGCTAGTGTCCAGTTTTAAAAACACCACCTCAGTTTAATTATATAAGCTAACGATTACCAAAAAAGAAATTAAGAATTAATGTGTTCATTTAATTAAAACCAAAAATTGTAGTAACTTGGGTTTGTAACTTGGATAATCATTCACCTCGTGGTGAATAAAAAATATTCACCTCGTGGTGAATTAAAAAATCATCAGCTGGTGAATAAAACGTAGCATAATTTGTGTTAATGTTATGATTTATATGTTAAATTGACGAATTCCCTTGAATAAAGGAAACTTT
The DNA here is from genome assembly GCA_963921195.1 of Pegoplata infirma. Lineage (NCBI taxonomy): Eukaryota > Metazoa > Arthropoda > Insecta > Diptera > Anthomyiidae > Pegoplata > Pegoplata infirma. The sequence goes on from OY992536.1 coordinate 269,987,783, forward strand.
AAACCAAAGAAATAAAATTATTTTTCATCAATATTTTTTTTAATCAATTTTTTTTTCATCAATATTGTTTTTATAAATTTTTTTTTCATATATTAAAATTTTTTTTTTTTTTGTACACATTTTTCAATAATTTATTATACCCTACACCACTCTGTGGTACAGGTAGAGTTTTTCACGGGGATTCCCGGGACGGGATTTCCCGGGAATTCCCGTAAATTTTCAATCCCGAAATCCCGGGAAATAGAGCGGGAATTCCCGATAATTTTTATTTCTTTGAAATTGTTGATTTTTCGATTATTTTGTATGTGATTTTTTAAAGATTTTATTAAAATTCTTGATAATTGATGGCAAAAACGTACGCAGGGACCAGGAGGGCTTAAAAAGTATTCCAAGAGAGACCTTCTAACTAAAAAATGTCATAAAATCCGAGACTTTTACGAAATGAAAAATGTCACACAATATCTAAATCTTCAATAGGATATAATTATCAGAACTTGATAATTTTTTTAGAAGCTGAAAAATTTTCTTTCTGAGACCTGCATTAGAAAAATTTGCAATGTGATTATTTGCAATGTGATTATTTGCAATGTGATTCTATAGAAAATATTTATGTATCTATCTCTTAAAATGAACTAAGATGAATTAGAATAAATGATGAATTTTTATTATTAAAACAGATAAAACGATGTGAAATAATATATTCGCTTAAAAACACTTTTAAAAGAATTTGACATGATTGAGCCGTTTTTCAATAAAATCTGTGTAACAAAATTTGACATTTTTTTCTCGAAACTGTTTTTTTTTTGTTCTAAAGGTGCTAAATAAGATTTTTATTGTGTTAATAACCCACCACAATCCCCACTCCCCGCCCCCTTCAACTCCCCCTTTTCATGAGGTATCACTATGGATCAGGATCTGGTCTTGTGGACATTACGTCAACCTCTCAACCTAACTTATTGTGTTAATAAACATTATAAATAGTGTAATCGAATTCATAAGGTTTTTATATATTTTTGACAAACAATTTTGGTTTTTAGTTTTTGCGGGAATTCCCGGGATCCCGGGAAGTTTAAAAATGAATCCCGCTTTCCCGGGAAATGAAAAAGTCCGGGAAAAGAAAAACTCTAGGTACAGGGTATAATGAGTTTGTGCTGATGTTTGTAACTACCCGAAATATTGGTCCTAGACCTACCTTCAAGTATACCGATCGACTCAGAATCACTTTTTGAGTCGATTTAGCGATGTCTGTCCGTCCGTCTGTCCATCTATCGGTTTAAGCAATACAAGTCGCAATTTTCAACCAATTGACTTGAAATTTGAAACTTAAGCATCTTTTGGCCCAAGGACGAAGCCTATTGAAATTGAAAAAAAATCGGTCCATGTTCAGACCCATTAGGATTAGGCTTAAATGACTCTAATTACTGCATTTTAAAAGATATCGCTTTGAAATTTTACAGGTAATCAAATTTTGTATGCACGAATCATCATTCCAAATTTCAAAGGAATCGGGTCAGCCCTTCTGGTAGTCCCCATACAAACCACCCTCCCGATATTCACATAATTCCCTCAAAATTCCTAAAAATGGAAATATTTGATAAAAATTTTATTTTTAGGTGTTAAACGTGTACTTTATTAACCAAATCAAATTGGAATATAATTGGACCATTTTTGGACTTAGTCCCCCATATCAAAATTTCGACCGATATTCAGTTAAATCGGTATATTGGCAAAAAAATAAACCAATTCCACTAAAATTTGATCTGTGTGTGGTTTCTGTACTAAATAAAGATCTAACAAAGATAGATCCAATCGGTCCATTTTTGGACTTGAGACCCATTTTCCGGAAAACACTGTTGTAGGGTATCATATGGTTTTTTTTGGGTTTAGCAAAAATTTTGTTTTTTTTTTTAATCAATATTTTTTTTTCTTCAATATTTTTTCCTCATCAATATTTTTTTTCTTCGATATTTTTTTTTTCATCAATATTTTGTTGAACAATATTTTTTTTCATCAACATTTATTTTTATTAATATTTTTTCATCAATATTTTTATACACTCCACTCTAGTGATAAAGTGAAAAAATCATTAATATTTTTTACCTTCAGTATTTTTTTTCATCAATATTTTTTTTCCATAAATATTTTTTTCATCAATATTTTTTTTATCATAATTTTTTGTCATATATTGAAAATGTTTTTAAAGCACACATTTTTCAATAATTTTTTTTGGGTTCAGCAAAAATTTTCTTTTTTTTTTAATCAATATTTTTTTTTTTTCTTCAATATTTTTTTCATCAATATTTTTTTTTTCATCAATATTTTTTCCATCAATATTTTTTTTCATCAACATTTTATTTTGTCAATATTTTTTTTAATTAATATTAATTTTGAAAGACTTTACGGAGGCTCCTGAAGTATATGTTGGTTATTTACCTTGTCAGGTTGGTATTGCAATCCAGCGATATCGGCCGAGTGGTTCAAAAGTTATAAGCAAAAGAGTGAATTTCGGCAACGGTTTTACGCGAATTTACGATATAAAAACACGCTAACTTTCGAACGACAATTCTGAAGGTGCTGAAGCTTGACATATATATGTTTAGCTCCTGGTCTTCGTATCGAATTTCAGCCAAATCGGCGCAGTGGTTCAAAAGTTATTAGCAAACCCGTGAATTTCAGATTGGTTTCACCTTAAATACACGTTTTGAAAAAACAGAGCTTTAAAAACATTGGTAAGCCACAAAATTTCTTAACAAAGTTTTTTTGTCACTCAGAAAAATTTTTACACTAAAAAAAATTTACACTCGAAAAATATTTTACACTCAAAAACAAATTAGTAATTTTCATTTTTTTTTACAAAAATGACAAAAAAGTTTTTTACTACAAATAAAATATTTCTAATTTAAATGGTTAATTTTTTTCACGTTAAAAAAATTACAACCCTTAAAAAAGGATATTGTGGAGGGTATTCATGGATTCGGCAAAGTCGAATTTTAGTTTTCTGCTTAATTTTTTTTAATCCAAAATTTTGATCGCATGGCGCCACAGGTTAATTTTATTCAATTGGTCGCAAATTTTTACCACATAGTTTTAGGTCTAGTAGAAAAATTTGCCCGGACACTTGAAAAAATTTAAAGGTGAAGAAAAAATTCCACTTTAATGAAAATATATTATTAAAGGTTCTGGATCGATATTAAAAGGTGTGAATAGAAATAGTCTGCGTTTTTTTAATCATCAATTTTAGACTCCGCAGAACTCATGTTAAAACAATTAACACTATATTTCATTTTACATTTATTTTATTAATTTGTTGTTTTCAGGTATGTTTCTTAAGTCTTTTGATTTGTATGCATACATGTTACCACAAGAAAAACAGGTCTTGTGTTAGTTTTATAAAATTTTTTGTTAAAGTTCACCTACATATTCAAGTTTTTCTTTTGTAAATTTTCTTATCGTTTGTTAACTTATATTTATCTTTAGCGATATGTATCTTGTCGTCTTGAAAATGAAGTCAGTAGATGACATTGTTTTATATGCAAAAAAAATATAAAAACAAATGAACAAACAAAAAATTATTCCCCCTTTACATGTTTTTAATTTTTAAAAACTAATAAATTTGAATAACAACAAAAACAAATCTTGTAATTCATTTAAATATGAATAAAAAATTAAAAGATTCACATGATATTGAAATAATACAAAATAAATAATTTCACTTTTATGAAAAAAAAAAATGAAAATTTCTAATATTATAACAAAAATTGTAATTATTTATAAAATACCATAAAATAACCGTTAAAACTAATTTATTATTTTTTTTTTTTTGTTTTTTGATATTTACAATTTGTGTTAAATATCATTACCTTTTAAAAATGACCAACATTAACAAAAATTCTCTTTTCCATAAAAAAAAACGTATAGAAAAACCCTTGTTTGGTAGTTTTAGAAAGAAAAAGAAAAATAGTTTAGTGGGTTAAATACTTGAAATTTTAAAGTGAACATTTTAATGCCATTTAAACAAAAAAAAAAGAAACAAAATAAAATCCAACCAACGCATTATAACAATTAAGGTTAATTTAATGTCATTTCCCCCACACTTTGAAAGCTAAAATATTTTTTCTTTGTAACCCACAACTTCCCAAAAGAAAGAAGATCAAATAAAAGAAAATTTTTTAGAAAAAATATAATTTGAAGAGGAAAACAAATATTAATGCTGTTAAAAGAGATAAAAAAGAAACAATCTTAAGAAAATATATTTAAAAAATTAAAGTTCAAAAGTATATTTTTTTTTTTACATTGAACAAGTGTTTAAAGTTGTATGCATGTTTCTTCGTGGCTTTGTTTTTACACAAAATGTCTCTTTTTTATAGTTTTTTTTTTTAAGATAACTGGACTTACCAAGAAACAGTAAATGGGGATTTTATAAAAAAAAGTTAAATAGCAAAGTAGAAAAGTTAAATTGGACTTGGAGGAACCCAAGAATTCCCTTCAGAATATCGAAAACATTAAAAATTTGCCTAAAAAATATTTTAAGTGATGTCAACTATTTTACTAACTAAGAAAAATTAGCAACAAAAAAAAAATTTGGACTACAAAAAATTTATTTTGTCAAAAAACTAATTTTTTCGTAATCCCTATTATTAATATTATAAATCTGAGTGTTGGTTTGTCTGTCTGTCTGTTCCGCAATCAGGGGAGAACGGCTGAACCGATTTGAATGAAATTTTCACCACAGATAGTACTAACCGAGGCGGGAATTATAGGCCATAACAGAAAGCGATCGGACAAAGGGGCGTTAAATGCCATGCCCCTTTTTATTTTATGAAACGTTATTCTGCCTTTTCCGTAATAACGCATAAACGGCTGAACCGATTTAAATTAAATTTTTAACACAGATAGTACTGACCAAGGCGGAAACCATTACCCACAATAGAGTCATAGGGGCGAAAAAAGGGGGCGTAAAATGCCACGCCCTTTGTATTACATTGAAAGTAATTTCTGCCTTTTCCGCAATCAAACTTAAACGGCTGAACCGATTTAAATAAAATTTTCACCACAGATAGTACTAACAGAGGCGGGAACTATAGGCCATAAGAGAAAGCGATCGGAAAAAGGGGCGTTAAATGCCACGCCCCATTTTATTTTAGGAAACGTTATTCTGCCTTTTCCGTAATAACGCGTAATCGACTGAACCGATTTTAATGGAATTTTTAACACAGATAGTACTAACCAAGGCGAAAACAATAATCCACAATAGAGGGCGATCGAAAAACTGGGGGCGTAAAATGCCACGCCCCTTTGTATTACATTGAAAGTAATTTCTGCCTTTTCCGCAATCAAACTTAAACGGCTGAACCGATTTTTATGAAATTTTTACAACAGATAAAAGAGGACGATCGGACAAAGGGGCGTAAAATGCCACGCCCCTTTTTATTTTATTAAACGTTATTTCTACCTTTTCCGCAATCCCTATTAAACGGCTCTACCGATTTCCATAAAATTTTCACCACAGATCCTACCAACCGAGTCGAGAACTATAGGCTATAAAATATAGCGATCAGACAATGGGGCGTAAAATGTCACACCTCTTTTTTTATTGAACGCTATATTCGCCTGTTCCTTAATCACACATAAAGGGCTGAACCGAATTTAATGAAATTTTTATCACAGATAGTATTAACTGAGGCGGGAACTGTGGGTTATTAAAGAGAGCAAGCGGACAAAGGGGAGCAAAATGCCGCGCCCCTTTTCATTTTATTGAACGTTATTTCTTCATGTTCTGTAATCACGCATAAACGGCTTAACCGTTTTTAATGAAATTTTTACAACAAGTAGTAATAACCGAGGCGGGAATTATCTTAATTATTAAAACTCAAGAACCGCTGGACCGATTGATACCAAACTTGGACAATATATTAGTTTAGTCTGGAGCCAGGTCTCTTATGTTTAATCCCGATAGGTTGCGCTGTTGTTGCAATATTTAAATTTTTTGCATTTATGGTACGATTAGGCACAATATATTTATTAAACAAAAATAAGTTTCCTGATATATTTGGAATTGATAGGTGGCACTGCTGTGATTATAATTATAATTATTGGTACAAGGTGGCTCAAATTCTCATGATACATTTATTAAAACAAAAATATACAGTGAGCGTCAAAAGAAAGTGTACAGGTCTAAAATATATATAATTCCTTAACGAAAAAGTTGACAATAAAACCCCTTATTATTATCAATCGACTATCATTTAAAAACATGCTATAAAGGAAATTTTCCAAGCTTTAATTTAAGCTTAATAGCGTCCAGATTAAGCAAATATTAAATGAGATACAAGGGTCGAGCTGAAAAATGAAATTTTCTGTAGACATTTTTTAGGAAAATTTTAAAAAATATTTCTAAGTTGATTTTTTTCAAGTTCAAACATTAAAAATTTAAAAAATAGTACAATGGTTTAAATTCAGTTATCAACTCATTTTTCCAATGACCCAAACAAAAACCAAAATTTTTTTAATGCAGTAAAAAAATATGCATTTTTTTGACCTCCAATTCTTTTGACCACCAATTTTTTGTAAACAAAGAAAATTTTTAATTATTTTCATATCTCTCTACTATACACTTAGATGTACTTAAATTAGTAAACAATGAAATATTTTCTTTGTTTACAAAAAATTGGTGGTCAAAAGAGTTGGAGGTCAAAAAAATGCATATTTTTTTACTGCATTTAAAAAATTTTGATTTTTGTTTGGGTCGTTAGAAAAATGAGTTGATAACTGAATTTAAACTACTGTACTATTTTTTAAATTTTTAATGTTTGAACTTGAAACACATAAAATTAGAAATATTTTTTAAAAATTTTCTAAAAAACGTCTACAAATTATTTCATTTTCCAGCTCTACCCTCGTATCTCATTTAATATTTGTTCAATCGGGACGCTATTAAGCATAAATTAAAGCTTGGAACATTTCCTTAACAGCATGTTTTTATATAGTTGTCGATTGATAATAATAAGGGGTTTAATTCTCAACTTTGTCGTTAACGAATTACATCCATTTAAGACCTGTACACTTTCTTTTGACGCTCACAGTATGTTTCTTCATGAGAAAATTATGTATTATTACGGACCCGATAGACGGCGCTGGGGAGAAACTATTAAGATACTCATATCTAAGTCGACCCGGGCAACGCCGGGCGCAACAGCTAGTTATCAATAATTTTTTTTAAGTTAAAACAAATATTAAGTAAATTTATTTTTCTTTCAATTAATTAAATTTTAAGTTTTTCCAAAAAAAGCAAAAATGTTATCCTCCCCTTTCTGGGTAAGGCCTTGTTGATACAAAAAAAAGTTTAAAACACCTTATTGCCATTTATTATCATGTTTTAAACATCTGCCTACTATTAAATATTTTCCCCTTTAGTTTCTGTTGTTCAAGTGTCAAAGTTTATTTAAACACATTCTCTTTAAAAAACTATAAATTGGATTTTTTTTTTTGTTGTTTAAATTTTATTTTTTTAGAGGATTTTTAGTTAAATGATTTAAAATTTATTATACTACCACTATTTGGGTATCAATAATGAAATTATTTATAAACCATAAACTTAGCCACCAAGTACCTTGATAGTTGGTGGTTACATTTGTTTAACAGCATCACGTTTATGGTGAAATCATCTCAGATTTTATGTTTTTATATTTTTGGCTTTAACCATGTTGACTCCCTTGTTACTGTATTTTTTATTTTTTTTTTTTTTGGTTTTCAATAGTTTGGTTTAGTTGTAATTTATTATTTAAATTTAAATATATGGAATACATAAAGTTCAATGATTTTTAAGCATTTATGGTTTAAATATTTCGTTAAGAAAAAGTGAAATTTTATTATTATTATTATTGGTTGGGATTTTTTAATAGGATTTTTTTGTTTGTTTTATTAATATGAAAATTTTATAGACAGATCTTTTGTGATAACGGAAAATTTATGGGATTTTTTAAATAAATTTTAATTAATGTTTGATTGTTGTGGAAATATTTTGAATTTTTTGAAAAGGTTAAATATCGCAGAAGTTTATTTTTTTTTTACAGGAAAATGAAAAATTTTAAAAATTAAAAATGGCGATTAATCCAGAATTTTTCCATTATACAATGGTTAAAGAAACCAAAATAAGATGATTAATGCAAATTTATGTTTAGTCCTTTCACGGGCGCCTTGTAGATAAAAAAACTAGAGAGAATTGATAAGAATCTAAAATTACTCAGAACCTAGCAATTTTTAGATGAAATTTGTCCTAAGAGATATTTCTAGAGGTTTTTCCGCATTAAGGGGTTTGAAAAAAAATAAAAAGCAATAGCAATGAATTTTAATTTATATTTACTTTACGGCGCTAAAAATGATAATTAGTTAAAGTGAGTTTCGATGGGTAACTTAAACTTAATTTTTTATATTACAACAAACATCAAAACCTTAAATCTTAGAAACTGATTTAAACAATTTTTTATTAAATGTCCTTTCACGGGCGCCATGTGAGAATATCGAAGATTTTGTAAAAAAACTCTGCCAAGCTACCGGTATTTTATTTTATTAAAAATACGTGTTATAAAATTAACACAGAAAATTTAATTTTTGAAGAAATTTCTTAAAATCACAAAGTTTTTACTCAAGAAATGTCTTGGCATCTAATATATTTCTTTCCAAAAAATCTCTTTAAAGTTGAGATTTTTTCTACAGGAAAGGCGAAACTTTCGGTTAGAAAACTGTATAAAACAAAAACAAGTAACAAAATTATAGTCGGTCAAGACCAACCGTATAAAACCCTACACCAGTGTTTTCCGGAAAATGGGTCCGTTTCCCCCGTTGTAGTGGGGCTATGTCTTAACACGGGCCGTTTTTTTCGAATTTCAATAGGCATCTTCATTGAGCCAAAAGAAGCTTAAGTTTAAAATTTCAGATAAATTATATTTGTTTTTTATTCGACCTTTCCAAATTAATTATAACAAGTAGAAAAGTTAAATTCGAATTGGTCGAATCTATGAATACACTCCACAATGCCCTTTTTAAGTGATAGTAAATTTTCTAACGTAAAAAAAAAAATTTTTGGTTAGAAATATTTTATTTTGTGTAAAAAACTTTTTTTAAGTAATTAAAAAAAAAAAATAATAATTAACTTAATTTTGTTTTGAGTGTAAAATTTTTTTCGAGTGTAAGATATTTCTTTGTCTAACCAATGTTTTTAAAACGGGGTTTTCACACGTGAATTTAGGGTGAAACTAATCTGAAATTCACTCTTAAGCTAATAACTTTTGAACCACTAGACCGATTTGGCTGAAGTTCAATACGAAACAGGCCAGAGGAACGACAAATATATATTCTAAGCTTCAGCATCCTCGGAATTGCCTTTCGAAAGAAAGCGTGTTTTTTATCTCGTAGATTCACGAAAAACCCTTCCGAAATTCAGTTTTTTGTTCATAACTTTTGAACCACTGCACCGATTTTGCTGGCTTGCAATACCAGCCTGACCAGGTAAACGCCCAACATATATGTTGAACTTCAGGAGCCTCCGTTAAGTCTTTCAAAAGTTAGCGTGTTTTCAACAGACAGACGGACGGATATCGCTAGATCGTCTTAAAATCGATCGAGGTTCTTGAATATATATACTTTATAAGGTCCTAGACCAATATTTCGAGGTTTTACATACGGAACGACAAACTTACATGTACCCCCTACCACTAGAGTGGAAGGTATAAAAATAATTACTGGGAATCTAAGAACTTTTCTATAAAAAACAATATCTCAGATCGTTAGACTTTTTATACCCTCCACTCTTGTGATAGAGGGTATATATAAGTTTATCATTCCGTTTGTAACACCTCGAAATATTGGTCTAAGACCCAATAAAGTATATATGAGCAATTGTCATTAACTTTTAATATTTAAGAAAAAAAAAATTGCGATTTTTTTTTCGTGGCACATCGATAAGACTTTTTAGGTAAATAACATTATAAATAAGTAATTCAAATCCGTCCGCGTGCATTAATTTGAGCGATCGCACCCAAAACTATGGCGGTTTAAAGTTAAAATTTTTGAAAAAATTGTCAAAATTACATTTTTTATCCCAAGTTAACCAAACGTACCATTTTGTATTATGCTTACCCAGAGCTAAAATACATATTCAAACATGCATAAAATCTTTGCTAAATATCGAGATATTTGCATTTAACCAATTTTTTTTCGGCACATTTTCCAATATTTTGAAAATAAAAATGTTTCCAGCGGTTTTATTTTTTTTTTAAAAATATCACCAAATGCATTAACAAAATCTCAACAAATTTTTAGTTAACACCATTATTCTATCTCTAATAGGTAAGAAACAGCAGTGGTTTAAAGGAAAAATTTTTGAAAAAAAAAATTTAATAATTTTGAATTTATTTTTTTTTTTTTAATATTAAATGTCTCATTTTACAGTGTTGTCCTTCACTGAATATTGAAACTATTCAAAGTATGATTAATAATGCTAATATTAAGGTAATTACGAAATATTTTAACGTTATTACTAATGTTATCAAGGTTATAAAAAATTTTCGCGATTTTTCGCGATTTTCGCGACTGCAAAAATTAATGGACTAATTTTGAAATATTATTTGAATAAGACATGTCAAAATCTATCAAAATACATTTCTTTTCTACTTTATTTAAGTAATGTAAGATTTTATATAACCATTAAATTTAAAGGTATCAAAAATTTAAAACCACCGAAAAACCGCTAAAACGTTAAATTTGTTCGGGTGCGAATTAATTGAAGATAGAGAATTAAAAAGACTACCAAACGCGCCTCTCACCGACCAATTTCTATAAGCGGCCTGGATGTGCCTTACAAAAAAGTGAAAACTGAAAAACACCGCGGAATTCGCCAATATTAACTTTTGATTAATGTTGCTTTCCATGATTTATTATATTTGCACATACCATTGTTTCTACATGTTCAACTTTCAGCCATGCACATTTGGCTGTCAAATAATGCAAAACTAAAAAATCGAAATTTTGCAAAAAATTTAAAAAGTTCATAAAATTTTTGCAATTGAATATTTTTTGGGTGCGTTTGTAAATCAAGTGGGAAATGGTAAATTATAAAGTTCACAAAGCATTCGGAACCATTCGGAATAAAACTGAGGTTTTTTTAAAAATTCACGTTTTTTCTTCCCATCTTCCCATCTTTGGAGAGCTGCAGCTTCGTAACCATTGCGAGCACATCACTCGAATCAGTCTCAGATTGTGCACATTTACAAGGGCTTTTACCATGTGTATTTGAATTTTAAAATTACAGTTTGCACCAAAAGCTACAATCAAAAAACCTCGAAAAATTGAAAATTGAAAAAAATTGGTATCAAAGATTTAGGTCCATGTAACTTCTTATTGATGGCACATCCACTGAACCTACACCAAATAATTGCCCAAGTCTACTGATTAAACGGTATTAAATTTGGAGCAATAGCTTTAACGCACCCAACAATATGGAACTTTGAACGAAAAATTTCATGAGAGTATCAAGCGATTTTTTTACATTTTTCAACTTTGCACGTTCCCTACCATGAGATAATGAGACTACTTGCGCTGTGCCTTTGCAGAATTACTCATTATGGTTCCCTTAACATACCTACATTCACAGGTACCACCTACACTCAAAATAATCACTCTGTTAAATTACAGAGATACTCTGCTGAGCCAGCAGAAAATACCATAGATTTCCAACCAGCAAGATTTTTTGTTATTTTACAAAGAAAACTCTGTAAAATGATTTCGATAAAAAAAAACTGTAAATTTACAGAATTACATATCTGTAAAATATTGATAAAAGCGACCAGAATTTGACTATTTTATTTACTATTTGATTTCTGGTCAAATAGCCAATCTGGTGTTGACAATTGAAAAATGCCATCGAGTAAATTTGCCCGCTTTAATGCTTAAAAATTGTAAATTTACTTTTTTTTATTTTTGTGAAAGTTTTTTACGAGTACCTCCAATTTTACACGACATCCTCGTAAAATTTTCCAGGGTTTATAATTACAGAGCAATAAATAAAAATACAGTTGAAATTTTGTATTTTGGTTACGAGAAAAAACATAAGTATTTTATAAAATCTGTATTTTAACAAAAAACTCTGTTTATTATCTCTAAAATAGAGATTACAAAGTAAAAAGTAAAATTACAGATAAAATTTTGTTTTTCGGTTACAAGAAAATACAAAGTATATTATTAAATCTGTATTTCGACAGATAACTTTGTCAAATAACTGTCGAATTGAGATTACAGTCATTTTACAGAGTTTTTAACAGAGTTATTATTTTGAGTGTAGTTTACAAATAAAAATGTTATTGCAAAATTAGTAAAATATCACAAGCGTTAAAAGTTAATGACAAAAATCCATATATTCATGATGCTTAATCGATTTTAAGACGATCTAGCGATGTCCGTCGGTCCGTTCGACCGTCCGTCCGTCTGTCCGTCTGTCTGTTGAAAACACGCTAACTTTTGAAAGACATTACGGAGGCTCCTACAGTTTGGCATATATGTTGGACATTTACCTGGTCAGGTTGGTATTGCATTCCAGCGAAATCGGTCCAGTGGTTCAAAAGTTATGAGCAAAAGACTGAATTTCGGCATGCGTTTTTCGTGAATTTACAAGATATAACACACACTTACTTTCGAAAGGTAATTCTGAGGCTGCTGAAGCTTAACATATATATTTGCCGTTCCCCGGGCCTCGTTCGATTTGAATTTCAGCCAAATCGGTCCAGTGATTCAAAAGTTATTAGCAAAACCGTGAATTTCAGATTAGTTTCCACTTTTTAACATGTTTTAAAAACATTGGTTAGTCAAAAAAATATTTTACAACGTATTTTTGTCACTCAAAAATATTTTTACACTAAAAAAAAATAATACACTCAAAAAAAAATTTTGCTCTCAAAAAAATTTTACACTCAAAAAAATTTTACACTCAAAAAAAAATTTAGTAAATTTTTTTTTTTTTTTTTTTCAAAAAATTCTTAAAAAAAAGTTTTTTACACAAAATAAAAACTAATCAAAAATGTAAGTTTTTCACTTTGGAAAATTTACTATCACTTAGGGCGGATTACTCAATGAAAAGTTAGCTGCTAACTGCCGACTTAACGGAGCCTTATGTCAAAATTTGTATGAAAAAGTTAAATTTAACGGTGAGTTATTTTATAACGGAGCATTGAGTAATCCAGCCTTAAAAGGGCACTGTGGAGGGTATTCATAGATTCGGCCAAGTCGAATTTAACTTTTCTACTTGTTATTAACTAAACTTATTTAATTAAACACAACTTTTGGGCTTTTTTTAAAAGTACTTTTTTTGTATCAAATATTTAAAGTGCTATAAAAAGTGTCAACATTGTAATTATTAATAAAAGGCATCAATTATTAAAAAAAAAAAAAAAAAAAAAATAATAAAAATATTTATTTCGGTACTTTTTATAAAAAAAAATAATTTGGTACTTTTTATAAAATAGTACTTTTTATAAAAATTTTATTTTCAAAACGTTTTTATAAAAACCCATTATTTTGGTACTTTTTAAAAAAGACTATTTCTCTATTTTTAAAAAATACTTTTTATTACAAATTGTACCAATATATAAATAAGTCTTAAGTCTTTTGTTTATAAATAAATACATTTTAGAGAAAATTTTTAAATTTCTGATCCAATAAAATACAATTGTATTTTATTAGATCTATTGAATTTAATTGTACATCTTGCTTTCGTACATAAAAAATTTCGAATGTTTTGTTTTTTTTTTTATAATAATCTGGCCTTTAAATACAATTGAATTTGTTCTGATCTGTTAGATTGTTCTGTGTACCTTATTTTGGTACTTTAATTTATTATTTCCATGAAAAAGTAACAAAATGTTTTTTTTTACTTAATTTTAAAGTAGTATTTTGGGGCTTTTTATTACAAAGTACTTATTAGAATCGTCATTAATTTGGCACTATTTATTGAAGTGACAAATTTTTTATAAAGAAAAAAGTTTGGTACTTTTTAAAAATAGTACTTTTGATTAAAAATACCATTATTTTTAAAACGTGTGTATTGTGAGTCTTTTGTTAATGTATAAATAATTTCAGAAAATTTAAAAAATTTAAGCAAAACTTTTATATCCTCACTTTGTTGAAACTTCATTGCTTTGTGTTCAGAAGATCTCAGTCATGCACCTAAGTAATTGCATGAACAATTATAAATCCAAGTGTACGTAAATACTTAAGAGCCGACTGAAAAATATGTACTTAATTTTTTTTTTTTACAACTAATTTAAATTACTTGGAATATATTTTCCTTGAATTTAAATTCTCAGAATTTAAAACTTTTTTCTTCGGTAAAATTTCTAACAATCTGAAATAGCTTTCATAAAAATATTTTAAAACATAAATCAAAATTTAAAATAAATTTCGAAAACTTTTTCTGTATATCAAACATGTTTCGTTTTAAATTATATATTCAAAAATATTTCAGGAATCTGAGAAATGCGCCTCGAAAGTGCGTTTATTTTTTAACAAAATAAAAAACGTGTTTAATTTAACATTTACATGTGTTTTTATTGTCATTTACTCTTAAGATTTACACAAAAACATTTGATGAACATTTTATCTTACACACTTTGGATTTTTTTCCATTAATAACTACAAAAAAATCGAAAGTGTTTATATTTCAACACAATATTTATTAGAAAACATAAACTAAAACAAAATCGACAACAACAAAAAAAAATTCACTCAATTTCTTCTTTTATACAGACCGCTTTAAGCATTTAACTGTCAATACCATTATAGCATGGCATGAAGATTTTATTTCATTTCGTTTCTGTTTTAAGTTTAAGGTCAGCTGTTAAAAGTAACATGACTTCTTCTATATTAACTTTTCTACTTACTTGGTTAAAATGCAATAACATGCTTATAAAACTACAAAAACAATAAAAAAAAATCTCAATAATTTTTGGTTAATTTGATGCGCATCTTATATTAGATGAAATGAACAAAAAAAATATTGAAGTTACTGTCACGATTTCTATAATTTCATTTTTGATACTGTGCTTTTTTTTAAATTTAACGGATGTTGAAGACCGGAAAAATTATATATATATTTCAAAATTAAGAGGAAAATTGTATTTATTATTGGTTTAGATGCAATTAAAATTTGCAAAAAAATATTAAAACAAATCATAATCGTTTTATAATTTGGGATTTCTTTCAAAACTAAATGATATTTGACACCTGCTGTCAAAAAGTTGATATTATTTGTTTTTCTTTTTTATTAAAGGATGAATAGTAAAGTGGAAAATTTTAATTGGAGGTGGCTAAAATTTTTATCATAATCAACAGAATTTTTGTGGTTTTAAAGGAATTTAATTTTTTTTAAGGTTTGTGTCTTAAGTCTTTTGTTTTTCATAAAAAAATATTAAACAATTTTAAGAATTTTATGCATTTGTTTAAAATTTCCGAGTACATATTGGATAAATCTGATCTGATCTGCCCATATATGGATTGATCTGTTTTTATCTAATTTAATACAATTGTACTTGATTTGTCAGATTTCTCTGTAAATTTTTTTAAGGTACTTTTATTATTTTTCTATTTATTTTGCTGATTTATACTAAAAATTATCAAGAAGTATAGCAGCAACTCGTATAAGGAAATTACATTTTGATACTTTATACAAAAAAGGAGTATTTTGGTTGTTTTTAAATGAACTTTTTATGAAAAGTAATATTTAGGTTCTTCTTATTAAATAGTATACCTTTATTTTTAAAAAAGTTTGTGCCTTAAGTCTTTTGTTTTATCGTAAAGAACTAGTTTGGTAGTTTTGATAAAACAAAACTTTTTTTTGGTAATTTTTGATAAAATGTACTTCTTCTGAACTTTTTATTACAAATACCATTATTATTAAAAAGATTTTGTGTCTTGAGTCTTTTGTTTTTATCCTCACTTGATTTGAAAAACTTTATACATCAACCAATTTAGAATTAAGAAGATCTCAGTCGTGCACTAAAATTGTTTCAAGAAAAATTTTTAATTTAAGTGTTGGTAAATTCAGGACTTAAATTTTTCATTTGCAATGGTATTTAAATCTATTCAAATATCTTTCACTTGCTCTGGCCTGATCATTTATGTGCTTATTACAGATATGCATTTTAAGATCAAATTTATTTTTACTTCCATATACCGCCTTAGGCAATCTTGAAAAGCAATAAAAAATCCTAAAGTCTTTTAATTAAGGGTTGATTAATGCTTTATTGCTAATTTTTGTTTACCAACCTATTATAATATTAATTCCATATTGTTTCCCTACCCTTATACACCCATTTATGACCATTATTATTATTATTCAAAAAAAAAATAGTTTGTGTCTTAAGTCTTTTGTTTTTAAGTTTCACTTTCAACTACCACTACAATAAAAAACCAAAAAATCACTGCAAAATTTATCATTCA
Source organism: Pegoplata infirma (assembly GCA_963921195.1). Lineage (NCBI taxonomy): Eukaryota > Metazoa > Arthropoda > Insecta > Diptera > Anthomyiidae > Pegoplata > Pegoplata infirma. Next base: position 270,004,268 of record OY992536.1, read on the forward strand.
ATATGCCTTTAAATTTCAGGTCAATCATAACTTAAAATAATAAATTTCATTTCAATGACAATGAAGTCAAAAAACCCACCAACAAAAACATGCAACTTAAATGAAAACGAAAGACATTTTTTTTCTTCTGTTTTTTTTGTTCATAAAGAACATGATATGTCACATGCAATAAATATATGAGGTTGTTGTAATTTTAACATGAATAACATACAAAACAAAGCCAAATATCAAAAACTTTTCTCTTTCATTTGACCGCAGTGACCAGCAGTTAGTTACCAAGTCACCAACAGCAAAAAACTTTGGCATTCAATTTATACAGCAGCCTTCTAAAGATGATCTTTACACAGAGGCAGCAAAAAAAAGAGGATGTTCGTAAGGCATACACAAAAAAGTAACAAAGCTTTCACAGGAGAAATTTTTGAGGCAAAAAAAAAAATCCATAATTCAACAAACAATATATTACGATATTTTATCTATTATAAAAAATCTTCTTTAAATAAAAAAAAAAAATATTGACAAAGTTTTTTTTTTGCACTCTTAAGGAAAATACATAAAAATCATAATGTCATTTGAATGCAAGAAGAAATTTTTGTTAAAAAAAAAAATAAAAAATTACTGAAGCAAAAAATTACTATAAATTGAATAAAAACAATATAGAAAATTTATTCAAATTAATTTGCTAGTTCAGTTGATAAAGAGACACTGCTTGAAGATTTTACACTGGGATTCAAATGTACATAGTTTTCATGGGAGATTTTTTTACGAATGTGAGATTTTTTTCCAAATTGAAAACAATTTTTAATACTCGTAAATTAAAATCGTTTAATAATTTAATTTTCTTTTAAGATTAAATGATATTTACCACCTGCTGTCTGTTAGTTGAAGTAATTTGGTGTGATTTTTCTAAGGTGATCATGAAATGAAAACATTTTAATGGAGATGGCTTAAAATTTTAGAAAAATCAACAGATATTTTTTAAGGAATTAATTTTTTTTTACAGGCCTAATCACAGTTGACTGGCCAATTTTGTTTTATAAAATTATATATTTTTATATTGGAGTATTTTATAAGAAAAAATTATTTTGTTATTTTTTATTATAAAGTACTATTTTGTTTTTTTTTTATTAAAAAGTACGGTTTGGGTATTTTGTTTTTTATTTAAAATAGCTTTTGTGTACTAGAAAGTACTAAAACACTTTTTAGGTATTGTAAATTGTTGAAATGTAAAAAAATTATAAAATATAAGAGTAAGTACTATTTTGGTACTTTTTACGAAAAAGTTTTTTTTTTGTACCAAAACTTACTTTGAAAAAAAAAATAAAAACTTACATGTTTTTAAATTAACTATTTTGGTAATTTCTTTTAAAAAATGCTGAACTGGAATATACATTTTACAAAAAACTGCTCTTAAAAACTTCTAGAAGGTACTTTGGTACTTTAAACAAAATATAATATTTTGAAAAAATCTATGATTTGGTTTTTGTACATTTTATTTTGGTACTTTTATTTTTTGTTTATGTGTTTTTTTACATTTTATCAAAATTATCAAAAAGTGTTATTTGGTACTTTTCAATAAAAAAAAAATTTGGTACCAAAAATTCTGTTTTTGTAATTTTTATCAAAAACTTATACATTAGAAAATGAAAATTTGGTATTTCTTACAAAAAATATTATATTTCAATTTTGGAGTCTTTATAAAAAAGTACTGTTTTGATATTTTTTATTTAAAAGTAATATTTTTTTTATTAAAAATTACTATTTGGTTATTTTTTTTTTTTAAATAACTTTTGTGTACTAAAAAGTACTATTTTTAAACAAAAAATATTTAAGCACTTTTTGAAAATATGCATTCAATTTTAAGAACACTTTTTAGGTATAAAATATGTAAAAAAAAATAAAAGAAATTACTATTTTGGTACTTTTTACGAAAAATTTGTTTTTTTTTTTTTGGTACCAAAAAAAATTTTTTTTTTAATAATTAAAAGTTAATACGTTATTAAATGTACTATTTTGGTACTTTTTATTAAAAAATTCTATATTGGAATATAATTTTTATTAAAATTTACTTTTTTGGTACCTTTTTAAAAAAGTACTATTTTGGTATTTTTATTAAAAAATACTATTTTAATTAAAAAGTACAATAGTTATTAAAAAGTACAATTTTTATTAAAAAGTACTATTTGTATTTTAAAGTAATATTTTTATTAAAAAGTACTATTTTTATTAAAAAGTACTATTTTTATTAAAAAGTACTATTTTTTTTAAAAAAATACTATTTTTATTAAAAAGTACTATTTTTATTAAAAAGTTATATTTTTATTAAAAAGTACTATTTTGATTAAAAAAATACTATTTTTATTAAAAATTACTATTTTCACTAAAAAGTACTATTTTTTTAAAGTATTGTTTTTAAAATTTTTATAAAAAAATGGTAATATTTTAAATATTAAAGATGCTGTACTTTTTGTTATTATATATTGCTGTTTTTTTAATATAAAAAAAAATGCACAAAATTAAAAATGTTCTATTTTGGTACATTTTATGATATTTTTTGTTACCAAAAAGTACTATTTTGGTATATTTTATTTAAAAATACTATTTTGGCATTGTTTATTAAAAAGTACTTTATTGGTATTTTTTATTAAAAAAAAAAACTTTTTTGTTCTAATAAATAATATTTTGTTACTTTTTGCTAAGAAAAAATATTTTGGTACTTTTTGTGAAAATGAACAATTTTTGATACAAATGAATTTAAGTGTAAACACTTTTTAGGAATTGTAAATTGTTTCAATTTAAAAAAAATATAAAAATATGAAAGGAAGCACTAACTTGGTACTTTTTTTTTTTTGTACCAAAAAGTACTACTTTGGTAATTATAATTTGGGTATTTATAACAAAAAACACTATCCTGGAATATAATTTTTATAAAAACTACTGTTTTGTTACATTTTTTAAAAAAGTAATATTTTGGTACTTTTATTAAAAAGTACTATTTTTGAAATTTTTATCAAAAATAGAAAATGGATTTTGGAATAAAATTTTTATTAAAATCGACTTTTGTGGTAAAAAAAGTAGTATTTTGGTATTTTTATTAATTGAAATCTACTATTATTATTAAAAAGTACTATTTTTATTAAAAAGTACTATTTTTATTAAAAAGTACTATTTTTATAATAAAGAAATATTTTTATTAAGAAGTACTATTTTTATTAAAAAGTACTATTTTTATTAAGTAGTATTTTTTTTTATAAAGTAATATTTTTATTAAAAATACTTTTTTTTAATAAAAGGTACTATTTTGGTATTGTTTATTACAAAAAGAAACTTTTTTGTTATAAAAAATAATATTTTGTTATTTTTTGCTAAGAAAAAATATTTTGGTACTTTTTGTAAAAAAAAACATTTTTTGATACAAATGAATTTAAGTGTAAACCCTTTTTTGGAATTGTAAATTGTTTCAATAAGGAAGCACTTTGGTACTTTTTACGAAAAGGCCTTTTTTGGTACCAAAAAGTACTACTTTGGTAATTATAATTTGGGTATTTTTAATAAAAAATACTGTCCTGGAATATAATTTTTATAAAAACTACTGTTTTGTTACATTTTTTAAAAAAGTAATATTTTGGTACTTTTATTAAAAAGTACTTTTTTGAAATTTTTATCAAAAATAGAAAATAGATTTTGTTTTTAATAATAAATATTTTGTGCTTATTGTTTTTTTTTTTTAATATAAAAAAATTTAATACAAGTTAAAAAAAGGTTTTATTTTAATACTTTTAATGGTTTTTTTGTTACCACAAAGTACTATTTTTTTAATTTTTAGTACACATATAGTATTTTGGAAGTATTTGCAACATTTTTTTTTATTTTTTTGGTATTTTTTTGCTATAAAGTACTTTTTTGATATATATTGTTCAAAAGTACTATTTTGGTACTTTTTATTAATAATCAACATTTTTGGTCTTTTTGTTACTTTTTGTTACTTTTTAGGTATTTTTTAATAATAATCATCATTTTTGTTCTTTTTGTAAAACAAGTACTACTTTGATTACATATGAACTTAAGTGCATAAACACTTTTTTGGATTTCTAAAGAATTGTTTCAAGTTAAAAAAAAAAGTGTTATTGCGGTACTTTTTGACGAAAAAGTATTTTTTTGTAGTCAAAAGTTTTATTATAGTAAAAATAATTGAAAAGTAATATCGTGGAACATAATTTTTAGTACTACTATTTTGGTACAGTTTATAAAAAAGTACTATTTTGCAACTTTTTTAATATAATTTTTTTTTAAATATTTTTCAATATAAACAAAAATTTATACAAATTTAAAAAACAGTACTTTTTACTACTTATTACGGAAATGTACCAATATAGTGTTACCAAAAAATTATATTTTGGTCATTATTATTTGAAGGGTATATATTATGAGATGTTTTATTTTAATAATATTTATCAAAAAGTTGTATACCGCAACCAAATTTTTATTTAAAACTACTATTTTTGTACCTTTTGTAACAAAGTACAACTATTTTGGTTATTTTTAGGAAAAATACTTGGCGTATCGGTCTAGAGTGATTGTACGTTACAAGCAGTTAATAGCAAAGTATTACAGATGATGGTGAGTTCAATCCTTGTCGGCTGCGATCTGTTAATAATTTAAACATACAGAGTTCTATTGACTATTAACTGAATTAATTTGATATTAAAAAGTTTTTCTGAAGATTATTATAACTGGATAATATGAAACTAGTAAGAAACAAACCAGAATGTCTTAAATTTTTAGAAAAATTAAAAAATTTTTCTTTAACCTTTTTCTCAATTCAAAACCATATATAACAAATCAAAAAATTATAATACATAATTATAATTAGAGCCTGAGCTCGACTGTCTTTACAGAAACAATAATTTAAACAAGTAGAAAAGTTAAATTCGACTTTGCCGAATCTATGAATACCCTCCACAATGCATTTTTTTAAACGTGAAAAAATTAACAATTTTGATTAGAAATATTTTATTTTGAGTAAAAAACTCTTTTTTTGTCATTTAAAAAAAAAAAAAGAAAAATTACTAATTTTTTTGTTTGAGTGTAAAATTTTTTTCGAGTGTAATGTTTTTTTAACTGTAAAAATATTTCTGAGTGAATGCACGTACGTATGTACACAAAATATTGTCATTTTTGTAAAAAATTTTTTTTTTTTTGATAAATTTTTTTTTGAGTGTAAAATTTTTTTGAGTGTAAATTTTTTTTGAGTATAAAATTTTTTTCGAGTATAATTTTTAAGTTACCAATGCTTTTAAAACTAAACAAGTTTAAAAAGCATTGCTTTAAAATTAAACTAGTTTGAAAAGCATTGTTTAGTTACCACCAATGCTTTTAAAACTTGTTAAAACACGTGGCATTTTAAATGAAACTTATCTGAAATTCAGGGTTTTGCTTATAACTTTTGAACCGCTGGACTGATTGAGCTGAAATTTAATACCAAACAGACCCGGGGAACGACAAAGATACATGCCAAGCTTCAGTAGTCTCATAATTGTCTTTCGAAAGTTATCGTGTTTTTTATCTCGTAAATTCGCGAAACACCCTTGCCGAAATTTACTCTTTTGCTCATAACTTTTGAACCACTAGACCGATTTGGCTGGATTGCAACACCAACCTGACCAGGTAAATGACAAACATATATGCCAAACTTTAGTAGCCTCTGTGAAGTCTTTCAAAAGTTAGCGTGTTTTCTACGGACGGACAGACAGACAGACAGACGGACGGACGGACGGACGGACGGACATCGCTAGATCGACTTAAAATCGATCGAGGATCATAAATATATATACTTTATGGGGTCCTAGACCAATATTTCGAGGTGTTACAAACGGAATGACAAACTTATATATACCATCTATCACTAGAGTGGAGGGTATAAAAAGATTATGATTGTATCAAAATGATTTATTTTGGTAATTATAATTAAAAAGTAATATTGTGTAAAATGTATTATTTATTTAAACATACTATGGTGGAACAAAATTTTTATTTAAAAGTACCATTTCGGTACCTTTTATAAAAAGTACTTTTTACCTTTTATAAAAAGTACTTTTTACCTTTAATAAAAAGTGCTTTTTTAAACTTTTTATCAAAAATCACTTTTTATTACTCTTAATCAAATAGTACTATTTTGGTACTTATCAAAAAAAAATATATTTTGGTATTTTTAAGAAAATGGATTATGTTTGTATCAAAACGATATATTTTGGTAATTGTTAATAAAAAGTAATATTGTGTAAAGTGTAATTTTAATTTAAAAATACTAAGGTGGAACATAATTTTTATTTAAAAGTACTAACTTTTATAAAAAGTACCAACTTTTATAAAAAGTACTTTTTTGTAACTTTTTATCAAAAATCACTTTTTATTTCTTTTGATCAAATACTACTATTTTGGTACTTATTTAAAAAAAACAATTTTGGTACTATTTATAAAAAGTACTTTACTGAACAAATGAACACGAATTTGAGTAAATTTTAGATATTAATATAAAAAAAACAAATTTGAATAATTTTATTCTAAAAATATGTAAAGTTGATAATTATATATATGTTCCCGTCGATAAATTTAAGAAGCATAGGGCCTCAACAAACACGTTCCAACGTGATTTATATTGAGCAAGGAATTTTGTTCCGCCCCAACTTTATAATTAAGTAACTTTAAATTTTTATTACATTAATTTGCTGTGGGATTTGAACCTGGGGATAGTAGACACCTGGTTACAATTTATTATTAAAATTTTATTTTGAGTAAAACAAACTTTTTTTAGTCATTTTTTTGAAGAAAAATTCTAAAGTTCTAATACAATTGTCATTTAGAAAAAAATTTCAGTTTTTTGAGAAATGTTTCGCCTACCGAAATCTCAACTACCTTACATTTTTCTTGTAGAAAAAAATTATAATAAATTTTTCGGTAAGAAAAATACTCATTTAAAACAAGCGCTTAGTTTTTTTTTAAAGATAAATTCTCAAGCTGTGAGACAATTTGCATTTAGGAAAAATTTAAGATTCTGAGAAATGGTTGGCCTACCGCAATCTCAAACAGCTTAATATTTGTTCTATAGAAAACTTCTGATAAATTTTTTGTCAAGAAAAATTTTCATTTAAAACAAAAGACTTAAGAAACGAGCGCTTTATCTTTTAGTCGTTCAATTTAAAGTAAATGTAAAAATTTTCAATTAAAAATTCCAAATTCTTTTTTAACATAGTGTCTGCATGAATAAGTTTAAAGAAAATAAAATTCCTTTTATTTCTAGCATTTATATAGAAAGTTTGTTATTTTTTTGTTTTTTTTTTTTGCAATGAAATTACAACAAGTATATATAGTTTATCAACTGCTATAACCTTAACAAATGAAGAAAAAAATTGTTAAATATTTATCTCAATTCAGTGACTGCGACTACATTTATTTTGGCAATAACTAAAAAAGCCAAAAAAATAAAGAAATTGTTTTAATAACAAAAAAAAAAACGTAAAACAAAAACATCCTTTTGGTAAAAAGTTTTTTTTTTTCAGTTTAATGGCATGTATGCAAAAGTTTCATGCAAAAAAAAAAAAATAAGAGAAGTTGTTTGAAATGTTGCATACATTGAGGTATTTGATTGTTTATGCATCTACACTAGCAACACACAAGTTGCAGCTAAAAGATAGCAGCAAAAAAAAAAAGAAATCATTTGCTATACAAAAAACACACATAGTGCAAGTGTTGCCTTATAGTGGAGGAGTATAAATGTTTCCACCGTTTTTTTTAGCTGGTTGTTAACATTTTATATATTTTCCAAGTAAACATTTAAATACATTAACATTAAATTAATAGAAATACTATTACTTAGTTTTGTTTTTTTTTTTTAAAACAATTTGAGGTCATTTTTATTTATAATTTTTATTAGTTAAATGAAATTTATATTTTAAAGAGAATATATTTATTACCTCTCTACTAGAGGTGGTCTTTTTTTATATGGTGTGATCAACAGCAGCATCATCATCATTATTTGATGAAGAAGATGTTTATTTTTATGGCATTTATAAATCTATTACTATAGACTTATCTTGCAATATTGGTAAAAATTACCAACACCTGGTGTTAGCTATCTACGTTGTGATTTTTTATTTATTTTTATTTTAATTTTTTTTTTTGTATTTGATTTGAATTTGATTGATAATTTAAATGTCGTAAGAAAACAGTCGAGAAAGTTTTATTTTTTTTGCTTATTTTTCTTATAACATCTTTTGGGGGAAATTTAAAAGAAAAGCAAAAGTTTGTTGTTCAAGTCTTTTGTTTTGATTAGAAAAAAGAAAAACATAAAATTAAAGTGAATCTTTGCATTTGAACAATTTATATAAAAAAAGCAAGTGGAAAAGTCAAATTCGGCCTTGTAATATATATTCATACCCTCCAAAAATTTTAAAATTAATTTTGGTAAAAAAAATTTAATGAAAAAACATCTTAAATTTTTGTTTCTGTAAAGACAGTTGAGCTCAGGCTCTAATTATAATAATGTATTATAATTTTTTGATTTGTTATACATGGTTTTGAATAGAGAAAAGTGTGAAAGAAATTTTTTTTTATTTTTTCTAAAAATTTAAGACATCCTCGTTCGTTTTTTACTAGTTTCATATAATCCAGTTATTAATAATTATAATGATCAGAAAAACTTTTAATGTCACATTTATTAAGTTAATAGTCAATTGAACTCTTTATTTAAAAATTATTAACAGATCGCAGCCGCCAAGGATTGAACCCATGATCTTTAATGTTTTGCTTTTAACTGCCTCTTAGATGCGATCACTCTAGACCGATACGCTTAGTTGGCTGTAAATGTCAAATTTATTCAAATAATAGTCAATTGACTTCTATATGTGAACACACTCAAAATATTTTATAGGCAAAAACAAATGAAAAACACACTTAAAACCAGTGAATAAACAATTGAAAACCATCCCAGTAATTATTCATTTGTTTTAACAAACATCAACATTTATTTTTACTGTTGACAAAATTTTCTTAAATAAATAGCATTAAATAGCATTAAAAAACATTACGTTTTTTTCATTCTTTTTTACCAATAAATTAAAAAAAAAATAACCAACGAAAACATTAAAAATTAATGATAGTTCTGTTATTTTTACCAACAAATTTCAAAAAAATAACCTACGAAAACAATAAAAATTAATGATTTCGTAGGTAATTTTTTACAATTTTTTATTGAAATATTTTTTTAAAAATTTTTAACAAAATTTTTGGGGAATCGATCCCGCAATCAACTACATTCTGGCCAGACACTCTACTCATCGTGCCAAAGTCACTTGATACAAACATGTTTTTATATTTCTATAAATAATTTTTTGATTTTTTTTTACAAAAAAATAACTGACTTGTGTAGGTAAAAACTAATGATATTTCATTAAAAAATACCAACAATTTAAAAAAAAAATTACTTACACAAATCATTAAAAATCAAAAGAATAATCAGTAGTTTTTACTTACAGAACAAAAATAAATGATTTTAAAAATTAAATGTTAATGAAAGTCTTTATTTTTAGTGTGTTATTTTTGAAACAAAGGATTGAAGTAGTCATTAATAAAAACTGAACATCAAACAAATGTTTTTTCTTTTAAAAACGACTAAACGGAAAACTTTTTAAATAAACTACAAACAGTTAATGACATAATTTTTGAATGCATTTTTAACAAATCGCATCCGCCAAGGATTGAACCCATGATCTGTAATATTTTGCTTTTAACTGCCTCTTAGATACGATCACTCTAGACCGATACGCTAAGTTGGCTGTTACGCAAGTATCAACTAAATCATGATTAAAAAAAAAAAATAATGAAAATGGTTTAAGTGTAAAATTTTTTTTAATTTACAAACATATTTTATTTCGAGTAAAAAATTTTTTTAAAAATTTTGAAAAAAATTTTTGTGTAAAACACTTTTCTTTAGGATTTTTTTTAATAAATGTTTTTGAGTGTAAAAATGTTTTTGAGTGTAACATGGTTTTTAAGTGTAAAAATGTATTTGAGTAAAAACAAGTAGAAAAGTTAAATTCGACTTTGCCGAATCTATGAATACCCTCCACAATGCATTTTTTAAAGGATAGTACATTTTTGAACGTGGAAAAATTAACAATTTTGATTAGAAATATTTTATTTTGAGTAAAAACAATTTTTTTGTCATTTTAAAAAAAAAAAATTACTAATTTTATTTTTTGAGTGTAAAATTTTTTTCGAGTGTAATGTTTTTTTACTGTAAAAATATTTCTGAGTGAATGCACGTACGTGTGTACACAAAATATTATAATTTTTGTAAAAAAAAAACTATTTTTTTTTTTAATGTAAAATTTTTTTGAGTGTAAAATTTTTTTGAGTGTAAAATTTTTTTCGAGTGTAATTTTTAAGTTACCAATGCTTTTAAAACTAAACAAGTTTAAAAAGCATTGCTTTAAAACTAAACAAATTTGAAAAGCATTGTTAAGTTACCACCAATGCTTTTAAAACTTGTTTAAACACGTGGCATTTAAGATGAAACTAATCTGAAATTCAGGGTTTTGCTTATAACTTTTGAACCACTGGACCGATTGAGCTGAGATTGAATACCGAACAGACCTAGGGAACGGCAAAGATACGTGTCAAGCTTCAGCAGTCTTATTATTGTCTTTCGAAAGTTATCGTGTTTTTTATCTCGTAAATTTGGAAAACACCCTTGCCGAAATTTACTCTTTTGCTCATAACTTTTGAACCACTGGACCAATTTGGCTGGGTTGCAATACCAGCCTGACCAGGTAAATGACCAACATATATGCCAAACTTCCGAAGCTTCTGAAAAGTCTTTCAAAAGTTAGCGTGTTTTGTACGGACGGACAGACAGACGGACGGACGGACATCGCTAGATCGACTTAAAATCGATCGAGGATCACGAATATATATACTGTATGGGGTCTTAGACCAATATTTCGATGTGTTACAAACGGAATGACAAACTTATATATACCCTCTATCACTAGAGTGGAGGGTATAAAAAAAATTTGTTTTGAGTAAAAAATATTTTGTTTTGAGTAAAAGAAAAAATTGTGTCAGTTTGTTAAAAAAAAATTTTTTTGAGTAAAACCTTTTTTTTTTGTTTAAAATTTATGGTTTGAGTGTAAAATAAAATTTTGCAGTGATCAAAATATTGTGTTAAATATTTTAATGATTTTTTTTTGTCTCTTTTTCTGCTCCCGCATCGCTGTTAAATTATGGCTCTTTTAGAAATTTTTACTTAATTCGCGATGTGGGTGCCCAACGATTTTTTTCATTTTTAAGACTTTGGGGGAGGCATTTGGAGATCCACCGGAAGGTTTTCCGCAACAGAAATTTTTTTTTAATTGGCTTAACTCGAAGAAATCGCTAATGAAGTTACGATGTTGCCATTTTTTATACCCTCCAACCACAGTATCGGGGTATAGGGGACCCCATAAATTATATATATTATTGATCCATGATCGATTCTAAGACATTCTGTGAATGTCCGTCTGTCCGTCCGTCAGTCCGTCTGTCTGTAGATAACACGGTGCAGTCCAAAATAAAACGGCTAGATTCCTGAAGTTTGGCACAAATATGTCTCATGTTCATAGGCAGGTTAAGTTCGTGAATGGGCAAAATCGAGTCAGGGGGAAAAAAGTTCCCCCTTGAAGAACTGAACCAACCTCTGAAAAAATACACTTTTTTTATAAGTTTTTTTTGTGTTTTTGTTAAATAAATGAAACGTTTGGTATATTTATCGCGTTAGGAAGGTGCTCTCAATGTCCCCCACTGACCACATCACCCCCTCCCCCCAAAAAAAAACGCCCCTGACAAAATTTTTTTTTTGTTTATGTTTTATACATTTTGGCGGGTATAAAAGATTCGGCACAGCTGAATTTAACACTCTCACTTGTTTTAATTGGCTTAACTCGAAGAAATCGATAATGAAGTAACGATTTTGCCATTTTTTATACCCTCCAACCACAGTATGGGGGTATACTCACTGTGTCATTCCGTTTGTAACGCATCAAAATGTCGGTAAGGGACCCCAAAAATTATATATATTATTGATCCATGATCGATTCTAGGACATTCTATGAATGTCCGTCTGTCCGTCCGCCCGTCCGTCTGTCTGTAGATAACACGATGCAGTCCAAAATAAAACAGCTAGACTCCTGAAGTTTGGCAAAAATATGTCTCATGTTCATAGGCAGGTTAAGTTCGTGAATGGGCAAAATCGGGCCAGGGGGAAAAAAGTTCCCCCTTGAATATTTTTTTTAAATATTTTTTTTTGTATTTTTGTTAAATAAATGAAATATTTGGTATAGTTATCGCTATGGGAAGGTGCTCTCAACGTCCCAAAAAAAAAATTACCGCAGCATTTTTTTTTTACTTTTTTTTACATTTTGGAGGGTATAAAAGATTCGGCACAGCCGAATTTAGCACTCTCACTTGTTATTACTTAACTATCCCATAATTCGCGGAAGAAAAAAAATTGTTTGCAATATTTTTGAATGCAATCTTGTCTAGACAGGGAAACCTATTTTTTCAAATAGTTAACACCAACAAAAAGAAATTTGTTGTCTAGAAATAAGATGAAATATGTAATTTTTTTTTTAATTTGCTCCAACCGCTCTAACTGCCCTACGAGTGCCCCTAAAGCAGTCAATGTATGAACAATCCACAATATTTTTTTAGTCCAAATATTTTCTATGAATATACCTTCTCTCTATATTTAACCCTTAAGGCGGTCCCAATTCATTTATTATTATTTTTTTAAGTTTGTTTTACTTAATCAGCTGACTGGTCCATTGTTGGTTCCTAGAATGGTCATTAGTTTGACCGACCCCCATTAATTTTTATCCTGCAACATTTTTGAAAAAAAAAAATACCTACCTCCTATTTCCATTCCCAAGAGGGCTCCCATTCAAAATTATATTTTAAGAAAATTTTTTCCCAAAGTAATTTGCATGGGAGCGCTCTTAGGGTGTGGAGATAGGAGTACGTAGGTCTCACTAATGACACCTCTAGGACGTACCAGGTCCATTCAAAGCTGGTTAAATAAAACAAATTAATAAAAAATAAAAAAATGTGTGAGGACTAGAGTTGTCAACCGATTAAGAATAATTCGACTAATCGATCATACAAAACCAAACTCTTGTTCGATTAATTTAAAAATGATGATTTTCGAATAACAATTTAATCGATTAATTTATGTCGATTAATCGAACAATTATTTTTTTATACCCTTCAGGTCTAGGACCCCATATTATTGATCAGTGATCGATTCTAAGTAGTGTCCGACCGAACAGTTCGGCCAAAAAACGGTATTGGCTAAAAATTAATATTTGCACTCATTTTTAACAGCTTTTTCTGATGGCCGTTTGTTTGCTTAGACGATAGAAGACTATTCTGCCTTTCAAAAAAGTAAATTCAGTTATTTTTTTGGCAATAAAAATATTTTTTAATACCACTTTTTTATTCGTTATTCTCATCGATTAAACGAATAATTTTTTAGATTTATTCGTTTGATCGAACGAACAAAAACAATTATTTGAATTATTCGAACAAAGTTGAAAGGGGAATAATTGACAACTCTAGTGCGGACCTACTTATGGGCTAAAGTTTGAGGGTGATATTTTCTGAGAAAATGTTTGGATTAAAAATATTGTAGATCGGCCATATAGGGGCACTCTCAGGGCAGTAAGAGTGGTTGGAGAAAATTTAAAAGAAATTTAACATTTTTTTGTGGGTTTTTTAATGGTATACTCGATAGCCCCAAATTTAATATACAATGTAAATTGACCTGCAAGCGCCTTTAAATATGTCAAACAAATTTGAATACCTTACCGAATTACAAAAGCATCAATTTGATATGTTCACACTTACCTAAAAAGAGATAAAAAGAAAGAAATTATTAGAAAATCTTTTAATTTTAATATGTTGTTGATGTTTATATAAAAAAAAATGAAACTTTTGTCGTTGCTTTAAATTGGCATCACATTAGATTTACATACAACTTTTCCAATTATTGAGAGTTAAAAGCAAAATTTTTTTATCTAGTTATGATAATGTTCTAGTTCCTCTCCTTCAAACAAGTTCAAAGTTTTTGGTCTACAATTTTCCTACAACTTTTTTTGTATTCTCCTATCTTTAATATCAACTTCTAGCCCTAATGTGTTTGTTTTTAAACCAGTTCATAATAAAGCAAAAAAAAATAACTTCTTTTATGCCCGTTGTGATGGCGCTTACAATAATTACATTGTTCTGTCAAAGAACTTAAAGTAGAGAACAAATAAAGGAAAAAAATCCAACAAGAGTTTCAACTTTTTTTTTTCTTCTTCTAAACACTACAATACAAAACATACACCGACAACAATTAACTTAAATGCTAATCTTTCCATTTTTTTATATATTTTTTTCTTATACCTCAAAACAACTAATCGACAAAGTTTTTATTTTTATTTTTGTAATATCATCAGCTTTAGTTTTAAACAGGAAAAATCGTCTGTTAACAGAAAAAAAAATCATCATCTTAGCTACAATAAGAAGAACAAAAAAAAAATGCCATAGACATCACTTACGACGACTAGCATGAACTTGAAGATAAGACAAATATTTAAAGAAAAAGTAGCGGTGTTTCTGTTTAAAAGAATTAGGTCAGTTGGCTAATGTTGATGAGGAAGAAGATGGGTTGTTTTTTTTTTTTAGTTTTTTTTTTTTTGTTTTGTATTTGTTATGAACTGTATTGTTTACTGGATTATTTTTTTGTTTGTTTTGGATATTATGGGTTTCTTAGCAATTATAATAATTAAAAAATATTTGTGGGTAGGTATTACGTATGTTTGTATAATATTTTGGTATTTTGTAATTAAAAGTTATGAAATTATGAAAAACCCATGTTATAAATATAAATAAACAGTTGTGCGCCTAGAACTGATATTCTAAAATTTTTTTTTTTTGCTGTTTTTAGTTTTATCTCTGCTTTCCATATGGTGTAGAAAAGTAATGGAGGTATTTCATAATAAATTTCGTTCAAATATGTTTTACAGGCGCCGAGGTAAAATATTTATCTTTGCTTTGGTTGTAGTTGTAGGAAGAGGAACAACCAAAGCACCTATTGAGACAACGTCTAACCATTTTTTCAATGTAACTAATCATACAATCAATCAGTAAGTAATAGATTTTGAAAATGTTGCAATTTAAAAGATAACTGGCATTATTGCAACATTTTAAAATTTAAAACAAAAGACTTAAGAAACGAACTTTAAAATAATTTAAAAAAAATCTTGTTTCAAAAGTAAACAAATCCTGCTTTAGCTAAATTGGTTTAATTGATGTGTAGTGCTAGGGCTACTGAAAAATCAAAAGACTTAAGAAACGAACTTTGTCCCAAAATTTTTTTAAATCACAAAATTTAAAATTTAAACAAGAGT
Source organism: Pegoplata infirma (assembly GCA_963921195.1). Lineage (NCBI taxonomy): Eukaryota > Metazoa > Arthropoda > Insecta > Diptera > Anthomyiidae > Pegoplata > Pegoplata infirma. Next base: position 270,019,750 of record OY992536.1, read on the forward strand.
ATTTGTAAAACAAAATTAAAAATAAAATAAAAGAAAGTGTTAGGGGTGGTCGTCGGGGCAAAACTTCCCCTTCTCGACAAATAATATTAAATTCGTTTATTACGCTTTTTGCACTTTTGTAAACAGTTTTATCATTATTTATAGCCTGAATGAATTTAAAAAGTCAGGATGCTTAAGCCGATGTGAAATTTTATAAGCTACAAGCATCAAAACAAATAATAAATATTGGATCAAAATTGAAGGCAACAAAATTATTTTGAGAAAACAAGTGCATCACGCCCCCACCGTAGTACGGGTGGACAGACAGACATCACTAGAATGTATAAGAATTACTCAACAATCAATATAAAACAAGAAAAAATTAGATTTGACCTTGCGAATGTGTTGATACCCTCCACAATGTAAAAAAAGTTTATTTGCAAAGAAATTGCAAAAGAATTAAAAAAAAACTGCGAAAACCTTTTTGTTGTTAAAAAAAAATTTTGGCGAATTTTATTTTTGTAAAAAAATATGTTTGTACTTGCTTAAATACCATTCGGAGATCAGTTATGTTCACATGTGTCAATTAGCAGCCGAATTTAAGCATTTTGTATTTTTAGGTTATGTTGAATGTACCAAAGTTTTCGAGATGTTCTTATATTTTGGTTCATAACTTTTGAACCGCTGAACCGATTTTAATCAAACGCAATACCAAACTGCTAAGGGCAACAGCAAGTAAATGTGCTAAGTCTTAGTGATATCTGTTTAATACTTTGGCGGTGATCACTATTTCCACAGACGGACATCGCTAGTATGTCTTAAAATCGATCAATGATCAATAATATTCAAACTTAATGGGGTCCTAGACCGATATTTCAATGAGTTACAAAAGTATTTACCATCTATCAATAAGTGGAGGGTACAAAAAAAATCTCATAACGTTTTTCCTTTCATTGAGCTTGAAACAGACTTTAATTTTTAATTAGTTTGAGCTAAATTCGATCATTTTAATCTGTGTCACCCTCGGATAAAAATTTTAGTTTTTAGAAAATTTTTACCAAAAATTCTAAACTCAAAGTAAGTTTACCACAGAGTTGTGTAGGGTATAAAAAGGTGATGTTTTGTAAGACATATTATTTTTAAAATTTGTTTTTTTTTCAAATTTCAAAAATTTCAAAACTTTAATAGCCGGGCGCCGCGGGTTAGTTCAATCCGATTGACCTCAAATATGTATCACAGAAGTTTTAGGCCTAGTGGAATAAAAATTTTACACACCTCACAAAGCTGGTGTTTTTATATAAAACTGGTAAAAAAATTATGGTCGGTCAAGACCGGCTATATAATACCCTACACCAGAGTTTCACGGAAAGTGGGTAACAAGTTTAAACATGGACTGATTAGATCTATATTTTGTCAAATCTTTAATAAGTGTAAAAAGCACGCACAAATTAATTTGAGTGAAGTAGGCTTCTTTTTGTTAAAAATAAACATCTTCAACTGAATATCAGGCGAAATTTTCACATGGGCCCTAAGTCCAAAAATGGTCCGATGATAATCAGATTTGATAAGGTTATTAATGTACGCGTTTAACACACACAAACTGAATTTTAATTAAATATATTCTATTTTCATGAAATTTGAGAGATTTATGTGAAAATCGGGAAGTTGGTTTGTATGGGGGCTACAAGAAGAACTGGTCCGATTTTTTTAAATTTTGGAATGGTGATTTGTGTAGTGTAATTACCTGCTAAATTTCGAAAAGATACCTATTAAAATGTGGCTATTAAAGTCATTTGAGACAAAACTAAAGAGGACCTTTGTATGGGGGCTAGGTCTAAATAAGGACCGATTTTTTACAATTTCCATAGGCTTCGTCCTTGGGCCAACAGAGGCTTAAGTTTCAAATTTCAAGTCAATTGATTAAAAATTGCGACCTGTATCGTGTTTAAACCGTTTACATGGACAGACAGACGGACGGACAGACGGACGGACGGACATCGCTAAATCGACTCAAAAAGTGATTCTAAGTCGATCGGTATACTTAAAAGTGGGTCTAGGACCAATATTTCTGTTAGTTACAAACATCAGCACAAACCCATTATACCCTGTACCACTGTGCGGTGTAGGGTATAAACACCACTTTTGTGAGAAAATGTCTCAAGTCGTGATCCCTTGTGACATGTCATATAGAAACACAACACGTGACAATTCAGTAGAGACATGTCGCAATAGAGACATGTTGCAGAACACTCTAACGGGTTTTTTCAGGACTGAAAATTTGGAAAACTTTTTTCCATAAATCATTTTGAATTGGAAAAAAATTGTGGCACGACATGTCGCATAACAAATCACATGTTTTCGGAACTTTGAAAATTTTTTAATAAATAATTTTTTACTCTAAAGCGCAAGAAATTGCTAATAAAAGTTTTGTGTCTAAAACAAAAAAAAAAAACAAGTAAAAAAGTTAAATTCGACTTGGCCGAATCTATGAAGACGCTCCACAATGCCCTTTTTAAATGATAAAAAAACTTTTTTTATTAATTTTTGAAAAAAAAAAAAAATTTACTAATTTTTTTTTGAGTGTAAAATTTTTTTGAGTGTATTATTTTTTTTTGTTTTAGTGTAAAAATATTTTTGTGTGACAAAAATACCTTGTAAAATATTTTTTTGACTTACAAATGTTTTTAAAATATGTTTAACGGGTTATCAACACGTAAATTTAAGGTGAAACTAATCTGAAATTTACGGTTTTGCTAAAACCTTTTGAACCGCTGGACTGATTTGGCTGAAATTTAAAGCGAACCGGACCAGAGAAACGACAAATATTTATGCCACACGTCAGCACCCTCAGAATTGCTGTTCGAAAGTTACCGTGTGTTTTATCTCGTAAATTCCAGAAAAACCCTTGCCGAAATTCACTCATTTGCTCATAACTTTTGAACCACTGGACCGATTTCACTGGATTGCAATACCAACCTGACCAGGTAAATGCCTAGACCAATATTTCGAGGTGTTACAAACGGAATGACAAACTTATATGTACCCTCTATCACTAGAGTGATAGAGGGTACATATTAGAAAGTATTTTTTGTTTTTCGTAGATGCATTTAAAGTGAGTTTTTTCATTCCATAACGAAAAAAATATAAGTAGGAAAATTATTGTCGATCAAGACCGACCATATAATACCCGACACTATTGTTTCCCGGAAAATCGGTCCCTAGTCCAAACATAAACCAATTAGATCTATGTTTTTCTAGATCTTTAATTAGTGTATCAAACACACAACAACCAAATTTTGAGTGAAATAGGCTTCTTTTTGTTGCCAATTGACCGATTTATCTATATATCGGGCAAAAATTTGTGTATGGAACTAACAGTAAGTCCAAAAATGGTCCAATTATACAAAAGTACAGGTTAAACACGTACAAAAAAGATCTAATCAAATATTTATTTTTTTTTCATGTGGTTTGTATGGGGTCTACAAGGAGAACTGGTCCGATTCCTCTCAAATTTGGAATGATGATTTATGAATACGAAATACGTATACCTATTAAATATGGTTATAAGAGCCATTTAATTTAAATTCGAAGGAAATGTTTGTATGGGACCTAAGTCTGAATAAACACCAATTTTTTCCAATTTCGATAGGCTTTGTCCTTGAGTCAAGAGAAGCTAAAATTTAATTTTCAAAACCAATTAAATCAAAATTCCGACCTGTATCGTGCGTACAAGGTTAGCATAAACAGATGGAAGGACGAACATCTCTAAATCGACTCAAAGAGTGATTCTGACTCGATCGGTATATCTGAAGGTATGTCTAGGAGCAATGTTTCGGGTAGTTACAAACAGCAGCACAAAGTAAATATACCCTGTACCACAGTGGAGTATAGTATGAAAATTCTGTGGGTAAATTCATAAATTTTAAGTTATTTTTTTTTTAAATCGTTTTTATTCTTTACTCCAAAAAGCAAAAAAAAATGTGTCAGGAAAAAAAATTCGGGACTTAGAAAATGTTGATATTTTCTATGTCTCCGGTCATCGGCGTATACAGGGGGGGGGGGGGGGCAACAACAACAAAAAAAAATATTTTTTATATATGTATTGGAAAACACGAATCTCACGAAAAAAACAACAAAATTTTTTTGTTGTTGTTGTTGGGCCCTGAAAATGCAGTCCTGCATACGCCGTTGTCTCCGGTCACGACATAAATATTTTGAAGTCAGTTGAGTGATAACTTCAATTTTCTCTCCATAAATAAACGACACATTCTTTCTGGGTTTTGGCGAAAGAAAGAGAAATATATTTAAATTTTTTTAAAAATAGAAATAACGGTAAAAAAATTACAATCGCAAAAAAAAGGTTTTTTACTCAAATTTGTAGTCAAAAGGTTTGAAGTATTGCTTTGAGTATTTTTGGACAGCCAAGTCATATTTAACTGTTCACTTGTATTTAAACTTCGATATACCTTATAAATCTTATCCAATTCTTTAATATGATATAGTAAAATCTCTTCTTCAGTTAAACCGGTATGATGTTGTCTTATTTTAAAACTTTTTTGTCTTTTTGTGGCGGTAAAAAAAAAAATTAAAAGCTGCTTCAAGAAATTTTAATATTTTTGTCGAAAAACCTTTCACAAAGACAAGAAAAAGATTCAAACAAAGACAACATCATATGAGCTTTAAAAACACAATCTTTTCAACTTGTGGACAAATTTAACTAAATTAACTAATAAACGTTTTAAAACTCATAAAATCCAAGAAACCGTAAAAATTTAAATATAAAAATATGCTAGTGGGCAGTTGCTGAAAATATTTATAGCATCGTACAAAATTTTAAATACAAAAAAAACAGTTATTTATTCAGTTCACTACAAATTATTTAAAGTTAAATACTTTTGTACAATTATATGGCCATAAAAATTTCAAATAAAAAAAAAACTAATAATCATAATCATCATCAACATCACGTTGATCGTTTTAAGAGTGAGAGTTTTAGTTTGTTCAATTCTTATAATTTTTAATTTCAGTTTCCTCTTACCAAACAAACGTTATGATGTTTTTTTTTTTTTGTTATTTTTATTATTTTTTCAATGAAGTTGTCTTTAAGAGCTATTAAAAACTAAAAAAAAGTATTTTTTTTAAATAAACTTTTGAAAAAGAAGCCACTTCACGCTTTTTGTAGTGTACATTTTTTTTTTTATTTTGTTGGTTTCTTTCTTTTTCAATTCGGTCAAAAACCATCAAATTTGTTTATGGATCTTTATGTTATTTTTTTAGTTTTTGTAAGATTATATCAAAAACCAATTTGCCATAAAATAATGTTAAGTTGAAATGTTTTTGCTACTGCAAAATTAAAAAAATAACACAAAAAAAAATAAATAACATTTCAAGATGAAGAAGATGATGGGGATTTTATTTTATTTAAGTTTATTTTTTTGCTACTGATGGAATTAATTAACTAAATTATTTGTGTTGGTAGATGAAAAGATAACATAAAGTTGATTTGAAGTATTATTACTTTAGCAATTGATATTGGTGTCAATTTCTTTTTCGTTATTTTTTTTTTGTAGCTGAGATTTTTAAAGAATTTTAACAATTCTGTAAAAGTTTTTAATTACAATTTTTTTTATATTTATTTTTCTATGGAGATTTGGGGAACTAAGTGATTGTTTAAGTAGTTGGCACGAATTGTAACTTGAATTTTGATTAAATTTCTAAGTAATTACAGTTTAAAATTTACAAAATTTCCATACTAAAAGCATTCTCTGTCATAAACTGTAGAAAGCTGAGGTTTAGTTTTTAAATGTTGTTGCATAAAATTGCGGTTCTAAATTGAACTAAACTGAAATTTAGCTAAGAAATACTATCAAAAAAAAAACTGGAGCTTACTTTGTTATATATATGTCCTTTATTTATTTAAATATTAATAGAAATAGAAATACATATCGATTTTTAATTAATACTTAAATAAAAGTTCAAAGTGAACAAAGACCGACCATATGATACCCTACACCAGTGTTTCCCGGAAAATGGGTCCCAATTCCAAATATGGGCCGATTGGATCTGTCGTTTTTAGATCTTTATTTAGTGTAGAAAACACACACAGGTCAAATTTTAGTGGAATTGGTTAATTTTTTGTCAATTGACCGATTTAACTGAATATACCTCCAAATTTTTATATGGGGGACTAAGTCCAAAAATGATCCAATTATATTCCGATTTGATAAGGTTATTTAAGTACACATTTAAAACCTAAAAATACAATTTTTATAAAATATTTCCATTTTTATGAATTTTGAGGGAATTATGTGAATATCGGGAGGTTTGTTTGTATGGGGACTACCAGAAGGACTGACCCGATTCCTTTGAAATTTAGAATGGTAACTCTAAATTTCAAAGTTGATTACCTGATAAATTTCAAAGCGATATCTATTATAATACGGTTATTAGAGTCATTTTAACCGAATCCAAAGAAGCGTTTGTATGGGGACTAGGGGTTAACATGGACCGATTTTCTCCAATTTCAATAGGCTTCGTCCTTGGGCCAAAAGATGCTTAAGTTTCAAATTTCAAGTCAATTGATTGAAAATTTCGACCTGTATCGGGCTTAAACCGATAAATAGACAGACGGACGGACGGACATCGCTAAATCGACTCAAAAAGTAATTCTGAGTCGATCGGTATACTTAAAGGTAGGTCTAGGACCAACATTTCGGAAAGTTACAAACATCAGCACAAACTCATTATACCCTGTACCACAGAGTGGTGTAGGGTATAAATATGGAGAAAACAAATTTGAGTAATCACTTGTTTAAATTTAAAAACAAAAATTAAGTAATTTTTTAATTGACGCAATTAAAAATTTACTTAAAAATTTTAAAAACAATTTAAGTAAATAATTTAATAAAAATTTAATAGTTTTTTTAATTTTTTTTTTTTAATAAATAAATTTTTAATTGTGTCAATTAAAAATTTACTCAAATTTTTTTTTTCAAACATTTAATATATTTTTATTAAAAATTAACTTAATTCTATTAAATCGTTTACTGGTGCAAAATTGAGTAATTTGTTACTCAATAGTATTAAAAATTTACTCAAATATTTTTTATATATTTTTTCTGTGCAGGGCGTCAGAGCTTACTTTGTTAGTCCCTTTAAATGTCATGTTTGTCGGATTAATCTTTGAAAACATGCAGACTGTAGTTTTTTTAAGCTCTGTGTTAGTCTGATTTAGTAAACAGGAAATAATTCAAAAATATCCAACCCCATGTCACCACAAGTCTGCACAATTTTTTGTCTAACTTTTTTTTTTTATTAAAGAAAAAGTTGTAGAATTTTATGCCTGAAGTTAACAAGTAATATAAAAAAAAAAAACAAAACCAAACCTCAATTATTGTTCATAATTCTTACAAGCTCCCCCATTAGGGTGGCAGTAATATTTCCACTTTGGAATTTCAACATCTCCCGGCTGTGCCACTTGGTCTTAAACTGATATAGAAAAAAATTTGAGTCTAATCGGATAATTTTAAACCTCGAACCTTTGGGATCACAGTTCACATGGTAAAAAAATCAAGCACAAAAAATGTTTTTCGATTTTTTTATTTTTTTATATTTTTATTTTTTAATATTAGTGAAATATAAAAATAAAAAACTGTATGTCAAAATAAAAAAAAAATAAAAAAACCAAACTTATCCAGTCCATTGTTTTTTTTGCTTGAATGGATTTTTTATACCCTACACCACACTGTGGTACAGGGTATAATGAGTTTGTGCTGATGTTTGTAACTACCCGAAATATTGGTCCTAGACCCACTTTTAAGTATACCGATCGACTTAGAATCACTTTTTGAGTCGATTTAGCGATGTCCGTCCGTCCGTTCGTCTGTCTGTCTGTCTGTCTGTCCGTCCGTCCACCTTCCCGATTTTCACATAAATCTCTCAAATTTAATGAAAATAGAAAATATTTAATTAATATTATGTTTGTGTATGTTAAACGCGTACTTTGATTACGTTATCAAATCTGATTATCATCGGACCATTTTTGGACTTAGGTCCCATGTGAAAATTTCGCCCGATATTCAGTTGAAGCGGTTTATTGTCAACAAAAAGAAGCCTATTCCACTCAAATTTGATTAGTGAGTGCTTTTTACACTTATTAAAGATTTGACAAAATATAGATCTAATCAGTCCATGTTTGAACTTTGGACCCATTTTCCGGAAACTCTGGTGTAGGGTATTATATGGTCGGTCTTGACCGACTATAATTTTCTTACTTGTTTTAACATGTGAAGTTTTGCATTGTTTAGAGCTATCCGATTTGGCAAAAAAATTTGCTGCTCGGAAGACACTAAAAATTTCTCTATACATTTTCTGTCACCCTACTTCACATATATGGGTTTGGTACATCTTCTTTTTTTTTTCTATAAATTTCTTTCATAATTTTCTACCATTCTTCTATTGTATGAACATGTTATAAAAAAAAATCATAATAAAAAGCAGTTAGACCAACAATAACCTGCAATTATATTGTAAGTTTGTTATTAATCAATGGTCATTAAACAACATAAATAGACCAGAATGAATATGTATTGAAATTGTTTATTTTCTATTTTCTTTTTTTGCTTAAGCAAAATTTTTTGAAATGTATATTGCGGTTGGATTCTCTGGTATTTTTTGTATATTTTTGGCAAAATGATTAACGGTATTGTATTTAAGATTTTATGATTTGCCCAAAAATGTTTAAACAAATTCTTAAAACCACAATATAAATAAATGTATAAAGTAGATCTGATTATAAGTAGATTTTTAAATAAAAGATTTACCAAATAATTTATTTGTGGGAGAGAAAATAGAAATTTTAGCGATTTATCTTATTCGTAAATTGGCTACTGAATTATTGCTTTAATGAAGACATAATTTGATTTTTAAGATTAAAGGGATTTACTTGAAATTAATTTTTATAGAACAAAAAGTTATCGACTCTACAAAGTTGATATAACTTAAAAGAAAGGTTGATTGTTTTTTCTGTTAGAGAAGAAAATTTTATTTCTAAAGTTAACGACATTTCTGGTATTCTTCCACTCAAAAACAAAACCTTGTCAAATTTCTAGAAAAAGTCCAGTATCCCATTGTTTTTTAACAAACAATTTTCGATCGAAAATTAAATATTTCTTTGTAATTTTACATTTTTTCTTGTAAATGTCCAAATTTTCCTATACGAAAAATGTCTCAGAATCTGAAACTTTTTCTAAACGAAAAAATGCCTCGAAAGCTGAAACTTTTTCTATATCAAAAATGTTTCAGAATAATCTGAAATTTTTTTCTATACGAAAAATGTCTTAGAATCAGCGACAATTTCTTAACAAAAAATATTTTAGAATCTGAGAATATTTTTGTATGAAAAATCTATCAGTATTAGAGATTTTTTTTTATACGAAAAAGGTAACAGATCTAAAACTTCTTAATAAGAACAATGTTTCTGAATCTGAGACTTTATCTTGACGAAAAGTGTCTTATACTATGACTTTTTTATAAAAAAATGTCTAAGCATCTGAGAAAATATATGCTTATATAAAAATCTGTTAGATTCTGAGAATTTTTTTCTAATAAAATGTGAAATTTTCTTTAGAAACAAAAAAAAAATGCTCCATTTTTGCATAAGCGAATTTGGCACTTCGGGGCCCCTTTAGATCAGGGGCCCTGGGAACGTGCCCAGTGTGCCCTAATGGTTAAAACGGAACTGCCCAATCTCAAAATTAAACAAGTATAAAAGTTAAATTCTACTTGGCCGAATCTATGAATACCATCCACAATGCCCTTTTTAAAGGATAGATAATTTTTTATTGTTAAAAAAAATAAACAATTTTGATTAAAATTATTTTATTCTGAGTAAAGATTTTTTTGTTATTTTTGTAAAAAAAAAAAATTACTAATTTTTTTTTGAGTGTAAAATTTTTTTCGAGTTTACATTTTTTTTTTCGAGTTTACATTTTTAGTATAACAATATTTCTGAGTGACAAAAATACTATTTAAAGTAATTTTGTGGTTTATCATTGTTTTTAAAGCTTGTTTTTTTATAACTCGGGTTTTTCAACACGTGAATTTTAGGTTAAAACAATTTGAAATACAGGGTTTTACTTATAACTTTTGAACCACTAAACCGATTTGCCTGAGATTTAAAACGAACCGGGACAGAGGAACGACAAATATATGTGCCACACTTCAACACGCTAAGGATTGTCGTTCAAAAGTTACCGTGTGTTTTATCTCGCAAATTCATGAAAAACCCTTGCCGAAATTCAGTCTTTTGCTCATAACTTTTGAACCACTGGACCGCTTTCGCTGGATTGCAGTACCAACCTGACCAGGTAAATTTCCAACAAATATTGCAAACTTCAGGAGCCCCCATAAAGTCTTTCAAAAGTTTGCGTGTTTTCAGCAGACAGACGGACAGACGGTCGGACGGACGGACATCGCTAGATCGTCTTAAAATCGATCAAGGATCATGAATATATATACTTTATGGGGTATTAGACCAATGTTACGAGGTGTTACAAACGGAATGACAAACTTATATATACCGTCTATCAGTAGAGTGGAGGGTATAACAAGTAGAAAAGTTAAATTAGACTTTGCCGAATTTATGAATACCCTCCACAATGCCTTTTTTAAAAGATAGTACATTTTTTAACGTCAAAAAATTAACAATTTTGATTAGAAATATTTTATTTTGAGTAAAAAACTACTTTTTTGTCATTAAAAAAAAAAAAAAAAAAAAATTTTTTTTTTGATTGTAAAACTTTTTCGAGTGTAATGTTTTTTTACTGTAAAAATTTTTCTGAGTAAATGCACGTACGTATGTACACAAAATATTTTAATTTTTTTAAAGGAAAACTATTTTTTTTTTATTGTAACATTTTTTTTGAGTGTAAAATTTTTTTTGAGTGTAAAATTTTTTTCGAGTGTAATTTTTAAGTTACCAATGCTTTTAAAACTAAACAAGTTTAAAAAGCATTTCTTTAAAACTAAACCAGTTTGAAAAGCATTGTTAAGTTACAACCAATGCTTTTAAAACTTGTTTAACTTAACACGTGGCATTTAATATGAAACCAATCTGAAACTCAAGGTTTTGCTTATAACTTTTGATCCACTGGACCGATTGAGATAAAATTCAATACCAAATAGACCTAAGGAACGGCAAAGATATATGCCAAGCTTCAGCAGTCTCATTATTGTCTTCTGAAAGTTAACGTGCTTCTTATCTCGTAAATTAGTGAAAACCCCTTGCCGAAATTTACTCTTTTGCTCATAACTTTTGAACCACTGGACCGATTTAGCTGGATTACAATGCCAACCTGACCAGGTAAATTGCCAACATATATGCCAAACTTCAGTAGCTTCTCTAAAGTCTTTCAAAAGTTAGCGTGTTTTCTACGGACTGACAGACAGACAGACGGACGGACATCTCTAGATCGTCTTAAAATCTATCGAGGATCATGAATATATATACTTTATAGGGTCTTAGACCAATATTTCGAGGTGTTGCAAACGGAATGACAAACTTATATATACCCTCTATCACTAGAGTGGAGGGTATAAAAATGGGTTGCTTTCTTATGAAAAAATTAGGTCTTTTGGGGAAATCCGAATAAAATCCGAACGACCAGAAATACGGGTCAGCTTAATTTTAATACAGATTTTTATATATAATTTTGGCAGTCTTGCGTATACACCTCTCCATATAAAGTACCCCAAAGTTTTTACATTTTTTGAAAATATGGGCTTAACGTAGCCGAATTTGGACACGGATGATGCACCATTGGATAGGCCTTAAAAAATCCTCGAAAAAACAAAAAAAATCCAATTTTCCTCTCCCCTTTTCCCGCTTAATGTGTGATTGGTGAAACAGGTTACTCTTATTTTCCTCCCCTCTTTCCCATATGCAAGTTTCAGGATAATCGGTGGGTGCCCTCTGAAAGATCTTCCTTGATATACATTTTTCCTAAAGAAAAAGTTTCAGGTTTTGAAACAGGTTCTACAGAAACATTCTTACATAACATTGCATTTCCTTAAAAAAAATCTTTGTAATAATATTAACAATCCTTAAATTTATTACATAATTTTATATTTCGTTGATTACATAACACATTGTTGCTATACAGCCATAATAATTTATCATTATAAATATCATATAAATAAATTGGTATTTATTTCAACAATTGAAAACTACTGTCAAACACTTATAAAGTATTTATAACCTACTGCTGGAAAGAAATAAAACCTAGACGACAAATTGTTTAAAGAACAGAAACCACCATAAATATTTCATGTTTTTTTTTTGATTTTCTACTTTTTTTTTTTTTTTTAATTTGTTAAACAACATAAATCTTATCACTTCAATAACTTTTCAGTTAAAATATTTAATAGTTCTTTACTAACTACTACAACAAGAACCTCAACTGCCAGAGTTTCAATAAAAAAAGGTAGTGTTGGTTACATACACAACTCCTTGTTGTTAAGCAAACACTATAAATAACAGCATCTGTTGTTCTAACATTATTGCTAGCAAATACTAACAATAATAACAATGACGATGATGATGATGATGACGATAGTTAAAAGTCGTCTCGTCTACTGAAAGGCAAATCAAATTATATGGCAAGCATACAATCACGTGCCACAAGCACTTCCTGTAAAATGTCTTTTTAGTTTTCTGTTTCTGTTCTTTTAGATATTTTCCTATACATTATTTTTCCTTAGATCTTGGTTTTTGTATTTATTCTAACAAATAAATTGGGTGTTTGTGTGTATGTGAAATTTGTTCAACGTAGATATAATTTTCTACTCTGTTGAAACCTTTTTTGATTTAACATCAAATATCAGAAGCATTCGTATTAATAGTGATGATGCTGTGGTGGCTGCTGCTGTTGTTGCTGCTGCAACATAACAACATATCATGTTTATAAAATGTTGTCATTTTAATGCAATATTTAACATGTGTCATGTTTCGTGTAATTTGTTTTCTTTTTTTATTTATATTCCTTTTCATATGATGCTGTTTACAACAGAAATATTGTTAAGAATATATATTTACATACAAAATGTGTAACAATTTGCTTTAATATGAAATAGCAGCCTTAGACTTCTAACAGTATCAGTATCAAAAGCAATTATAACCAATTTAGATTATTTTTTTTTTCTTGTTTAAAGATATTTGAGTATAATAAAGTTTAATGTGTCTGCTTTATAATAAGAAACACCTTATATAACTTTGTTTGAAAAAAATTTTATTTTTTTTAGTAGGTTTTTTTTTGTGTGTAGTTTTATGTACAACAAGTGAAAACTTTACCTAAACATGTTTCCGTTAAAAAAATAGCTTTTTTTCTTTATGTTTACATTTTTTATATAATTTTTTAACCTTTTGCTCTTGTTTTCACTTTAAATTTTTATTTTCAAGTTCACAGCAAATGTAAAACACTAAATTATGTTAAGGAAAACAAAAGACTTAAGACACATACTTGAATATTTTATAACATTTAAAACACTAAAAGGCAAAAGTTGAAAGAAGGGAAATTATGAAAGAAAATTAGATTTTTCTTTAAAAAAAAAAAGAAAACTTACAATTTGTTTTCTAAAATTAACACTTTTTGGAAACTTAAAATGAGTTTGTTTCAAGTGTCCAATTTTTAAACCAGTTAATTTGAAAAGCTAAAATATTTGTCACAAAGAGGTAGTAATAAACCTGCCCTAGAGGGGTGCAATGTAAGACCGACCCCATCAAGTTTTACACCCCAACATTTCTTCTAAACAGACCTACTCCATATTTTCACTCCTTAGGGCGGCTCTCTTAAAAAATGACATTTTTATGAAATAAGCTCCCGTCAATCTACCTGCCGTAAGGATGTACCTAGAGGTGTCAAATGTATGACCCCCAATATTTTTTTAACCGCAAAATTTCAATTTCATCTTCAATCCTTAAGGTGGTTCCCATACATTTTTTTTTATATTTTATAAACTTGTCCTTTTTTTTTTAATTAGCAGCTAATTGTGACTCATGTGCCATTTAGAGGGATAAAATGTAAGACCGACCTGTAATTATTTTGTCCCCCAATATTTTTCTAGAACAAACCGACCACCTCTATATCCACTCCCTAAAATTATTTCCATACAAAAGTTACATTTTTTAAAAAAATATATCAAAACATATATATTCGATTAGAGTTTTATTCTACCTCGAGGCCCAAAAATATTATAACTTTAAAACTTCAACTTTTCATTACCCGGTTAAAAAAGTTCATGTATGAAAACACATACGAGGATATGTGGCTAGATATATGAAAATATATGACCATATATTAACCATATATGGACACATATGCAATGCATATTATGCATTCTTAATCATATATGAATCATATATGTACGACCATATACGTAAAGTGATCCTATATGTAAATATATGTTAAAAAAACACTGACTTTTGAACAAATTTACTAAGGCTGCTGAAGTTTGGCATATATGATGCATTCCACATCAAATAAGAAAATTACATTTTTGGTTTTTCATTTTTTTAAAAACTGGGCTTAGGAAGCGTGGACAAATATTAAAAAAATTTTACGAATTTGTGTCGAGTTACCTTGTTTAAATATTTATTAAATTAAAACGAAATGCACCACAATTTCAAAAATGTATATTCTTGTATCGATTAAATTTTTTTTTTTTTAATTTTCAGAACCCGTTCTGAAATTTTTCATATTTTAAAAAAGTCAATTTATCAAAATCCCGGTCACTCTTGTTTAAAAAAAAAATTAAGTTTAAATGTTTGCCTATCCACACAAAAAAATTCAGACATGTGTGTTTCGTTTTTTTTTTCGAGAAAATCATTTTTTTATACCCTTCACTCTAGTGATAGAGGGTAACACATCAAAATATTGGTCTAGTACCCCATAAAGTTTATATATTCATGATCCTTGATCGATTTCAAGTCGATCTAGCGATGTCCGTCCGTCCGTCTGTCTATCTGTCTGTCTGGCCGTCCGTAGAAAACACGCTTACTTTTGAAAGACTTTACAGAGGCTACTGAAGTTTGGCACATATGTTGGTCATTTACCTGGCCAGGTTGGTATTGCAATCCAGCAAATCGGTCCAGTGGTTCAAAAGTTATGAGCAAAAGAGTAAATTTCGGCAATGGGTTTTCGCAAATTTACGAGATAAAAAACACGATATTTTTCGAAAAACAATAATGAAACTTCTGAAGCGTGACATATATATTTGCCGTTCCTCAGGTCTGTTTCGTATTGAATTTCAATCGGTCAAGTGGTTCAAAAGTTATAAGCAAAACCCCGAATTTCAGATTTAGTTCATCTTAAATGCCACGTGGTAAACCAGTTTTAAGAGCATTGGTGGTAACTAAGCAATGCTTTTCAAACTTGTTTAGTTTTAAAGCAATGCTTTTTAAACTTGTTTAGTTTTAAAAGCATTGGTAACTTAAAAATTTCACTCGAAAAATATTTTACACTCGAAAAAAATTTTACACTCAAAAAAAATTTTACACTCAAAAAAAATTTAGTTATTTTTTACAAAAATGCCAATATTTTGTGTACATACGTAAGTGCATTCACTCAAAAATAATTTTTCAGTAGGTTAGGTTAGGTTGTAAGTGGCTGCTGACGTTTTACGTCAACACACGTAGACTCTGAGGTCCATTGTGATACCACGGTAAAAAACGGTTTTCAGTAAAAAAACATTACACTCGAAAAAAAGTTTTGCACTTAAAAAAATTGTAATTTTTCTTTTAAATGCCAAAAAAAGAGCTTTTTATTCAAAATAAAATATTTCTAATCAAAATTGTTATTTTTTTACGTTAAAATGTACTATCCTTTAGAAAAAGGCATTGTGGACGGTATTCATAGATTCGGCAAAGTCGAATTTAATTTTTCTACTTGTTGTTTTTAAGTTTAGATGTTTGTCTATCTACACAAAAAAATTCAGACATATTTTATTCCTTTTTTCGAGAAAATCGTATTTGAATATTAAATTTCATAGCAATTTTGTAATTTGCTTGTATTTTCTTGTTTCAGCGTAGCGGATGAGTAACAAATATTTGCACAAATAATTCTCATACGCTAAGTTGAAACAAGAATATACAAGCAAATTACAACAATCTTATGAAATTCAAAATTCAAATGCGATTTTCTTGATAAAAACGAAAAACACCCGTCTGATTTTTTTTTTTTTGCGTAGATAGATGCAATTTTCTAAGTTCCATATAGCGCTATCAACCCAACCTAAATATTCAGAACTTCATGGGACACATGTTTTTCGGTAGAGGGACATTTGTTGTGGAATGCCTCATACGTGTAAAATTTTTTGTCAATTTGTTTATAACGCCTCGAAAAATGAGTCCGGAACCCCATTATTTCTAAGTTCCATATAGCGCTATCAACCCAAATTAAATATTCAGAACTTCATGGGACACATGTTTTTCGGTAGAGGGACATTTGTTGTGGAGTGCCTCATACGTATAAAATTTTTTGTCAATTTGTTTATAACGCCTCGAAAAATGAGTCCGGAACCCCATTAGGCAGGTTAGATTTTTTTTAGATTTTAAAGACTTTATACGTCCGCACGTTCAAAATCGGGCAAATTTTTATTCTCCTGACTCACACAATTTTGCGATACAAATTTCAGGTCAATCGGCTTAAATTATAAAATGTCCACCAACATTTTAAAATACATCATTTTTAATAATATAAAAGAAAAAATTTTTGAAATCGGTCTAGCAGTTCTCGAGATATCATCATTTGAAATTTGTCAAAAAATTTCCAAAAATGACAGCTTTTTCTTTAAGAAATTTTTTTTCTATTGATATTTTATGAAAATTAAGATAAATTTTCAATTAAACTTAATTTGAGCCAAATCAGACAATGGGCGCCATGGATCGGATAAAATTTTCAAGTTTTTGGTGAAAAGTTTCTAAAAAATCTAAACTTTGATCTATTTGGCTAAAATTAATTTTTAAATGAAAGTTTGTCGCTAGCTCTATGAAATGATAAAAAATTTAAATTTGTTGTTCTTTTTTTAATTTCTTGAACGTAGAAAAAATCGCCATTTTCGGCAAATTTCAAAAAGCGATACGCGAAAATCGTTTAACCGATCTTAAAAGACATATAAATATAACATATCGCAAGACACCATTTTCAAAAACTAAAAAAAATCCATGTTTACATCTATACATATATGATCGTATATGATTGCACATAATTATAACTGGAATGGGCAAAATAGAGATATAAATTTGTTTTGGATTTAGCCAATATTTGGAAAAAATGGTCATCTAATTATATCTGATTAGATACAATTTTATACAATCAGATACAATCATATATTATCAGATCAAAGTAGATGAAATAAGACAAATTAATTTTTACGCTGGTGGGCACTTAGAAAAGTCAGAACTTGAAGAAAAAAATGCCACTCTAGAGACATTGTTGTTCTTGTTAGTATAATAATAAAAAAAATATAAATTCATTTCCGATCTCTAAGTATTTTCCTAAAATTATAAAATTTGAATATCTAAGACTTACATAGGAAAAGTTTTCTAACTTTCTAAAATACATTTAGAATTTTTAAAAAATCTTCTAACAAACTGTCTAACATTTGCATTCCATAATAAAGTGAAAAAAAATGTGTATCATAACAAATAATCACCGGAAAGTAATATAAAAATAAGCCTTTCATTTTGGAAACAGTCTTTTAAAAGTACTAAAAATTACTATGTAAAACATCCAAATACACAATACAAAAGCTTCATACGTACTCCATAAGTACGTTGAACGCCAATTAAGCTTTATTTTTGTAGTAATCAAAGAATGCAAGTTATATTTCCTTTGCATAAAGCATATTCTTAACAAGGAACATAAATTGGATTAGTTTGTGGTAGAAGTTAAATTTTTATTATTTTAAATTAAACAATTTTTTTTTTTTACAAAAAAAAAAACACTTATTTTAACTCACTCACTAATGAAAGTGTAGTACGACATATAAACTTTATTGTGTACTTTTTTATGAGTTACATCCTTTTGGAGTAATATTTTTTAAAAATGATTCAAAATATAAAAAAGTTATTTAATAGTAAGCCATCGATTTCTTATAAAGTTACATAATTTACGATCGATTTTATTATAAACTGCACGTTTTTCCTGTTTGCTTCTTAAGTCTTTTGATTTTGCTAACATTATTCTTACTAACAACATAGATTTTATTGCAACTAATAAAGCATATAAGTTTTAATTAATCAGATTTTTAATTAACGCTTACACTGCACTGCAGCAGGATGTTACAGTGCGAAAATGTACTTATTGTTAATGGAAATAATTTATATGACCGTAGAAAATAGTTCATGTTTTATTTGAACAAACATAATAATTACACTGTGCTACAAGAAAAAAAAAACAAAATTTAATCAAATATACTTTTCAGATGAGCTATTCTAGGTTGTAGGTGCCGTCGAGTAGATCACACAAATGCCCATTAAACTTGCCAGACACTCTCAAATTTTAGATTTATATTCTAAAAAGGTTTTTTTGGGACTTTTCTCACTAAACCACTTGTAACTCAGAAACTTCTAAACCGATTTTTTATTCTTTTACCGTTTAAGATAGAAGAAGTATAAAAATTTACATGTTGTGACTTGGTCTACTCACATAATAAAGAAGTGAATTGATTTTTTCAATAATATCAAATTTTTTTTGGCTATTTATTGAAACTTTTTCGAGATAATCGATTTTATTCTGCTAAAGTTTGTTCAACAACCTTCATATTCATTAAATTACTCATAAGGAAAATATAATTCTAAACACGATGAGTTTTATACTGACAAAAATGTATAACAGTTGACAGAGCTGTAATAAATTTTCTAATAAAGAAAATTAAGATTACACCGCTCTACAAATCTGAGGTTTGTCGCTGCGTTTTGGATGAAACCAAAAAAAGTTGATAGGGTTTGGTGCCCCGATTCCAAAACGGTCACTCAAATTTTTCTATCACGTCACATTTTTGAGAAAATCGCGGTTAAAGTGTCAAAAAAGGCCCCTTTTGGCCATTTTTAAACGCCTATAAAATAAGATCCTGACATGCAAATGATTTGGTATCAAGCTCATTTGAAAGTGTGTAATTTTCTCTTTCAGACAAGATTAAATCTTCTTGGAATTTAGTTTTCTAAAATGGTAAAAAAAACATTAGCCACAAGTGCTTTAAATCTAAGATTTACGTATGAATTTGTATGGAAATTTGTTAAAAAACACTGTGTAAATAAACTAAATATTGAAAAAATAGAAGGTTTTTTGCTAATGATTTTTTTACCATTTTGGAAAATTAAATTTTTAGAACATTTTATCGTATCTTTTAGAGCAAATTACAGGCTTTCGAACGAGCTTGATACCAAGTTATTTGCATGTCAGGATCTTATTTTATAAGCTTTTAAAAAGGGTCAAAAATGCCCTTTTTCGGCACTTTAACCGCGAATTACTCAAAATCCTGACGTGATAGGCAAATTTGGGCTCCGGATTTGGAATCAGCGCAACGGACACTATCCAAATCACAAGCCAAAATTCAATACGCATTTTCTTGTTGAGCTGTGTTATGAATGAAATTTCTGTTCGGATAACCTAGAATATAAAAATAAAACGAACATCATGAGAGGTCGCGTACCATAATTTTATAGGTTTTTGGCGCGCTAAATCCGAATTTGACCTTGAAATTGCTCTTTCGCATAAGGTTTTTAAGAGAACAAGATATGTTAAATATTTCAAAAACCTGACGCGATAGAGAAATTAAGAAATTTAATGTCAGTTTCAGATTTAGCGTGCCAAAAAACCTATTAAATATTACACATGACCTCTTATGATGAATTTGGTATTTTTGTCTGGATAATCCGAACATCGTTTTTCAGTAAAATCTTAATTTTCTTTTTTTAGATAAATTATCACAATTCTGTCAATTTTTATCCGATTTTTTCACGATGAAGAATTAAATTTTGATTTATAATTATTTTATAATTATGATGGTAGTTGAAGGAACTATAGCCGAAAAAAAAACTCGAAAAGTTTCAAAAAATTAGATTTTATTAAAAAAATCTGTATATTTGTTTTTTACATGTATCGACAAATTTACACACATGGAAAGTCTTATACTTTTTTATCTCAAACTGTATAAAAATTGAAAATCGGTTGAAAAGTTTCTGAGTTAGACGTGGCTTAGCGAGAAAAGTCTCAAAAAAAGTTTTTTGACAATAACTTTAAAACTTGGGGGTGTCTTGCAAGTTTAATGGGCATTTTTGCGATCTACTACACCATTTCCAATTTTAATTCAGAAAATACAAATTATATTTCAAAATTTTCCAATTATATTTCAGAAATTTCCAATTATATTTCAAAAATTTCCAATTATATTTCAAAAATTTCCAATTATATTTCAGAAATTTCCATTTATATTTCAAAAATTTCCAATTATAATTCAAAAATTTCTAAATATAATTCAAAAATTTCCAATTATAATTCAAAAATTTCCATTTATAATTCAAAAAATTCCAATTATATTTCAAAAATTTCCATTTATATTTCAGAAATTTCCATTTATATTTCAAAACTTTCCATTTATATTTCAGAAATTTCCATTTATATTTCAGAATTTTCCATTTATATTTCAGAAATTTCCATTTATAATTCAGAAATTTCCAATTGTATTTCAGAAATATCCATTTGTATTTCAAAATTTTCTAAATGCTTTTCAGAAAATTCCATTTGTATTTCAAAAATTTCCATTTGTATTTCAAAATTTTCCAAATGCTTTTCAGAAAATTCCATTTATATTTCAAAAATTTCCAATTATATTTCAAAATTTTCCAATTGTATTTCAAAAATTTCCATTTGTATTTCAAAATTTTCCAAATGCTTTTCAGAAAATTCCATTTGTATTTCAAAAATTTCCATTTGTATTTCAAAATTTTCCAAATGCTTTTCAGAAAATTCCAATTGTATTTAAAAAATTTCTATTTATATTTCAAAATTTTCCAAATGCTTTTCAGAAAATTCCAATTGTAATTCAAAAGTTTCCATTTATATTTCAAAATTTTCCATTTATATTTAAGAAAATACAAATTGTATTTCAAAAAGTTTATAATTTTATTAAGAAAATTATAAGTGTATTTTTTATGATACAAATATTATAGAAACTATCAGACTATCCGGAACCCTATACACCAATGGTTCCCAACCTTTTTTATGCCACGCCCCACTTTTAAGTTTAAAAAATTAACTTGTCCCCCCTACACTCAAGCAAAATTTGTAAATTTTTCTACTTTGAGTTTCTAGTGAAAAAGTACTGCTGGTTAAGCAAAGTTTTTGCAAAATAAGCATTTAAACTAAGTTTTTAGTTAAAATTTTAAGCAATAAACAATATTTTTGTAGTTAATTTTGCCAAAAAAAGGTTTTTGTAGTTAATTTGACTAAAAAATTTTTTTGAAAAATTGGTCGTTGCCCCCCTGAAACCTTCAAATTGCCCCCCAGTGGGGCGAGAATCAAAGGTTGGGAACCATTGCTATACACCATCAATATTTTTCAAAAGAAAGTTTTAAACATTTTTCTTAACTTACCAGAAATAATGAAAATGCATCTACAAAAGTATTCATACATATGTATATAAACGTATCTTACAAGGGAAGTTATTCTAACCCTTATAAACCGATTTGCCAGAAACTTCTAATATATTTAAAATTTTTTACAAGTTTATGCGTTTTGCAACTTTTGACATATTTTTGAACCTCTAAAGTCCCTATAAAACCGATAAGCAGAGACACTCCAACCTTATAATTGTCTCTTTTATATACGATTTTTTTTAGCAATGTCACTAAATGTCTCGAAGGGAACACAAATAAAGGGTTTTCTTAATTCTTATCGGTTTTGTTGTATTTTTTTCAAGTTTCTCATTATCCTCCACAATCCTCCACAAAGGAAGACTAAGTTTTTCTGAAAGTTTTGATAATTTATCATGAATTATAATGAACTTATAATAACTACAAAGTGTAGGGAACTACACTTACAATTTTTTAAATTTATTTAGAAAGTTTTTGAAATACAATTTGTATTTTCTTAAATATAAATGGATAATTTTGAAATATAAATGGAAACTTTTGAATTACAATTGAAATTTTCTGAAAAGCATTTGGAAAATTTTGAAATATAAATAGAAATTTTTGAAATACAATTGGAATTTTCTGAAAAGCATTTGGAAAATTTTGAAATACAAATGGAAATTTTTGAAATACAAATGGAATTTTCTGAAAAGCATTTGGAAAATTTTGAAATACAAATGGAAATTTTTGAAATACAATTGGAAAATATTGAAATATAATTGGAAATTTTTGAAATATAAATGGAATTTTCTGAAAAACATTTGGAAAATTTTGAAATACAAATGGAAATTTTTGAAATACAAATGGAATTTTCTGAAAAGCATTTAGAAAATTTTGAAATACAAATGGAAATTTCTGAAATACAATTGGAAATTTCTGAATTATAAATGGAAATTTCTGAAATATAAATGGAAAATTCTGAAATATAAATGGAAATTTCTGAAATATAAATGGAAAGTTTTGAAATATAAATGGAAATTTCTGAAATATAAATGGAAATTTTTGAAATATAATTGGAATTTTTTGAATTATAAATGGAAATTTATGAATTATAATTGGAAATTTTTGAATTATATTTAGAAATTTTTGAATTATAATTGGAAATTTTTGAAATATAAATGGAAATTTCTGAAATATAATTGGAAATTTTTGAAATATAATTGGAAATTTTTGAAATATAATTGGAAATTTCTGAAATATAATTGGAAAATTTTGAAATATAATTTGTATTTTCTGAATTAAAATTGGAAATGGTGTAGACAAAACCAACAACAACAAGTTACTACATGTTAGTTGTTTGTATATTTTACAATAATTAGTTGTTTTCAACTACAAAGTCAGTTATTTTTGTATGAAAAATATCAAACAACTATTTCTGTTAGTTATTTTAAGTCGTTTTTTTGAATAACTAACAAAAAAGTACTGTAATGTAGTAACAGTTATTTAAAGTAGTTAATTTTATTTTCCTTATTTCGGAAAAATTTTTAAAGCTTTTTCCAAAAAAAAAAAAATAAATCGTTTTTTATTTTTCACAACTGTTTAAAAAAAAAAAAAAACTTGGAAAAAAGTTTGGTGTTAAATTTTTTTTTTCTGAAAACTTTTTTGAAAAAAAAAAATATATATATTGTTTATTTTATTTTTACTACATATTAGTTGTTTTGACTACAAATGTTAGTAATTTTTACTACATAAGTCAGTTGTTTTTTGTAAGTTAAAATAACTAACATTGTTAGTTGATTTAACTGAAAAAGTAGTTGACCCCAAAACAACTTACAAAGTAGTTATTTTAACTGACATTTTCAGTTGATTTTACTAACATAATTTTTTGAGTGTATACTATGACACATCAAAAGTATTTTTCCAATGTAACACAGTGTTATTGAGTTAGTCTTGAAATGCAGATTCTTGGAGGATAATTTAATATTTAGGTAGTCTTTTAAGATGCTTATTCAGGGAAAATTTTCCAAACATTAATAGCTGTCTTCCTGTCACTTTTTCAGGGAAAAACCTGGATATAGATCTAGTTTCAGAAAAGTTGCAAATATGATAGGTTGGCACGAATAATCTCTTTTTTAAGTTTCGTCGATTAGTCTATTGCCGGGCTAGTAATAGTTCCTTTTGGTCTAAAATCTCAATTTTGACCAAATCAGAAAATTTTTACCAGGTTAAAATTGTCTGATTTGTCGTTGATTGTCTAAACTTAAAAAAATAGTTTAAAAAAAAAAATTTGAGTAAGACCCCAATGGCCCACAATTTTTTTTTTCGAAGTCAATTTAAAAACTGGCGCATTATTCCACCAAAATTAAACTTTTTGGCATTAGTAAGCTTATCAGTACAAATAAAAATCTATTTTGAGTAGGTTTATTAAAGCTCGAGGTCAATTTTTCCTTTACTAATTCTCGTAGAATTATTTTTCTGTTTTAACTTTATTTTGTTTTTCATTTTTGCAAGACATATGTTAGACGACACGAGTTTCGAAATGTGCCAGATTTTATTGTCATGGCTATTTAGCAAATACAAAAACCCTATACTACAAGTAGCAAAAGGAATTTAAATGACAAATCGGCTAATGTTTAAACAAAATAATAATACATATTCAATTAGACATTCCTTATTCATCATAATAATGCATTATGTAACCATTACCATTTTTAAGGTTTGATAGGAGTTTACAGAGATTAAATCAAAATCTCTGTAAACTCCTTTCTACTTTCTACTGAGAATTGATAAATCATTTATTTACATTTAATTAAAAACAAAATGAAAATATTTAAATCTTCCGATTTGGTGTGGAGATATTACAGTATGGGGCAGAGCAGTCTAATGGTGTGGGGTCCTTGGCCACTTAAGAATTTGTGGCTCCGCTGACATGTAAAAAGTCGCATGACAAGAAAAAAAAAAAAAAGCCAATTAACTTTTCTGCGGGGAAAATTTCTCAGAATCTGAAATTTTTTTATGGGAAAAATGTCACAGAACCTGAGACTTTTTCTATACGAAAAATGTCTTAGAATCTCAGAATATAAGAATTTTTCTATATGAAAAATGTCGCAGATCTGAGAGCTTCTCTATATGAAAAATATTTTAGAATCTAAGACATTTTTTTTGAAAAATTCCTCAGAATCTGAGGCTTTTTCTATACAAAAAATTTACCACAATCTGATCATAGATGGGAATTTTTCATTACCATTGAAATTTAATTACCATTGGTTGATATCAATGGTAATGAAAAAAATTTCATTACCATTTAATGGTAATTAAATTTTTTTAATTGAAAAAATAATTATTGATGGTAATGAAATGCACCAATTGTTGTAAAACACCAATTATAATTGGTTTCAAAACCATTGGTTTGCACATTTTTGTTTTTTTGAAAAGTTAAAAATTTAAACATAAAAGTATGTTTTTACAAAAAAATATGAAAATGTTAAAGACAAAAAACAAAACGCAAATAAAAATTTCAAATATTGTGTTATACAAAGGCAATCAACGTGTGTTTGGTTTAAAAAATGTGAAAAACTAAAACACCATATAACAAATAACAACAGTATATGGAAATATTAACGATTTTGACAATATTCTGACGACTTTTACTAATGGTAATTATTTTTTTTAAGTGATGCCATACCAATGGTAATTATTTTTTTTTTTTAATTTTCATTAGTAATTAAATTGATAAGTAATTTAATTGTTACAATTGATACAACCAATGGTAATGAAAAAAATTTCATTACCATTGACATCAATTAAATGGTAATTAAATCATCAATTAATTGGTCCCTTTAATTAATTAGTCCCATCTATGAATCTGATACTTTTTCTAAACGAAAAATATTTCAGAGAATTTTTCGAGAACAGCGCATTTGAATATTGAATTTTATAACAATTTTGTAATTTTCTTGTATTTTCTTAGAATATTTGTTACTCATTCGCTATGCTGAAACAAGAAAATACAAGAAAATACAAGCAAATTGCAATATTGCTATGAAATTCAACATTCAAATGCGATTTTCTCGAAAAAAAAATGAAAAACGCGTTTCTGAATTGTTTTGTGTGGATAGACAAACATCTAAACTTAAAAATAAAAAAAAAAAAATAAAAAATATTATCGAATTTTTGATAAATTAAATTTTTTAAAGAATGGGATATTTCGGTCCGTTTTAATTTGATAAATATTTAAACAAGGCAACTTGACCAAAATTTGAGCATTTTTTTAATATTTAGCCACGCCTCCTTAGTCAAGGTTTTGATAAATTGAAAAATTGGTCTGGAATGCCCCATATGTCTTATGTTACAAATAAAGTCCGTTTCACAAATGGGCCAAATCAGACAAGTGGAGCAAGTTCCCACTTAAAGAACTAAAAAAACTCAAGAAAGACACAAATTTTTGTGGCCAAATCGGACAAGCGGAGCAAGTTCCCACTTAAGGAACAAAAAAAAACTCAAGTAAAACACAAATTTTTTACATGTGAATCATTTTTATGCCGTATGAAGTTCATTGACCTGTACTTGGTTCAAATTGTTAAGAAAATAATATTTTAAACTAAAATATCAAAAAAAAAATTAAATTTGAAACGAAATTTGGTACAGCTGAGTCTAACAATCTTCTTGTAATTTAAGTAAAACCACTTTTTTTGAGATGTTGAAAATTTGTCAATATCTCTAAAATTGTTCAACTTTTTAACTTTTTGAACTCATTTTCGGACTCAAGATTTGACATGGAAAATAAATGCAAATAGTAGTCAGTACCATTTTTTTATTTGTACACCGAAAAAAATCCATGCAACATTTTACGAAAAAAAGTTTCGTACTTTTTTTTCGTAAAATACACGAAAGTTGACTACATAGTACGAAAAACTTTAGTACTGAATTTCGTATTTTTACGAAAGTAAGGAAAATGATTAGTAAATATTTTTTTCGTAATATTTACGAATGTTGACTACATATTACGAAAAAAATGTTGTGAAAACTTTTGTAATTTTACGAAAGTAACTAAAAAAAGAATGTAAATGCTTCTTTCGTTAAATATACGAATGTTGACTACATATTACAAAAAAAAGTGTACATACTTTCGTATTTTTACGAAAATAATTCGTTAAAACTTCTTTCGTAAAAAATACGAAAGTGGACTTTTATATTACGAAAAAAAAAAAAAAAATAGCCAAGAATTTAGCAATTTTACGAAACTAATGAAAACAGAAGAAATCTCTAAATGCATGCTTAAAGGGTGTTTTTATGCCCTCCAACAACAGTATTGGGGTATACTCACTTTGTCATTCCGTGTGCAACGCTTCGAAATATCGGTCGGGACCCCATAAAGTATATATATTATTGATCCATGTTCGATTCTAAGGCATTCTATTAATGTCCGTCTGTATAAAACACTTATACCATTCAAAAAAAAATGCTAGACTCCTGAAGTTTAGCACGAACAAGTCTTTTGGTCATCAGCAGGTTAAGTTCGTATGTGGGCAAAAAAGTTTACCCTTAAAGAAATAAACCTCTAAAAACGCAATTTTTAAAGTGTTTTTTTGCATTTTTGTTAAACAAATGTAATATTTTTATGTCAAAAAAAATTTAAAGTACTGTGCTTCGACCCAGGGGACTAGAAAATGTCTTGTGGTCGTGGGTATAAAGAATTAATTTCAATAATAATAACTCTGATAATTTTTTTACATATTTGGGGTATAAAAGATTCGGCACAGCCGAATTTAGAGCTCTCACTTGATTTTTATTTATTTTAAGGATCAATTAAAATTTGAGGCTAATCGGATCAAATAAAATTTGAGGCTTGATGATATAAGTTTTAGTTTTACATATGAGAGGTGGTCCTCCAAAAAAATCATCTCAACTTATCATCCTAAGTTCTTGTAGTGTGAACGTAGCCTTAAACGAAATCACTGAAAATAATGATTGAAATCTTATAAGTCTCTGCTAAGAAGAAACAATTAATTGCTTGGAAATGTTGCTGTCAAAACGTTGAAAACGTAGTTCATGTTCTCAAGAAAGAATTTTTACATGTAATTTCGTTTATCTAACGAAATTTTTCGATATTTTAAGAAAGATTTTCGTAAAAAAAAATATTTCGTTTATTTTACGAAATAATTTCGTAAAACAAAAAAAATATTTCGTTTATTTTACGAAAATTTTCGTAAAACACAAAAATTTATTGCGTTTATTTTACGAAATTTATTTGTAAAATACAAAAATAGTTTCGTTTATTTTACGAAAAAAATTCGTGCATTTCGTACATTGTACGCCAGAATTTCGTGGTGCGAAACAACGAAATTTTTCGTACAATGTACGAACGTTTTCGTACATATAAGGCAGGAATTTTTTTCGGTGTAGGCTACACACAATGTAATAACTCTGTAAAATACTCTGTAAAATGACTGTAATCTCAATTCAACAGATATTTGACAAAGTTTTCTGTCAAAATTCAGATTTAAAGAATTCAGACAAAAAAAAAACATATTTTTAGCTGTTATATTACGTACTTTTAACTTTGAATTTTTTTTACAGATAATTAACAGAATATTCTGCTAAAATACAGATTTAAGAAAAATAGTTTGTATATTTTTTTAAGCAACAAACTAAGTTTTATGTGCAATTTTACTTATTACTATGTAATATAAATTTTATAATATTTATGAAATCGACTAGTCTGTAAGGATTGTAATCTATAGACTGAATAAATAAATAATAATTTGTATTTTGAAAAAAAAAAAATCAAAAAAAACAAAAAAAAAATTTTTTTTTTAAATCTTATAAAAAATTTGCAAAAAAAAATTGCAAAAAAACATGCATTCAACTAAACTCAGTAAATTTACAGTTTTTCTGAAAAATATTGATTGCATCAAATACTGTTTTCAAATAGGAAGTATTCCACACCACATGTACAGCGAAAAATCATGTGTACTAAGGAGACGTGGTTAAGTATTAGAAAAATGGTCAAATTTGTATCGAGTTGCCTTGTTTGAATATTTATCAAATTAAAACCGAATGCACCACAATTTTAATTGTGGGTAGAAAAATAACTAAATTTTTAAAAATTAAAGAAAAAAAATTGACCGGATTTTTGATAAATTGACTTCTTTAAAAAATGGAAAATTTCAGAACGGTTTCTGAAAATTTTCAAAAACAAAATATTTTAATCGATAGCCCATACAAAACTGTACAAGAATTAAAATTTTTGATATTGTGGTGCTTTTTGTTTTAATTTTATAAATATTTAAATAAGGCAACTCGACACAAATTTTACCATTTTTCCAGTTTTTGAAAAATTAAATAACGACAAACGTTCTATATAGGGCTCTTCATACAACCTATTCAGAAATTCACGGGACACATGTTTTTCTGTAGTGGGACATTTGGTGTGGGATGCCTCATATATGTAATTTTACACAGATTTTCTTTGTTAAATTGTTCTTCATTTAACTAATATTTTATTAAAAAGTCTGTAAAATTACTGTTTTTTTGTTCACATCATTTTATAGAGTTTAATAGTTACAGAGTTTTCTTTGTTAAAAGAAGCTGTCATTTAACCAAAATTTGACTATAACTCTGTAAATTAACAGTTTTTTTTTTGTCCAAATCATTTAACAGAGTATTATACAAAAAAAAAATCAAGTTAAGTTGCTACTATAGGGTGTACTTTGTTAAATTAACAGAGTTTTTCTGTAATTTTACGAAGTTATTATTTTGAGTGTATGAGGAACCTTGAACTTAAATCAGTAACAGCGTATCAAAATCGCGTTCATTTAAATTTTTTAATATTTTTCCGCTAATAGACTCGAATTGTTTTCTGTTTTTATTTCGAATTTGGTTTGATATAAATTTTAATTTGAATTTTAGATCGATATAAAATTCATAGAAGGAGAATATTCAATGATGTTTTATTGAAGTTAATTGAGTTTTTTAATAAAAATTTTCTTTATTTTTAAATTGAAATTCGACTTTATAATGTGGTTTGCTCCTTTGAAGCTGTTCTCGTATGATTTTTTATACATCAATTTCTCAAAGTTTTTTTTTTTTTTTTTGCTTTTTAACTTCTTTTTATTTCAGATTAAAAATGTATTTAGTAATAATCCGAGTCACTGAACTTTTAATTAAACTCAAAACTATTCAAAACTATTTCAAAATTTTAAGGAGTAGATTTTTTCTCAATTTGTTTTTTTTTTATCTTAATTGGTTGCAAAAATTTTAACACTATGCTTTTTTTTTTTCTTAATCCAGTTGTTGAGTATAAATGTTTTTAAATATTAAATTAATAACAATCATACGCCCTGATGTTTTTTTATTTATTTAATGTTTTATTAATTTTTTTTCTTGAAGTCCTTAGTTTTAAATTCTTTAAATTTTTTTTTTAACTTTAAAATCTTTTTTAAATTGTTTTCAATTCTTAAATTTTTATTTTTTTAACACTCACTTTTTGTAAAATTTCAAAATTCTGCCAAATCCGTTAGAATGATAATCCAGTTTATATTAAAATTCGTGTATTGTTTAAATAAATACTTTTAGCACCATAAATTGTGATTTTTTTTTATATTGAAAAAATCCAGTTTGTTTAAATATTGCACTTTTTTTATTAAATTATTTAATAGTTTGTTTTTTTTTTTGTTTTTAACTTAAAAAACACTGCTTTAAATTTTTTTTTGTTAATTTAAATTATTTAAGCACTTGTTTTTTTGTTGTTGTATATTTTTGTTGAAAATATTTCGCCAATATTTTAGGATTTAAAATTCCTTAATTGAGTAAAAATTGTATCCAAAAATTTTTTTAAATTTTTTTAAAAAAATAGCTCAATTGTTAAAGGTCTCCTTTGTAAAAAATTTAATTTTGTTCCAAATTTTTTTTTCTTAAAATTCCACTAAAAAAAGTTGATTTTTTTTTGGGAAGGAAAGCGAACTTGACCGTAGGAAGGTGACCGTATAACTAAAGTATTCTTCCAACTAATAAGTAGTTATATAAGATCGTAGTCTTTTACTTGATGATTAAATGAAAAAGAAAGACTTTTTTCGCTCGTAATTTTTTCTCGCTCGAGAGACGTTTTTTTTGGTTGCTCGTAATTGCAAAAAAAAAACAGAAATAAACCAAATTGAAGATGCCGCTATTGTTGTTACAGATGTTAATACCACTGTGTGTTAAGTAAATGCTGCTGTGTTGCTGCTGCTTTTAACTCTTGAACGTTGAAATGTTGCTTGGTCTCGATCTTGGCTTTGAATTTAATAGTTGTTATTGCTGGTTCTTTGCAAATGATGCGCGTTGTCTGTGCTATCACCTTGGCATTGGCAATGCTTATGAATACCAAACATAACTCTTGAACATTAAACAACTTACAACAACACACGAAGAAAGTCAAGTTAACCAGCAACAGCAACAACAATAACCACTGCCACAACAGCTATAACAACAGCAACTACAACAACAACATCATGGAAAAGCGAACAAGTTAAGCTCAATAATACACAAGCTTTAGAAAAACTTCGTTTTGAAAAAAAAATATCTACTAGCAATTGTATGTTTGTTGTTGTAGTTGCTTGTAGCAGAGTTGTAAACCGTACCATCAACACCAATAGTAACAACAACAACATTAACATCCACATCTTTGTGGTATTTTAACTAACAGTGGTCTTTCTTTCTTTTCATTCATTCATTTCAAATTTTTTTAGTTTGAAAAAAAATTTCACTCAAGAGAGTATTGAAGATTTTAAAAGAGCCTAAGATGTTTTAAAGAGAGCAGGCTAGAGTCTTTTAAGCCGGTGTACAAACTCTCTTTATTATTTTAAAAGTTTAGTTTACTTGGGGGGTTTTTAAACCTTTAGTGTAACTATTTTTTTTTTAAGGTAAAAATAGAATTTCAGAACTTGAAAATTTGTGGACATTTTTCTGTAATCTCAGAATCTATGAACTTTTTCCACGTACAAAAATTTAAAATCTCCGATTTTTTTATACAAAATAATTTGTTGGAAAAACTTTATAATGTGGTTAAACGGCGCAAAAAATGGTATTTTGGAACTTTGTATATCTCCTGAAATAATGGACCTAGAAACTTGAAATTTGAAATGTAGAATCCTCAAGCGAAAAAAATATGTAAAATAGTTGACTTAGATAAAAAAAAATGACGAAGAAAAAAAAATTAAAAAGTTTTCATTGAAGAAAAATTGTTGAAAAACAAAGAGATAAAACTTACAAGGAAGTCTCGTGACTTTAATAGATTTTTTGCTATCTCCTACTTTTGGAGAATTCCTAGTAAAAATTTCGAGCTCAAATTTTTTACACATAAAATTGTAAATTTCCACCTTTTTTTTTACCCAAAAAAAATTACAATTAATTCTCGTAATTTTACAAGTTTTTTCTTTGTAAAATTTCCTTTCAAAATTTGGACATTTAAAAAAAAAATGTAAAACTACACAGAAAAAAAACGAATTGTTATATTGACCCCATATTTGTGAATACAATAAATTATTTCACTGAATGTGCTCCTATACGGAAAATTGTAATATCAACAAACGTTGGTAAATTTTGATTGTTGAAAAAAGAATTTTGTTTTTTTTCAACAAAGAAATTCAACAAACACAAATACTATTTGTTGATCTGACAAAAGTAAAAAATCTAATTTTTTTTTTTTTCAACAAAGAAATTCAACAAACACAAACACAATTTGTTGATCTGACAAATGAAACTTTTATTTCAACAAAGAAATTTAACAAACACAAACACTCTTTATTGACATGATAAAAGAATTTTGAAATAAAATTACTTGACTGAGTTTGTTAAAAACAAAATTGAAGTTTTGTATTTTGGACTAACAGGCTGCCGTTTTTACTAAATGTTTGGTTGATACCATGTTTGATTGATTTAAAATTGTTGTTTGTTGATTTAAATTTTACGATTTTATTTTCTGTGTACAAAATAAAATAAATTTCGATCGAAATATTTTTTTGTTAAAAAACAATGAATAATGGTAAAATGGGGTTACGAGACTTTTTCTACACCATTTATATATGTAATTCGTAAAAGATCATTTGTAATTCGAAGATTCTACTCGTAATTCGAAGATTCCATTTGTAATTCGAATATTCCATTTGTAATTCGAAGATTCCATTTGTAATTCGAATACTCCAATTGTAATTCGAAGATTCCATTTGTAATTCGAAGATTCCAATTGTAATTCGTAAAAGATCAATTGTAATTCGTAAAAGATCAATTGTAATTCGTAAAATATCAATTGTAATTCGTAAAAGATCAATTGTAATTCGTAAAAGATCAATTGTAATTCGAAAAAAATCAATTGTAATTCGTAAAAGATCAATTGTAATTCGAAAAAGATCAATTGTAATTCGTAAAAGCTCAATTGTAATTCGAAAAATATCAATTGTAATTCGAAGATTCCATTTGTAATTCGAAAAAAATCAATTGTAATTCGTAAAAGATCAATTGTAATTCGAAAAACATCAATTGTAATTCGAAATTGTGGGTAGAAAAACATCTAAATTTTTAAAAATTAAAGAAAAAAAAATTTACCGGATTTTTGATAAATTGACTTTCTTAAAAAATGGAAGATTTCAAAACGGTTTCTGAAAATTTTCAAAAACAAAAAATTTTAATCGATAGCCCATACAAAACTGTAAAGAAATTTTTGATATTGTGGTGCTTTCTTTTTTAATTTTATAAATACTTAAACAAGGCAACTCGACACAAATTTGACCATTTTTCGAGTTTTTGAAAAATTTATTAACCAAAAACGTTCTATACAATTGATCTTTTACGAATTACAATTGATCTTTTACGAATTACAATTGATCTTTATCGAATTACAATTGATCTTTTACGAATTATAATTGATCTTTTACGAATTACAATTGATCTTTTAGGGATTACAATTGATCTTTTTCGAATTACAATTGATCTTTTTCGAATTACAAATGGAATCTTCGAATTACAATTGATCTTTTTCGAATTACAATTGATCTTTTACGAATTACAATTGATCTTTTTCGAATTACAATTGATCTTTTACGAATTACAATTGATCTTTTTCGAAATACAATTGATCTTTTACAAATTACAATTGATCTTTTACGAATTACAATTGATCTTTTAGATTCGAACACAAATCCAAGTGTTCGTGAAGCTTAGTATCTAGCCACTGAGCTAAAGTATATAAACATATAATAACACTTAAAATCCATTTTGTTTAATATTCTGCTTTAACGTATTGAGTTTGTTTCTATGCTCTGCCAAAATCTGTGTATGTGTTTGTAGAAAAAAAATGTTTGTGTATTTGCAAAAAAAAAAATAACATTATAAAACTAAGTGTTAGTTGGCGAGGTTTTTTCTCCTTTGGTGACGCTGATTGCTAAGGCGTCGATTATAAATTTCCCAGCCGGTAGGTCTTGGGTTCGAATCCCGCCGGGCAGCAATATTTCTTTTTACTTTTTTATGTTTTTTTTTTATATTTTTAATATTTTTTAGTATATTTATTATTTTTTTTTAATAATTGTAACATAATTTTAATTACTAAAAAATTAAAAGTCTTATTGATGACATTTTTTCTATGAATCACATTTATTAGTTCTATGAATTTTGCTTATGAATCTAACAAAATCTATGAATAAAATTCTATGAAATATTTCTAAATACTAATGAATATTCATTCAGCCAATGTATTGTTTCATAGATTCTATGAATTTGGTTTTATGAAATTTGTTCACAGATATTATGAACAATAATTTTTCAGTGCTGCATTTATAGTCACAAAATCTTGATTTTTTTTAAAATTTAAGATCCTCCATCAAAACAAAACAACATTAAATAAGACTTATAGAAATTTAGAAATTCTGGTATTAATAGGGTAAAAATATGTGAAAATTGAGCTTTAGAAATTTCGATAAAAGCGGCATTTCAGATTAATCATCTTAGATGTACTTTTTTATGTAAAACAGACATTAAAAAGATTTTGAGTCTAATTTTTTTGTTTAAACTTATAAAAAGCCATTGTAATTATTTTCAAAAAAATGTTTAAATGAATTCTGATTAATCTTTTTTTTCCTGTTTTAAATTTATTTAAAACAGAAAAAAAATTTTTTTGAAAATTATTCTATGAGAATATCATAGTTATAATTAGCAAAGGAAATAATCGAGGTTATTAGAATAAACCAACTCAAAATAAAATATTTAAAGGTCGAATAAAACAATTCCTATTTTTTAATAAAAACACAGTGAAACAACCAAAATCGGAATGGGATGAAACCACGCATTTGAAATTGGTGATCTTTTATTATAATTTTAATAATAATTCAGTCCAACAACAAAAATCGGAATGGGATGAAACAAAAAGCAAATGAAAGTTGATATATTCTATAATAAAACCATCAAGGCATCTTTTTAGTTCAGCGCTAGAATTTCTTTAAAACGCATTTGAAGTTAGTGAACCATTTGTATACTTATAATAATTGCTTGAAAACTGTATAGGACGTATGATTAATTTTGTAATTTCTGTTAAATAACAACGATGTACAGTGAATTATTTCTGTGCATCATAGGTACGGGACCGATGGCAGCGAAATTTATACCGGTTATAGTTAATGTAATTTCAAGCTAAAATTTTTACGCTGGACCCCAAGGGGCCGCTTAAGTGGAACATGTTTAGTACACAAACAATTTAAATTCTTTAAAATCATCAACTTTAAGTGCGTGTAAAAAATAATTTAGCTCTAAACTAAAAAAAACCTTGAGGCTTTTGTTATGTAAAATGTCAACCTTTATTTGCTTTTGGTATCATCTCATTCGGAAAGTTCGATTTCGTATCACCGTGAAATTAATTAGAATTTGAACAAAATCGTAAGTACGCCATGGTAAATACTCCATATATGGTATTACACTCGCAAATAGAAATATTTGCAACAACAAAAATGCATTTATTATTACTAAGGGTAATTAGATGAATGACGGTTTTTAATATTTGCTTGTTAGCTGACGATCGTGATCTTACTACGATGGTACATTTTTCATCTTTTAATTACAAAAATTACTAATATAAATAGATTTAAAACAGAAAAATAATTTTCTTGAAAATTATTCTATGAGAATATCATAGTTCTAATTAGTAAAGGAAATAATGACCTCGAGCTAGAATAAACCTATTCAAAATTGTTTAATGTTTTTTTAAGTGCTATTTTTTACTTGTACTGTTTTCCAATAAAAACGTTTAACTGGGCTATTCATAATGTGTAAATTTAATCTAATGTAGGTTTATTCGACTGATATTGCATGAATATTTGTCAAATAAACCTACTTTAAGTACACTTTAGGTATTATGAATAACTCCCTAAGCCTTTTTAAAAAAAAAAATATTTTTTTGAAAAAAAACTTTGAAAATACACAGAAAAAAATAATTCATACCTGTAATAAATTTGTTCATAAATAGTATGAATTCAACATGACTTTTTTTTCCCAAACTTTTTTCATGCTGAGAATGAATTTGTTCATACATATTATAAACAAATTCATGACGGCTTTTTAGGTAAAATTTATGCATTTTAGCTATATTAAACAAATAAATTAAATTTTTTTAATATTTTCCGATTGCATACAACTGATTTATTTAAAACAACCGTCTTATCTGCGTCCATTACAAAATAAAACATAGAATAGATGCTATTAAATTTAAAAATACCAAAATTTTATTGAGACATTTATTTTAAAAATGGTAAATTATTTGCACACATTCGAAAATCATTGCAACGTCGATTGCTCACAGAAAGAAAGCCGTGAAAAGTGCAGTTATTGCAATACTTTAACTTTTTGAGGCGTTCAAGTCATCTTTGATTAAAAATAATTGTTTTACAACAATAAGACTATTCCAAGGGCAATTCCGAGCTTGCATGAGGCGGACCATTTTATTGTTTTCCTATTTTCGTTTTCCCAGCAGAGACTTCTTTCTAAGATAAAGTGGTAATAAGAACACAATTAGAAATGCGATTTTTTTGAGTAATCCTTAAAAAATTAATCTTACCTTTATCATGTAGGACAACATGTCGTTCACCAAGAGCGTCTGCTATTTTTAATTTGTTGCAATTTTAGTATTTGTTTTTAGAAAAACAAAATACATAATATTTTTTTGACATTTTTATTTTTATTTATACAAACTAGATTTTTCAATATTTTTGAAATTAAAAATAAATACATAAATAGTAGGAATTTGTTCATACATATTAAAAACAGAAATCAATGAATCCAATTCATACTATCAATGTACAAATTTTTTTCTGTGTATATATATTTTTATATATATACAACTAAAAATTAAATGTTAATGGTTATGGAGCTGGTACAAAAATTTTAACATTTCCATTTTAGGTTTAATTTACTTGTCGTGTATTATTTTTTTGTTCAAGAATTTGTGTGTGTGCCGCTGTTTTTGTTTGCGGTTTATATTTCCTATTTCAATATTTTTTTGTTCAGTTTTTCAAAGGTGTTGTTGACTTGTAATTGAAAACACATTTAATCATACAATATGTATGTAATGATTATACATTGTAATAAATACACTCTAATCAAAATTTGTTGAAATTTACCCAATTTATAGTAGGAAACTGGACTCCTACTATAAATTGGGTAATTTTACTCTGAATGTGTAAATTGAATAAATTGACCATTAGTGGTTAATTTAAATAAAAAAGAGGTGAATAAATATAAAAAAAAAAAACAAAAAAAAAAAAAATACATTCGGCGCCAGCCAGCATCGAACTGGACACCTTCCGATTTGAAAGTACACTTCTTAACCACTACCCTACGGAAGCTTATACTTTTATCTGGCGTTTTAGTTATCTAACATGTGTGTATGTATGTTGGTTGACAATTATATTTACACATTTGTGTGTAAAATATTTGAATTAACGGATAATATTTATAATTTTCTGTGTTTAATTGGTTTAAAAGTATTTTACGCATTTTTTGCTGATATTAACACAAAATGCGTGCTATTCAACCAATATTTACCCAATTTATAATAGTAAGTTTACATGCGTTTTTTAGAGTGTAGTAAACATAAATATTTTATTACAGAGTGGGAATTTGTTATACTATGTATTTAATTATAATTTCTATATTTTTTCAAACCCTTAATTACAAGTGTGGTGATGCACGTGTTTTCAATTTTAATTTGAATTAATTAAAATTTAAAAGAACATGTCTAAAAATAAAAAATAAATAATATTTTTAAAATTGAATTAGTGTAGGAAGTTTTTGATGTGGGACTATATTTTGATAGCAGGTTATTTAGTTAACCACATCCTACTAACAATTTTTTCATCCATCTCAAAATTTATCAAGTAAATACCCTACAATAGAAAAAAAAAATAATACAAATTTTTTTTTTAAAACTTCCGATACATTTTTATGGTTAATATTAAAAACGATTTTAAAAAAAATACAATATTTAAAATTTTTCTGGGTAATATCCATATGATGTTGTCTTTTTTGAATATTTTTTTGTCTTTTTGTAGGTTTTTTTTATAAAAATTGGAAATTTATTTAAACAAATTTGAAATTTTGAAATTTGTTTGCATAAACCTCAACAAACAGACAAAAAAATTAAAAAAAGACAACAACATATGGGTGTTAACAATTTTTTTGATAACCCGAGTAAAAATAATTTAATATGATCTTATATACCTTTATATAGTCATATTATTTCATATACGATCATGTGTTACACTGTGTATTGCGAGATCAATTTATATAATAAATTTTGATGTGCGATTTTTTTAAGATATCTCCATACATAACTATATGTTGTAACATCTGGTCCCATGCATCATTCTAAATTTCAAATTGTTTTATACAAAATTTTATATGCCTCCATAGTTTTTTTATTTTCCCAAGAATATATTTTTATTGCGAATATTTTCATATATGTTTTATATAAAATTTCATATGACTCCGTATTTTATATTTTTCCAATATCGATAGCCCATACAAAAATCGATAGCCCATACAAAAATCTATAAAAAACGTTTGTCCTTAAGACTTTACTGTGTTTCATTTAATTTGCAGAAATATTGAAATAAAGATGCTCAGGCAAAAAAGTTACATTATTTTCAATTTTTGACCACGCCTACAAGGCACACTTTTTGAAAAAACTTAAATTTTATTTTTGTTATTTAATAGTACCCTAAGAGCGAATACTTTGCAAATGATTTCATATTGACACGACACAACTTTTTTTTTGCTGAACATTTGGTGTGGTATGCCTCATATACACAATGCTTTTAATAAAAAAATATAAAACAAAACAAAATTTTTACAAAAAATTTAATGAAAAAATTGTTTCCAATGGGAGTAGAGTCGAATATGTATTAAAATTTTAGTTTGATCAATAACGATTTGTCATTAAAAACCCTTTGCTACTTGCAGTCTAGGATTTTTATATTTGCTAAATAATCTTGACAATGGAGTTTGACAAATTAAACGAGTCGATTAAGACTTGCAAAATTTACCAACATAAAAAAATTCAAAACAGGAAAATAATTTTCTTGATAATTATTCTATGAAAATATTATAGTTTAATGAAAATAATGACCTCGAGCTAGAATAAGTATATATATGGTATACGGACGGGTCCAAGCAAACCAACAAGGATACAGGCGCAGGTATCTTCGGACCCAACTTTCAACGTGCTTTGCCCATGGGAAAATCTCCATCAATATTTCAGGCGGAACTGTACGCCATTCACATATGCGTGACCGAATGTCTTCGTAGAAGGGCAAAAGGCTCACGCATATATATAATGTCTGACAGTCAGGCTGCACTGAAAGCTCTCAAAGCTTTTGATGTGTCATCCGGCAAACCGTTGTGCCCGTAGACCATTCATCGGTCCGGATTCATTCTTTGGTCTTCCAAGAGACGGCAGAACATGTTCTTTGTAAATGCCCAAGACTGACTGGTAGAAGGCTTCGACATCTGGAGGGACACTTGTTATCTCCAACTGACATACGAAACTCTTTGCCAAATAGGATTCTCGGCTTTATTAAAAGCCTGAATATTTGGGGCACCCCCTCTCAGGCTGCACAAAAGATCATTCTGGTCGCAGTGCATAGGGCCCCTTTAATCTAATCTAATCTAATCTAATCTAATCTAGAATATGCCTAATCAAAATATAATATCTTAAAGGTTGAAAAAACTCTTTTAATTTTCAAATAAAAATTAATCGGAAAAAAAATTATTTTTTCACCATTTGTAAAAAAAAACAAGTAAGAAAGTTAAAGTCGGCCAAGAGTGACCTTATGATACCCTACACCAGTGTTTTTCGGAAAATGGGTCCCAAACGTGGACACATTGGATCTATCTTTCGTAAGATCTTTGATTAGTGTAGATAACACACACAAACTAAGTTTTAGTGGAATTGTTTATTTTTGTTGCCAATAGACCGATTTAACTGAATATTGGTCGAAATTTTCATATGGAGGACTTACTGTTAGTCCAAAAATGGTCCAATTATATTCAAATTTTATAAGGTTACCAAAGTACAAGTTTAACACCTGAAAATAATATTTTAAACCGAATATTTTAGATTTTCAGTACTTTGGAGGGAATAATGTAGACATCTGGTTTGTTTGCAAGGGGGAAGAACTGGTCCGATTTCCTTAAAATTTGAAACGATGATTTTTGAATTGAGAAAATGTATATCTGCCAAGTTTCGAAAGGATACCTATTATAACACGGTTATTAGAGTCATTAGAGCCAATCATAAAGGTACGTTTGTATAGGTGCTAGGTCTAAACATGGACAGATTTTTTCCAATTTCAATAGGCTTCGTCCTTGGGCCAAAGGAAGCTTAATAGTATGTTTCCAGTGGCATGATTTAGGCAAATCGGAGTGTTTTGAGGAAATCATGTCATTTTCTACATGTTTTTCCATACATTTTTCATATGCGAAAAACATCTCAAATTGGGTGTTTTGGTACAAAACATGTCGACTTTTTAAACTCACCACTTGTTTTAGTCAGTGCAACACTGTATTTTATATTCGAGAATAAAAGCTACTCATTCGTAGTGAGTGTTTGTTAGAAGAAGAAGACATTTTATTTTTTTTATTATTAAAATAATTTACAATTAGTTGTTTAAACATCTTTATTTAATTATAATAAACTACAAAATTAATTGTTTTTGGTAATTATTTTCTTAATTTTGTTGTTTTAACTATTTTGTAGTGAAAACGTCAAATTAATTACGAAAATTCGTAATTTATTTGACGTTGCAAATCACTTCAACTTGAGTGGAAACAGCTCGAAGTGTTTTGCTCAAATCAAGTGTTTTTGATCTTGGTGGAAACATAGTTTAAGTTTCAAATTTCATAAAAATCTATTGACAATTGCGACCTGTATCGTGCTCACAACGTTTAGATGGACAGATGGACGGACGGACATCGCTAAATCGCCTTAGAAAGTGATTCTGAGTCCATCGGTATACCTAAAGGTGGGTCTATGATTAATATTTCGGGTAGTTACAAACATCAGCACATACTCATTATACCATATAACACAGAGTGGTGCATCTTTTATACCCTACAAC
Organism: Pegoplata infirma; assembly: GCA_963921195.1. Classification (NCBI taxonomy): domain Eukaryota; kingdom Metazoa; phylum Arthropoda; class Insecta; order Diptera; family Anthomyiidae; genus Pegoplata; species Pegoplata infirma. Next base: position 270,060,994 of record OY992536.1, read on the forward strand.
ATATTAAAAAATTACAAGGTATTTTTGGATGTTGGGGCTTCGGAGGGGGCTGTGGGGGACACCTCCCAATCCCGAACATTTTTTACAAATTAATTTATTATTCTTTTTGAACTAAAGTTATACAATTTTATCATTATTTAAACTATTTTTTATATCCACGCCCTAAAAAGGGGGGCGTCAAAAACAATTTTTTTTTTAATTCTTCGGGTCCTAATGTGGGACTCTAAATTTTTTCTAGTATTAAAATGTTTCATTTGTCTATCAAAAATAAAAAAAACACCTAAAATAATGGTGTTTTTTAGAGGTGTAACTTAAGTTCTTCAAAGGGGAACTTTTCACGAACTTAGCCTGCCTAGGACCATAAGACATATTTGTGCCAAACCTCAGGAGGATAGCTCTTTTATTTTGGACTGCCATCTACAGACAGATGGACGGAAGGACATTCATAGAATGTCTTAGAATAATCATGAATCAATAGTATATATGGGGCATTCCATGTCAAATCGGACACTTAGAATAATTTTTTTTTAGATTTTTCCAATTTGCTAAAGTTTTCAGTGCCCTTCGAAAACTCCTCCGTTCATGAATCAATAGTATATATGGGGGATTCCATGTCAAATCGGACACTTAGAATAATTTTTTTTCTTTCGATTTTTCCAATTTGCTAAAGTTTTTAGTGCCCTTCGAAAACTCCTTCGTGATAAATTTTCAGATTTTTTTGATGACCCGTTCAAAAGATATCGAATTTTTAAAAATTAGTAGTTTATTGCTTTACTCAAACACCTTTTACTCATAAATTCTTCAATAATGGTCCAAATTGCAATTATTTTTTTTTCAAAGTTTTTGTTTTTTTACGTACTTTTTCAAGAAAAATCCAAAAAAAAATCTTAAAAGTGCTGTAGTATGCGATTTTTAAGTTTTAATTTTTTTTAAAAAAAAGTCATAAAACTAATTTGCTTAATAACTGCAGTCAGTTGATATAATTAACTTTTACTTAAAACAACCATAATATTTGATTTCTGTTGACACAACAGAAAAATTCTGTTGACACAACAGAAAAATTCTGTTCAAATTTCGTTTTCTGTGTGTGCACAATAATTTCTCAAAGTAAACGAAAAAAAAAAATTTTTTTATAAAAAAAAAACAATGCTAAATAACATAAAAAAAATCGTATACCTGACAAACACAATTAATAAATTAAATTTCTTTAATTAACTGTATCTCATAAACCACAAGTTTATATTCAACCAAAAAAATAGAAAATAAACCTATATTAATAATATAAATGCTCTCAATGTTATTCTAAATTATACTACTAATCAACTTTCCTGCCACACAGCCACAAAAATGTTCATCAGCTCCTAATAAAACTATGAATTTAAAGTACCTTTCAAAAAATATTTTTAAAATTTCATGACTTAAAAATTAAGCCATAAACAAAAATTCTAAAACTATTTACCACACACAAGGAAATTTGGCAATAAAAAAATATTTTTAATATATTTGGGTTTTATTATTACTTTTTTTTTGCCAAATCTGAAAACAAAACGAAATTTATGCCAATTTTCATGGCAATTTTGTTAAGGTTTACTTTTATTTACAAAAAAAAAGTTTGTTACTTAAGTCTTTTGATTTTTGTGCAAAATCAAAAATTTCTACAAATTATTTTTCCACATTTTTATTTTATAATCTAATTAACATGATTTTCATTATATTAAATCAATATAATTTATTAATTTAATGTGATTTTTTCCTTTTCATCTTCTTAAACTAAATAGTTATTTCATGACTAACAACAACAATATAATCATCTTCTTCTATTAATATTGGAATTAAGAACACAACAAACTTAAATATTTTCCAGTTTTTTTTTCTATTATTTCAAAATTGAATTTCACTTAAGAAATTATTTTGGTTTTTCAGCTTCAAAGTTGTGGTGTAAACAATGCAATATTTCCGATGAACAAAAAAAAAACTAAAAAAGAAATAAGCAAAACTTTTAGACCACCTTATAATCGTTGATGGTCACGATTGTCTATCCATCTATCGGTAGTAAAGTAAAGTAGTCAAGACAATGAATAGTACATACATTTCTAAAACAACTATCCATCTTTTTTATAATCATCCATCCAACCATTCCGAAAAACAACCAACTGTTGCATTGAGGATGATAAGTGCAATGGTCCACAAAATCACTGGTCGTAATGGAATAATAGAAAAAAATACATAAAATACACACTGCAAATGAAATTCTTTGCACAAAAAAAATTAAAATTTTTATACTTTTCAGAAATTGAATAAGGTGATGGTTTGATGTTTTTAATTAAGATTCACTTGAGAGAAATTATAAATCCCAACAGTATCCCTGACAAATTTCAAATAGCGATATCTTGAAAACCGCTCGAACGATTTTAATTTTGTTTGATATTGGTATTCAGCACATGTAACAAAATAAATAACATACACCATTGCGTGACAAAACTGACCACCATTTTAGAAAACAAGAAGTTTAACCAACGTTTCTATATATTTGAGACATGCTGATTCTAATTTCGTACTTTTATTTTTTGGAAGAAAGTGATACACTCAGAAAATTATGTAAATTACTACATGTTAGTTTTTTGTATATTTTACAGTAGTTAGTTGTTTTTAACTACAAAGTAAGTTGTTTTTGTATGAAAAATATTAAACAACTATTTATATTAGTTATTTTAAGTCGTTTTATTGAACAACTAACAAAAAAGTACTGTAATGTAGTAACAGTTAATTAAAGTAGTTATTTCATTTTTTTTATCTCTGAAAAATTTTTAAAGTTTTTTTATCGAAAAAAATTAAAAAAAATTTTCGTTTTTTTATTTTCACTTTAAAAAAAAAAAGGTTGGTCTTCAATTTTTTTCTGAAAAATTTTTTGAAAAAAAAAAATTATGTATTGATTATTTTTTTTTACTACATGTGTTAGTTGTGTTGACTACAAATACAAGTAGTTTTACTACACAAGTCAGTTGTTTTTTGTCAGTTAAAATAACTAAAATTGTTAGTTGATTTCACTAAAAAGTAGTTGACTAAAAAGTAGTTGACCCCAAAACAACTTACAGAGTAGTTATTTTAACTGGCATATTCAGTTGATTTTACTAACATAATTTTTTGAGTGTACCTCTGTTTTGGAAAAAAGTGATACCATCAGAAAATTATGTAAGTTACTACATGTTAGTTGTTTGTATATTTTACAGTAGTTAGTTGTTGTTAACTGCAAAGTCAGTTGTTTAGTTATTAGTTATTTTAAGTCGTTTTTTGAACAACTTACAAAAAAGTACTTTCGTGTTGTAATAGTTAATTAAATTTTTTTTTTTTCAAAAAAAATGAAAATACATTTTTTTTTTTATTTTCACAACTTAAAAAAAAAAAAAAAAAAATTTGGAAAAATTTTGGTCTTCAATTTTTTTTTTGAAAAATTTCTTGAAAAAAAAAAAAAATTATGAATTGTTTATTTTATTTTTACTACATGTGTTAGTTGTGTTGACTACAAATGTAAGTAGTTTTAACTACACAAGACAGTTGTTTTTTGTCAGTTAAAATAACTAAAATTGTTAGTTGATTTAACTAAAAGGTAGATGACCCCAAAACAACTTACAGAGTAGTTATTTTTACTGGCATTTTCAGTTGATTTTACTAACATAATTTTTCGAGTGTACCTCTTTTTTGGAAAAAAGTGATACCATCAGAAAATTAAGTAAGTTACTACATGTTAGTTGTTTGTATAATTAACAGTAGTTAGTTGTTTTTAACTGCAAAGTAAGTTGTTTAGTTATTAGTTATTTTAAGTCGTTTTTTTTTTAACTTACAAAAAAGTACTGTAAAGTAGTAACAGTTAATTAAATTAGTTATTTTTTTTTATATCTGAAAAATTTTTAAAGTTTTTTTCCAAAAAAATTTTAAATAAATTTTATTTTTTTTATTTTCACAACTTAAAAAAAAAAATGAAAAAATTTTGGTTTTAAATTTTTTTCTGAAAAATTTTTTGAAAAAAAAGAACTATTTATTGATTATTTATTTTTACTACATCCAGTTGTTTTTACTACAAATGTAATTAGTTTTTACTACACAACTCAGTTGTTTTTTGTCAGTTAAAATAACTAAAATTGTTAGTTGGTTAAACTAAAAAGTATTTGACCCCAAAACAACTTACAAAGTAGTTGTTTTAACTGAAATTTTCAGTTGATTTTACTTGCGTACATTTTTGAGTGTAGGAAAGCTATAAAAACACAAAACGTTCTCGAAAAATCATTTAAAATTTTCATATAACACATTCATGCTCCTTATTGCCACAACTGCACTCTGAATAAAACAATTTTCAGTTTGAATTAGCAAACTTTTAGCAGATTTTTCTGCTGAAAGGTATATTTTTCCTTAATTCTTTGTCATTTAGTGTCAGTAAATAACAGAAATCAGCAGATTATTTTGCTAATTGTACAGAAATTTTTAAGTCATCTAGTTGTCAAGAAAATTTTTTATTTTTTTTAGTAATTAATTTTTTGAAAAAAATCTTAAAGCAGATTTTTCTGCTGTATTGACAGATTATCTCATATGGATCAAAATGGGTGTATTTTCAGCAGATTTTTCTGTTGATTGTTTTTATTTTAAGTGTAAACCCCAAAAAAAAGTTTTAAATTATAACCCTCTTTAATGTATTTTGTTCGACAAAGAAATTTTTCCATCACAAAAATTGTCAGATTTTTAAACATTCAGAAAAAAATCATTTTCCAAAATATTTTTCAAAAATTAAAATTTGCCGATTCTGTTCCATTTTTTTTTAGATGTATTCTCGTATTGTATTGCATTTAAAAAGAAAAAAATAGTCGTATTTTTTTATATTCTGTGCAAAAACTTTTATTTCAGAATTATTATTTAAAAAGAAAATTGTTGCAATCTTCAAAAAAAATTTTCTGATTTTTGAAGAGGAATTCTGAAATTCTGAAAAAATTAAACTTCTTAAACGTTTGACTCGCATTCTTCCTTTGTCTAAATTAAAGATTCGGAACACTTTGATTAAAAAAGACACATTTTTATTATGTTTATTATAATTATTCAATTCTCAAATTAATTTTTTTAAATCATTTCCTATTACTTTCTGAAAGATTTTTCCAAACAAAAATGTCCGATTCTAAGACATTCAAAGAAAATTTTCCAAAGCAGATTTACTGCAGTTTGACTATCAAAATTTTTTTAGATTTTAAGGTATTTTTGCTACAAACATTTAAGTAAAACATATTAAAATCCAGTAACATTTTCCTAATTCATTTCTAATTGTCACGTTCACAACAATTTTTCCCAAAGAAATGTCTCTTCTTAATAAGAACTTCCAGATCAACAGATGTTTTTTCATAGAAAATTTTTAAATTTAGTCACATTTTTCCTTAAACAAAATTCAGATTTCAACTTTAAAGTTTTAAAATTTTTTTCAATAAAAAATTTTCGGATTTCGGAATTTTTTTTCTTTTCTCTCTCTTTTATGTTCTATTTCATTCTTTTTGCTTTCTTTTCCTCTTTTTTATACCCTCCTTTTTTATACCCTCCACCCTATAGTGATAGAGGGTATATATAAGTTTGTCATTCCGTTTGTAACACATCGAAATATTGGTCTAGGACCCCCTAAAGTATATATATTTATGAGCCTCGATCGAATTTAAGTCGATCTAGCGATGTCCGTCCGTCCGTCCATCCATACGTCCGTCCGTCTGTCTGTCTGTCCGTCCGTAGAAAACACGCTAACTTTTGAACGACTTTACAGAGGCTACTGAAGTTTGACATATATGTTGGCCATTTACCTGGTCAGGTTGGTATTGCAATCCAGGCAAATCGTTCCAGTGGTTCAAAAGTTATGAGCAAAATAGTAAATTTCGGCAAGGGTTTTTCGCGAATTTACGAGATAAAAAACTAAATTTTTGAGATTGTGGTGCAGTCCGTTTTAATGTGATTAATATATAATCAAGGCAACTCGCCACAAATTTGACCATTTTTCCAATATTTGACCACGCCTTCTAAGCCCAGTTTTTGAAAATTAGAAAAACCAAAAACGCAATTTTCTTAGTTCCACATAGGGCTATCCAAACAACCTATTCAGAAATTTACGGGACACATGTTTTTCTGTAGCGGGACATTTGGTGTGGAATGTCTCATATGTGGGTCGGTTTCGGGTTCGGTTTTTTAGCTTCAATAACCGCGGTTTCTGTTACGATTTTAACCGAAACAGCAACTCTAGTCAAAATCCACTCTCGCGCCCATCTCTAATTCAAAGTCATGCACTTGGACTCAGGGGATTAAAAGCCGTTTTTTTACAATTCTAATTGTTTATTGCAGAATAGTCTTAGAGTCCAAGCAAACTACACCAGTCCGTAGTACAGGGTTTAAAAAGCTTGTGCTGATGTTTTTAACTACCCAAAATATTGGTCCTAGACCCACCTCAAGTAAACAGATCGATCGAAACGGTCGACTTAGCGATGTCTGTTCATCCGTTCGTTCGTCTGTCCATGTTAACTTCTGTGCACGATACAGGACGCACTTATCAACCGATTGGGTTGAAATTTTAAAATTAACCCGCAAATGACTCGAGTAACCGTATTATTTTTCAAATTTGGCAAATTTTAAGATGATCGGAATATTTGTTCTTGTAGTCCCAATACAAACCACCCGCTCAAAATTCACATAAATCTCTGAATATTCATGAAAATAGGAAATATTTGATTAAAATTTTGTTTGTAGTTGTTCAACTTATACTTCGGTAACCCAATCACACCTGAATATAATTGGACCATTTTGGGACTTAGTCATCATATAAAAATTTCGCCCGATATTCTGTTAAATCGTTCTATTGGCAACAAAAAAATCCAATTTCATTTAAAATAGGTTTGTGCGTGTTTTTACACTAATTATAATTAGTGTAGAAAGTGTAGAAATCTATAATCCCTATTAATATTATAAATCTGATTGTTGGTTTGTCTGTCTGTCTGTCTGTCCTTCTGTCTGTCTGTCTGTTCCGCAATAAGTAAAGAACGGCTTAACCGATTTTCATGAAATTTTCACCACAGGTAGTACTAACCGGGGCGGGAACTATAGGCCATAAGAGACCGCGATCGGACAAAGGGGCGTAAAATGCCACGCCCCTTTGTAACATGCTGAAGCTATATCTGCCTGTCCGGCAATAACAGAAAAACGGTTTAACCGATTTTTATGAAATTTTCACCACAGATAGTATTAACCAAGGCGGTAACTATAGGTCATAAGCGACCGCGATCGGACAAAGGGGCGTAAAATGCCACGCCCCTTTGTACCATGCTGAAGCTATATCTGCCTGTTCCGCAATAAGTAAAGAACGGCTTCACCCATTTTCATGAAATTTTCACCACAGATAGTACTAACCGAAGCGGGAACTATAGGACATAAGCGACAGCGATCGGACAAAGGGGCGTAAAATGCCACGCCCCTTTGTACCATGCTGAAGCTATATCTGCCTGTTCCGCAATAAGTAAAGAGCGGCTTAACCCATTTTCATGAAATTTTCACCTCACGCCCCTTTGTACTATACTGAACTTTTTTTCTGAATGTTCCGTAATCATGCTTAAACGTCTATACCGATTTTAATAAAAAATGAAATAGCACGCCCCTTTTTATTTTATTAGGTTAGGTCTGTTCCTTAATAACGCTTAAACGACTAAACCGATTTTAACAAAACATTTTCCAAAGACAGTACTAACAGAGACGGGAACTTTAGTCTGTATCAACTGCAACGTCTTTTGCAATGTACTGAAAGTTTATTCTGCCTTTACGTAATCACGCTTAAGCGGCGAACCCGATGTTATTATAATTTTTACCACAGCTCCCAGTCAGAAAAATACAATCGCAAAAGCGTTGTGAAAGCGTTGTGGACGGTTGTACGAGCGTTCTGTATAACAACTTCAAAGCGCCTTCAGAAGATCCGAATGATAGCATCGATCTACGCTAGGTTTAAAGCGTTTTAAAAGCGATGTAAAAAAGTACTTTGAGAACGTTTTTTAAAGGCATCAAAACGTTTTGAAATCTATTTTAGTTCGGTTAAATAATTTGCTTGATACAAAGTGAAATGAAATAAAAATTGTTTGTACTCCAAGAAAAATTTTCAAAAAAATTTTTCGAATCTTAGAAAATTAAAAAAAATAAAATTTCTAAAAATATTTTTTATGATTTTTTTTTACTTAAAAAACAAAAAAAAAAATCGACAAAAAATTGTTTTTCAAAAATAGTTTCGGAACTTAGAAAATTTTTCCAAAAAAAAAATCTAAAGAACTCTTAAAAAGCTTTTCGAATACGCTCGCAAAGCGTTCGACAAAAACGTTTTGAGATTGCTTTTTTATTTGTTATAGCGCTTGCAGAACGCTTTTCAAAAACGCTTGAAAAACGTTTAAAAAAAAGCGTTTTGAGAATGCTTCTTTTTTGTTAAAGTGCTTTCAGAACGCTTTTTTTTTTTTTAACCGTCGTCAATTTCTGCTTGGGTATTTAGTACTTATTGAGGCGGAAACTATAGACAATTTATTTTTGTCTGATCCGTACTCATGCGTTAATGGTGAAACAAATTTAAATAAAATTTTCACCATAGATGGTCTTTACCGTGCCGATCGGGCCAAGGGGCTTAAAATGCCGCACCCCTTTGTATTAAATTAAAAAATATTTTTTCCTGTATAATGGCACGCCACTTTGTAGGCAATATTAAACAGCGACTGATAAAAAGGCATATAATGGCAGGCCCCTTTGTACTTTAGTGAGAGTTATGTCTGCCTGTTTCGCGAATGTGGAAAAACTGCTGAGCAAATTTAATTGCATTTTTTCACGAGCTAACCAATAGGGGAACTATAGGTCACATGAGACCAGAATTTAACTAAATGTGTTAAATGCCACTCCCACTTAAACTACAGTGAAAGTTATGTCTTTATTGAAGTTTTCACCACATAAATTGCTAACCGAGGAGGGAACTGTAGGTTCCTTTTAAAAGCCATTAAAGAAATACATTAATAAATATTAAAGAAATACATCAATATTAGGATTGTTCCCATGACGGAGGAACACATGCATACCATGTTCCCCACGCTGAGAAAAATCGACAAAATCGACCAAACCTCAAGTCACGAAGCAGTAATTAAACTGACTAATAAATAACTCATTGATTATATATGCTTTTCAACCCGGGCAACGCCGGGTGCAAAACAGCTAGTTATGTATATATCTAACAAAACATACAGCTCCTGTAGAGTTTTTCACGGGAATTCCCGGGACGGGAATTCCCGGGAATTCCCGTAAATTTTCGATCCCGAAATCCCGGGAAATAGAGCGGGAATTCCCGGGAATTGTCGTTTCTTTGAAATTGTTGATTTTTCGACTTCTATTGATTATTTTGTATGTGATTTTTTAGAGATTTTCTTAAAATTCTTGATAATTGATGGCAGAAACGTACGCAGGGACCAGGAGGGCCCAAAAAGTATTCCAAGAAAGACCTTCTAACTAAAAAATGTCAAAAAATGTGAGACTTACGAAATGAAAAATGTCTCACAATATCTAAATCTTCGATAGGATACAATTATCAGAACCTTATAATTTTTTTTAGAAGCTGAGAAATTTTTTTTCTGAGACCTGTAAAAAATATTTATGTCTCTGGACATGATTCTTTTTAAATCGATAAATTGATATAAAATCTGTGTAAGGAATGGTTCTGAAATTAACGTGTTTTTCTTCTAGAAACCAGAATTTTTTAAATTTTTAAAATTTTTTTAAATAATTTTTTGGGTAAAGTTTATTTTTAATTTCATTTCTTTGAAACATTTAAACATTTAATACTCAAATTCTGATTAATTTTTATTAAAAAATAAAAATTGTTTTATTTGACCTTTAAAATATTATATTTTGAGAATGTTTATTCTGGCTCGAGGTCATTATTTTCTTTGCAAATTTTTAAATTTATTTATGTTGGTCATTTTTGCAGGACTTAATCCACACGTGTTACGGAATTTGTCAGATTCCATTGTCAAGATTATTTAGCAAAAATAGAAACAATTTACTACAAAGTAGCAAACGAGTCTAATGACAAATCGTTTGTGCACAAACTAAAATATTAATACATATTCGCCTCTATCCACAATGGGAATTAGAAAGACGAAGAAATTGTACTATATTATTTAGCAACGATTGTCAATAACCAACAAAAAAAATGACCAACATAAATAAATTAAAAAAAAAAAATTCTTGAAAATTATGCTATGAGAATATCAAATTAGTAAAAAAAAATAATGACCTCGAGCCAGAATATACATCCACAAAACTTAAAATACTTTTAAAAGACTTCGACATATTTTTACCGTTTTTTTTTATAAAAACTGTGTAACAAAAATTGTTCTTTTTTTCTCAAAACTTATTTTTTTAGGTACTAAATACGATTTTATGGTGTAAATAAACATTATAAATAGTGTAACGCATTCAGAAGGTTTTTTATATATTTTTTTGACAAATAATTTGGGTTTTTAGTTTTTGCGGGAATTCCCGGGATCCCGGGAAATTTGAAAATGAATCCCGCTTTCCCGGGAAATGAAAAAGTCCGGGAAAAGAAAAACTCTAAGCTCCTGTCAAATTAAAATTTTGATTTTGGGAAAATTTATAAAAAAATTTGCAAGGTCATCTTCAGTCGGCAACCAGCGGCCAAAGTTGAAAAAAATACGTATTTCGACAAAAAATCATGTCCGATTTTTTTGAACAAATCCGGCTTAAAAATTAAGAAATATTAAAAAAATTCAAAAATCGCGATTTTGGTCCACAGATGCTGATTTTTAAACATAAAAATTATTTTTTATCGAAATTGGTCTCAGAAGTTGGAAAATGTTAAGTGTGTTATCTAAATAATATTAAAAAAAAACATCAAACCACGATTTTGGTCCAAAAATGTTGATCAGCCTCTGTGGACCAAAATCGCATATCAGTATTTTTGACCAAAATAGCGTTTTTATATTTTTTTTTAGTATTTTTTAGATAATCCCCTTAAAATTTCCCAACTTTTGTTAGCTAAAAAATATAAAAAAAATATAAAAACACGATTTTGATCCGAAAATGCTGATCAGCATTTGTGGACCAAAATAGCAGATCAGCATTTTTGAACCAAAATCGCGTTTTAATATTTTTTTAATATTTTTTAGATAACACACTTAATATTTTCCAACTTTTTTTTTTTTGATAACAAATTAATGTTGATAATCAATTTCGATAACAAAATAATTTTCATGTTTAAAAGTCAGCATCGTGGACCAAAATCGCGGTTTTGTATTTTTTTAAATATTTTTCCAATAAAATACTCCAAATTTCCGAATTTTTGACCCGGATTTGTTAAAAAAATTCGGACATCAATTTTGGTCGAAATACGTAATTTTTTCTAACTTTGACCGCTGGTTGCCGGCTGAAGATGACCTTACCAAATTTTTTCATAAATTTTCACACAATCAGCTCCAACGTGGCCATCGTTTGGCAGGAATTACGACATGAAATTCGATCATTTAAATTTGACGGGACGCCCTAATATCCAGTCGGTCTATGTTTGGCCCAAGTCCAATTTCTGGAAAACACTTGTGTTTGGTATTATATGGTCGGTCATGACCAAATATTACTTTCTTCTTTGTTTTGTTTTAAATTTATTCATGTTGGTTATTTTTACAAAACTTAATCGACACGTGTTTCGGAATTTGTCAGATTCCACTGTCTAGATTACTTAGCTAGCACGTCTTGCAAAAATGACCAACATAAATAAATTAAAAGCAGATAAATAATTTTCTTGAAAATTATTCTATCAGAATATCATAGTTTTGATTAGTAAAAGAAATAATGACCTCGAGCCAAAATAAACATATTCAAAATATATTATAATATCGTTAAAAATATGAAAAATTAAAAAAAAGGCAGAAACAGATAAAAAAAATATCAGTCAGGAAACTCGAAAAATCGTAAAAAAATTAAAAATTCAAGAAAAATTTAAAAAATTAAGAATTTTTTATGTAAAAATTTAATCCCTTTTCACATTCTATCGAGTATAGGTGCAAGGTTTCAACAAATGTAAAACAATTATCATGAGCAATAGCAGAAACAACAGCCAAACTGCAACATCATAAGGAAAAATGCAGCACTATTGTAATACTTAAGTTAAGTTAAATCAAAAGAATCAAATGGACGCCCCTTTGGAACTATCTAAAAACCATAAAAATCAAGATGATATACAACAAGCAACATAGCACAACGTATGGTAATACTGACTGATGAATGCTTCAACGGCTGGCGATTGAATAAATACTTATTACAAATTAAAGCGCCAAATGAAACTCATTCATGATTTCTAAGCGAGGCATCAGCCAGGGCCATAAAACAACACGCAGTTTAAGCTTAACAGAATTAAAAAACCTTAAAATTACAAAAAAAAAAAAAATATAGAAACTTAAGTTAAAACTCTTCAAAGCCGGCTTTGAAGACTACATAAATGAGAAGCAATATTAAGAGCAGAGAAAACTTTAAAGAGCTTTAAAAAGTAAACACTATTGAGTTAATTGTAAAATTGAGTATTTTCTTTAAACTTAACTCAAAAAGAAAGTTTAAATTTTTACTCTCTTAGGTTCTCTTTTCTTTAGAGTATAAATTTTTAAGTTAACACATTTCTTTTGTATTTTTCCTCTAACCAAAAAAATTTCATTCGTTTGTAGTTTTCTACACCTGTGCGTTACATTAAATCACCTGGTCGTTGAATTATTTTTTTAAGGTTTTTGTAGTTTTGTAGCTTTTATCTTCTTCTTCTTCATCAGGTTCTTCGTTTAAGTCTTCGTATAACTCGTAGTTTTTGTCTTATTATTATGTTTGATTGTAGACCATCAGTAATGCTAACAATTTTGGTATTGAATATTGTACGTGCGGTATTTTAGTGTTATACCTTTTGTTTTTTTCTTTATTTCTGATTTTTTTTTTTATTTTTCAACAATATTTTTTTTTTTTTCCAATTTTGAAAAATTTCAAACATGCAAGACATGCATGTTGATGCATATTGTGTTGTTCATCGTCGTTGTCGTACTTATAGTATTATGGGGTTTCTATCTATCTATATTGATGTTGCAAACAGCATTTCTGTGCTTATACAGCATTGCTTACATTTTCTATTGATGTCATTTTTCTTTTTGAAGGAATTGTAAATACAAAATTTGGAAGGCAAGGAAACTTATTTTTTGAATGTTTTTTAAATGTAAACCATGGTAAAATAAAAAAAAAATATTTTGTTCAATTTCTAAAAAAAATCTGTAATACGACTGGCAAAACTGTCAAAAATGTTTGTTAAATTACAAGTCCTTTTTAATTTTCATGATACAAAAAATATTTTAATTTTTTGGTCAAAGCTTCAAAAATTAAGTAAAATGACAAAACCACTCAATTATTTCTGATTCCAACTTTGATTTGTGAAAAGTAACATTTTTTTTTGGTAAATTTAAATAAAAAAAAAAAAATGGTAACTCTTAACCATTTGTTTGGTGAATTTATATTCTTAATGATAAAAGATGAGTAAATTTACATTTTTTATGTGGAAGTAAGGATAACAAGGATAGGCTACAATCTAAGAATCCTACAGTAAAAATTACAGTAAAAACCATCTAACCGTTTTTTTTATTCCGGGTAAATCGAAAAAAAACGGTTAACCATGAACTGATCTTCGGTTTACAGAGAAGCCGACTTTCCAAAATGTCGGTTTCTTAGAAACACTAATATGTCTTATTAGGCCGGATTTTTTTGTATGGCAAAATATCTTTCATCCAATTTTGATTTTTTTATTAAAACTTAAAAAAAAAAAATATCTTGCCAAATATCATATTTATTAATTTTGATATTTTGATACACTCAAAAAAAAAAACTGTAAAATGACAAGAAAAACTTGTATTTGTAATTTTACAAGCTTTTTACCAATTAAATTGTAAGTTTATAATTTTTTTAAAGCGATAAAACTTAAAAGGAGGTCTCGTGACTTGACTAGATTTTTTGCTACCACCAAGGATTCTTAGTAAAAATTACGAGCTTTTTTGTAATTTTACAAGCTTTTTACCAATAAAATCGAAAATGTACAACTTTTTAGGCACAATTAAACTTACAAGGCATTGTTGTGAATTTACTAGATTTTTTTTTTTTTTGTAAAAGAAAATTGAAAATTTGTAAGATTTGTAATCTTAAAAAAAAATTGTAAAATTACAAAAAAAAATTGTAAAATTACAAAAAAAAAAAAAAATAAATTTCGATCGAAAATTTTTTGTTAAAAAACAGGGAAAACTTTCAAATATTGGTAAATTGGGATTACGAGTCTTTTTCTAGTAATTTGACAAAGTTTTTTTTGAGGTTTTTAACACGAATATAACAAGTAAGAAAATTATAGTCGGTCAATACCGACCATATGATACCCTACACCAGAGTTTCCCGGAATATGGGTTTCAAGTTCAAACATGGACCGATTAGATCTATATTTTGTCAAATCTTAAATAAGTGTAAAAAACACTCACACATACAATTTGAGTGAAATTGGCTTGGATTTGTTGCCAATAAACCGCTTTAACTGAATATCGGGCGAAATTTTCACATGGGGCCTAAGTCCAAAAGTGGTCTGATGATAATCAGATTTGATAAGGTTGTTAAAGTACGCGTTTAACATACACAAACAAAATTTTAATTAAATATTTTCTATTTTCATGAAATTTAAGAGATTCATATGAAAATCGGGAAGGTGGGGGGCAGCATGAAATAACCCCCCAGGAAATAAGTCCCTAAAATGAAAATGAAACAAGTCCCCAAAAATGGGGGAAATAAATCCCCATCGGAATGCAAGAACACCCCAAAATAAAATGAAATAACACCCCAATTTTGGGGTTTTGTTTCATATGAAATAAATCCCCATTTTGAAAAATGAATTAAGTCCCCAATTTTAAATTTATTAAACGGTCTCAAAAAAAACAAATAAAAGAATTCAAAACATTTTGTTAAATTTTGGTGTTGAAATCATAACTATATAACGAGTTTATAGTTTTGGTGTAGAAGAAAATTTATTTAGAAGACTGAAATTTTTTTAAACTTTTTAGTTCCATTATATATCTTAAGATATTTTCATGGTAGAAGAAAATTATTGGGAATTTTTCATGTGTCCGTTGTTGCAATTAATTATTTCTTGGAGTTTTGGTTTTTTTCAATTCCAACCGATTTTAAATAGATTAAAAATTTTTTAGGTTCATTATTTATTTTGAGACGCTTAGACGGTACAAGAAAATTGTTTGGAACTTGTCATGTTTCCGTTGTTGAAATTAATTGTTTATGGCAACATTATTTCTTGGTAACAGTTTTGGCAACGAACTATTAATTTTGCGCGAATTTTTCATTTCCAACCGATTTACAATCAAACAATATTTTTCTACAACAAAACTAATAGTTCGTTGACCACAAAATATAGTTTCTACTTTACCAATTTGTAACGAACTAACTTAGTATTAGTTTTGGTGGAGCAAAAATTTTATTTAAGTGTAAGTCGGTTGGAAATGAAAAATTTGCGCGAATTTTGCGCGAAAATTGTTAAAAACTCGAAAAAAAAATTTGATAAATAGACTTCAACCAAGGAAATTTGTACTAAAATTAATTATATATAATTGCAACACATTAAACTACAACTACTACTGGTACTATATAATAAGTTTCCGAAGCTATATTAGTCCAGAACCCAAAACCTTAATGGGGGCCCATAGAAACTCTCCTTGATACTTATCAGCATCCTCATAATTTGTTTGTCTCATTGCTTGGGTGTACCACCACATAATAAAACCAAGCATTCCTTCTATGTCCAGAAATAATTTCAAAACTTATCATCATCATTTGAAAGAAAAATGAAATAAGTCCCCAAAAATAATTATTGGGGGTTTATTTCATTTGTATTTTTGAGGACCTATTTCGTAATGAAATAAGTCCCCAAATAAAAAATGAATTAAACCCCCAAAAAACGAAATAAATCCCCAATTATCGTTGTTGTTTTTTTCTGAACAAATTTTTGGGGACTTATTTCATTTTCGTTTTGGGGACTTATTTCCTGGGGGGTTATTTCATGCTGCCAAGGTGGGGGCTACAAGAAAAACTGTTCCGATTCCTTCAAAATTCGGAACGGTGATTTGTGAAGATAAAACACGTTTACCTGCCAAATTTCGAAAATATTCCTATTGTAATACTGTTATTAGAGTCATTTGAGCCAAAACTATACGAGGACCTTTGCATGGGGTCTAGGTCTAAATATGGACCGATTTCCCCAAAAATTATGACCTGTATCGTGTTCACACCGTTTTCATGGCCAAACAGATGGACGGGCATCGCTAAATAGACTCAAAAAGTGATTCTGAGTCGATCGGTATGCATAAAGGTGGGTCTAGGACCAATATTTCGGGTAGTTACAAACATCAGCACAAACTCATTATACCCTGTACCACAGTGTGGTGTAGGGTATAAATATAAAATCAGACGTACGGTTTTCGAGAAAATGTAATTTGAAATTTGCAAAAAATAGCGGTTTTTATTACGTTCAAGATTTTTTTAAAGATAAACTCTCAAAATTTTTTTTGCTTGCCCTTATTATATGGCTAAAGACAGTCTTTAATCTAAAGGTTTTTTGAGCCAAATCCGATAATTTTACCCATTTGCGCCCTTTGATAAAAATTTGAAATTTTTGGAAAGTTTCCACCATAATTTTGGATTTTTTAAATATGCAAAATAAATATTTGGCAATCAGGGGATATTCAGGATTTTTTTCGTAGGGGGCCCAAAAAATATTTTAAAAATTTTTTTAAGAAAAAATTTTTATGTTTGTATATATTTTGGAATTTGTCACGACTGTCAGATTCTGAATTGCAAAAGATTAAAGACATTATTTCCCAGCAAAAAATAAACGAAGTGGTTCAAAAATTAATGGTTTCACTACATACAAAGTAGCGATAGGTGCCGAACTTCATATTCCATAGGAAGTACTATTAAAATCACTTTCAAAAATGCTACAAAATAACAATAAAAAAATCTTTCTTTACTTAATGATTTTAAAGTACCTCTTTCATATGTTCTTAGGAATTAAATCAAATCACCACAACATATGAACTTCTTTTTCAACTAAAACACTTAGAATGGGGGTGATACACGAAGTATGCAATTTTTTCTACGTCCAGCTTCGAATAGATTTAGGTTTTGCAAAAATGGTGACTAAATTTAGTAATGGCATTTCATTTCTCTTTTAGAGAATAGATAAATTTTTCAAATTTCATACAAGCAATTTGACATTTAACTACCATTCTATATTTCACATATAAAAAAAGTTGGTCCTAAATTAAATAAATACATTTACGAACTAAAGCGGATGTTGGTGCATCACATTATTAAAGATTGTTTAAGCTTTTTAGAAAATAAAGGTTAAGGCTTGTGGTCAGAACAAACTGGTGAATCGATTCGCCGTGAATTTTTATTGTTTTGTGATCTTTATAATTACTCCTTTTTTAATTCGAAGTATAAACGTTTGATTATCAATGAAATTAATTTTTCTATAACGCAAGGTTTTTAAGATATTCACGTTTGAATATTGAAATATTTGGGTCTCCTCTGTAACGTATTCTTAAGTTGCTCAAACACAATAGTACTCGATTTAGTTAAAATAAGACATCTTTATTCCAAATCTGGTATCCAAATTTTTCTATCGCGTACTGTTTTTAAAATATTGGCGTTTGAAAAACTTAAACTCCACTGTTTCGCACTTATATTCTTTATAAATCACACTAAAATTTTCAAACGCGAATATTTAAAAAACAGAACATGTTTGAAAGATTTGGATTGCAGTTTTGGAATCAGGAGGTCCATTTTATATGGAATCATAATGTGTGTCACGCCCATATTAGATTCATCAATGTTTCAGTTGAAGAAGAAGTATGTCTGGTTCATAAGTTGTAGTAATTTTGTAGTGAAATTTGTAAGCTCTTTTTTTGCTGGATTATGTTATAAAATGTATGTTTATGTTGCTGATACATTTTTCTAAAGAAAACTCTCAGATTCTACAACATTTCTTATAGAAAATAAAGCCATTTTCATTTGGACAGTTTATAACACATTTTTTTGTTGAAAAAATCTTAGATTCCGAAACATATTTTCAATATACAAGTTTCCCCTAAAAAATGATTCTCTATAGAAAAAGTCTCATATTCTGGAACATTTTACCCAAAGAAAAAGTCATAGATCCTGAGACATTATTCATACAGAAACACTTTCAGATTCAGAAATTTTTTTCAAAATAAAAGATCTCAGATTCTTAGCATTTTCATAGATTCTAAAACATTATTCCTATAGAAGAAGTCTCATATGCTGAAACATTTTTCCCAAAGAAAAAGTCGTAGATCCTGATACATTATTCATACAGAAACACTTTCAGATTCAGAAACGTTTTTCCAAAAGAAAAGTTCTCAGATTCTTAGCATTCTAAAACATTCAGATTCTGAGGCGTTTTTCCTATATAAAACGTCCCAAAATCCCAGAATTTCTGTTATATTATAAATATTAAATGTAGTACTTTCGCAATATTGCATTCCACTAAAATCTTTCAATAGCTAAGTCAGTTGTGTTAATTATGTATGTCTATTTCAGTTGTTATAAGAACCATATCCAAATTTTTAATGAACCCCATATTAAATTCTTATTGTTATTGGTTTGAATATAGTGGTTGTCTATTTTCAAAAATATCAATTGCATGTCAGCTTTTCTTGTTAGTTTTTATATTTTATCAGTTTTTCAAAAATAGAAAAAACTCTTCTTTTTTTTTATACCAAAAAAAAAAAAGGTCTTCTCGTTCATGATTTGACATACAATTAAAATTGTTTCTAAACATAAAAACATCTTTAATTGTCTATCTATAAAAAGAAGACCCTTTTTTAATCATCATCAAGGAAAAGTATGTCAAAATCGGTAAAAAATCAAATAAAAAAAAATTTAACAAAAAAAAAATCCAATTTTAATTTTACTACCGTTTCTTATTTGATATTAACAAGTGTTTTTTAACATGTTTTCATATGCATTTAAATCGTCTTAATGGGTGTTTTTTTTTATTTTTTTTTTTTCGAATTTTGAAAACTCAATCAATTTCTATTTTGTTTTATTTGTTATCGATTCAACTTAATATTATTTATTTAAATGTCAATTATTTGTATTAGAAAACACAAGTGTTTTGTGGCTCGTAATTTTTTATTTTATACCTTTATTTATTGTTTATTTAATGGGAAAATTGAAAATGTTTTTATTTTTATGTTGTTTTATTATTAAGATCTTAATTCTATAGAAAGTTTCATGTAAGTAAATATTTATTTAAATGTACTTGATGGCATGCATTAGTTTTGTTTTACTTGGTACAATACAAGACTTTAAGATATTAAACATTAGGTCGATAATGTTTATTTAGTGTTTGTTTCTTAAGTCTTTTGTTTTCATTACAGATGTTATAAATAATAAAAGTAGACTTGTAAGTTAGTTGTATGCAGTAGTATTAAATAAACAATATCGTTAAAGGAATTCAAATAATGGGGTTAATGTTATAAAAGCGAAAAATCAATAAAGATGGATGTCTGTATTTTTTTAGAAATGAACTTTCATTGTATATATTTGCTATGAAAATAAGATGTGAATTGTTTGATGAACATTTAACTGAATAGAAAACATTTCTGTATAAAAAAATAACTAAAGAACATTTCGAAATCGGAAAATTTATGTTTTTAAAAAATTTCTCTGAATCTTAAACTTTTTTTAAGAGTAAAATTTAAAAAAAATTCTCAGAATCTGAGAATTTTCTGTACAAAAGTATATCAGAACTTTTCAACCCAAAAGATATCTCAGAATCTAAGAATTTTTTGTGTGTTTCAATATATGCATATGTTTGTTATTTGAAAAATTTATTACAAACTATGAAATGTTTTGGAGGAAAGCAAGATTTGTTAAGAAATGTCTAAGAATGCATTACAAAAAATGCATTCAAATCTAAAAATTTTTTTGTACGAAAACGCGTCAGATTCTGAGTGTTTGAGGATTTTTGTATACAAAAATTGAATTTATGAGTTTTTGGCCTACATTTACTGATAGGAATTTTATAAGATTAAGCGATGTCTTTCGATTTTGAAACATTTTTAGACTGAAAAACTTCTTAAATTGAATAAAAATTTTTGAGAAGACATTGTTGGAAATAAAATTTTTAAAATTCTAAGACATTTTTTCCCATAAAAAATTCTCAGTTTCTGAAACATTTTTCGCATTGAACAATATTTCGAAAAAATGTTTGAGTATCTTAGACATTTTTTAACAGAATATTTTTAAAAATTCTGAAGCATTTTCTTTGAAGAAAAATTCTTAGATTCTATAAAATTATTTGAGCAAAAAAATTTCAGATTTTTAAATATTTTACGTCCAGAAAAATGGTCAGAGTCTAAATTATTCTTCGTAAAAAAAATATATATCAGAATCTTGCGTATAAAATAATTCTCAGTTCCTAAAAAAATTTCTATATGAAAACAAGTAAGATAGTTGTAGTCGGTCAAGACCGACCATATTTCCATTTTTCCAATTTAAATAAGCTTCGTCCTTGGGCTAAAAAAAGCTTAAGTTTCAAATTTCAAGTCAATTCATTGAAAATTGCGACCTGTATCGTGCTTAAACCGATAGATGGACAGACGGACGGACATCGCTAAATCGACTTAAAAAGTTATTCTGAGTCGATCGGTAAACTTGAAGGTAGGTCTAGGACCAATATTTCGGTTAGTTAGAAACATCAGCACAAACTCATAATACCCTGCACCACAGAGTGGTGTAGGGTATAAATACATGGATTCTGAAACATTTTTCGTATAGAAAAATTCCCAGATTTTTAAACATTTTTCGAAGAAAAAAATTCATGGAATCTAAAATATTTTTCATGTAGAAATATTCTCGGAATCGAAGATATTTTTCCTATAGAAAAATTCTCAGATTCTGCACACCACTCTTCAAGCACGTTTAGGCTTTGTAAAAACGGTGAAAAAATCGGGTAGTGGCAGTTTTTTTCTCATTATTTAGTTTTCGAGTTTTTGCTTAATAATTACACTGTTCGACAAAAAAAACCGCTCACTGAAATATGCAACTGATTCCTATCAATTTTGCGCTCCTGATTCCAAATCTGTCATCCAAATTTTCTAGCACGTACCGTTTTTGGTATTAAAAAAAAACAAATATTCTGCACTATTGGCGGTCCACTGTTTCATATTCTTATATTACTTTCAAAAAATAGGATTTCAAATAAAATTGACTTTCAGATTTCAAACTGCAAATAAATATTTTGTAGCATGTTCCATTTTCGAAACATTCGCTCTTGAAAATCTTTTCGGTAACGATTTTTAAAGTTCTAAAATAAAGAGGAATGAAATTTCATTACCAGATTTTGTCACCATTTTTACAAAGCCTTATCTCGGAAAGAAAAATCCTCAGATTGTGAGATATTTTTTGAATAGAAAAATTCGCAGATTCCAAAACAGTTTTCATTTAAAAAAATTCCCAAATTCTGAAAAACTCTAAGATTCTAAAACACTTAGAGTATAGAAAAATTCGCAGATTCTGAAAATTTTTATAGAAAATTTATCAGAAATTTTGACATGTTAATGTATAGAAAATTTCTCAGATTCTCTGAAAAATTTTTTGTTTTTCGATTCTTTGTTAAATTTCATAAAGAAAATTTTAAGACTTTGAGAAATTTTTTTAAATTTTAAAATATTTTTTCGTAGTCTCCAATTGTTTTTTTTTTTTTAATTTAAAAAAGGCTCTGCGCCATTTATTGAATGAGAAAAAATTACAGATTCTGAGACATTTTTATAAAGAAGAGATCTCAAATTCTCAATATTTGCCATCCAGAAAAATGTGTCATTTTTGTTTAAAAGTATTCGCAATTCCAGGAAGATTTTTCAATAAAAAAAAAGAAAAATTTCAAGTTCAGACAAATTTCGCGAAAAAAGACTCTGATTCTCAGAATTTAGTGTTTTCACCAAAAAACTCTACACCGCTCTACAAATCTGAGGTTTGTCGCTGCGTTTTGAATGAAACCAAAAAAGGTTTACAGGTTTTGGTTTCCCGATTCCAAAACGGTCACTCAAATTTTTCTATCACGTCACAATTTTGAGAAAATCGTGGTTAAAGTGTCAAAAAAAGGCCTATTTTGGCCATTTTTGGGCGCCTATAAAATAAGATCCTGACATGCGAATGACTTAACATCAAGCTCATTCAAAAGTGCGTAATTTTCTCTTTAAGACCAAATCAAATTATCTTGGAATTTATTTTTTTTTAATGGTGAAAAACTCATTAGCCACAAGTGCTCTAAATATAATATTTACGTGTGTATTTGTATGGAAATTTGTTAAAAAAACACTGTGTAAATAAACTAAATATTTAAAAAATGGAAGGTTTTTTGTTAGTGATTTTTTTACCATTTTAGAAAATTAAATTTGAAGAACATTTTATTTTGTCTTAAAGAGAAAATCACATACTTTTGAATGAGCTTGATACGAAGTCAATCACATGTCAGGATCTTATATTATAAGCTTTCAAAAAGGTTCCAAAATGGCCTTTTTCGGCACTTTAACCGCGAATAACTCAAAATCCTGACTTGATAGACATATTTGGGTTGCAGATTTGGAATCAGCGCAACAAACACTACCTAAATCCCTTACCAGAATTCAATACGCATTTCCATGTTGAGCTGTGTTATCAATACAAATAAAGAAATAAAATATTTTTCAAAATGTTGTTACTACATAATAGTTCTGGTGTCCAAATTTTTCCATCACGTCTGGTTTTTGAAGGAAATTCGGGTTGAGATTAAAAAATAAAATTTTAACATTTTTCACTTGGTCAGTTGAATTGATCCTTGATGCCCCAAATATGTTTTATTTCTTATTCATCACCATAGAAGTTTTCGTATAGAAACTAACGCAACATTTTTATACCCTCCAACCACAATATGAGGGTATACTCACTTTGTCATTCCGTGTGTAACGCATCGAAATATCGGTCTAGGACCCCCTAAAGTATATATTTTATTGGTTAGTGATCGATTCAAAGACATTCTAGCGATGTCCGTGCATCCGTCTGTCCGTCTGTAGAGGACACGATACAGTCCAAAATAAAAGAGCTAGACTTCCGAAGTTTGGCACGAATATGTCTTATATTCCTAGGCAGGTAAAGTTCGGAAATGGGCAAAATCGGACCAAGGGGATAAAAGTTCCCCCTTGGAGAACTAAACCAACCTAAGAAAAACCGCATTTTTTACATGGTTTTTTGTAATTTTGCTAAGCCAATAAAACATTCTTATCTCAGCTGAAGTTCGAAATTGGCAGGGGAAGGTGCTCCCTAACGTCTCCCACCAACCACTCCCCCTCCCAAAAAAAAAAACGCCACTGGATTTGTTTATATTGTTTTTTTTTACAATTTGGAGGGTATAAAAGATTCGGCACAGCCGAATGTAACATTTCTTCAATTTTTCGTTTTTTTCCAATAGTATGATTTTTTTTTTTTAATTTTTTTGCAGAAACTGTTGCAAGATTAGAACAAAAGAAAAAAAATAATACTGATTCTTTCTCTAAAAATTTGCACAGATCTTATACATATTTGGTAATCTAAATAAGGGGAAAAAGTCCCTATAAATCAGCCATGTCCTTGCTGAGATCATAGTTGGTCCCAAATCATTAAGTCATTGTTTTTTTTCATATAAAATGCTCAATTAAATCAATTTTTCCATATAATTTTCTATCATTGCTCAACTATGGCTGAGATATTGAGGTCAAAGGTCACGAGAACCGGTATTTTTAAAGTTATTTGCTAATATCTCGTTTGATGTGCGTCATACGCTTTAAGAGTCTATTCTAAAACTCAGAGAATATAACATTATCTAAAAATTGTTTTGTTATAGTTTTTCCGTATCTCTCATCGTTTTTGAGGTATTGAGGCCAAAATTCACATAAACCACATTTTTTTCAGTTTTTTGCTAATAGCTCGCTTGAAATGAGTGGTATGATTTAAAAGCATTTTCAAAAACTTGTAGAATATAAGATTGTGTACAAATTTCCATTCATTTTTTTTTTATCTCTCACCGTTTTTGAGATATCGGCGAACTTGTCCTTATTTTCAAAATATAATAATGACATGACATAATGACACCTGACATGAAAACAACAAATGAGATTTCTTTAAAATGAAATCGTCTAATACTAAAAATAAAAAAGATATGTGGATATTTTAAATAGCTTTTATTTGAGTCTGATCTAGACCAGATTGTGTAATTTATAAACATACTCAGAAGAAAAATTCTGTCAAAACGTCTGTAATACAACTGTTAGGTTCAAACTATTAGCGGATTTTTCTGGTGAAATGGATGTTGAGTTGAGTTGAGGGTGGATTGTACAAGCCTTGAAAGAAAGCTAGGCGAGTCCATGGCGCTCAGACTTAAAACAGTCCATTGTACCATACCCTAGAAGGAAAGATTAGTAAAGAATGAGAGAAAGTTTAAAGAGAGTGATAGATGCTTGCTCAGAACTTCTCAGTTGCATTCACAAACCTGAGAAAGTCAGACAATGGAAGTCCATGGACCATGTCCATCGACAAAATATTAGAGCCCATTATCCGCAGTCTTGATCTTGAGAAAGCTGAGCAATAATAGACGTAGTGTTCTGTTGTGTCCTCATCCTCAAGACAAGCTGCACAAAGAGGGTCTCATAAGACACCCAATCTCGTCATATGACGAGCACAGGCATTGTGTCCCGTAGTTAGGCCAGTAAGTTTTCGACAGTCTTTTCTACTCAGACTGAGTAAATAGTTTGACACTTTCTTGTCTGGCCTTATCACAAAACATTTAGTATTTCTACATGTCAACTCATTGGACCATATTTCCATGAAAATTGATTTCATGTGAGAGTCTATCCAACGCATCATCCACGTCAAGCCTATACCAATCTGAGGCTCCGGATTGTGAGGAATTGTATCGGAGCCAATGTTTGCCAAAGAATCGGCAATCTCATTTCCCCGTATTCCCATATGACCCGAAACCCACAAGAGGCAGACCCTGTTCTCACATGAGACCTCATTGAGTCTGCGCCTGCACTCGTGGACAATTTTAGACGTTGTGATTGGAGAATTCAGTGCCCTGAGTGCAGCTTGACTGTCACTACAAATACCGATTTTCCTATCCCTCCATCTGTTTTCAATTATCCAAGTCGCCACGTCCAAAATAGCAAACACTTTAGTCTGAAAAACCGTTGCCATTTTGCCCATGGCATGAGAGTATTTGGTTTCGTCATCCAAATACCAACCAGATCCAGAACCAACTAATGTACTAGAACCGTCCGTATACAAGGTATCAGAGTAATTTCTGAGAAGTTTATCTGGATTACACCAGTCTTCTCTTCTCGGAAATGTAACTCTGAACTTCCTACCAAACTCTATGCAAGGCGTCATACTGTCTAAGGGCATATCAAACATTGGACAAAGTTCCGAAAGCCTATTAAACAGTTGACCATGTCCTGCATTGCAGTCTCCATGCCATGATCCATTTTTACGGAGTCTGCACAGAGATTTCATGGCTACCCCTTGGATATGTACATCCAAGGGAAGCATGTTCAACATGGCGTTAAGAGCTGCACCTGGTGTAGTGCTCATAGCACCTGTAATCTCCAAGCAAGCTGCTCTTTGTAGTCCGTCCAGTAGAGCCCGTGTAGATTTAACTACCGTTCTCGGCCACCAGACCACCGCCGCGTACGTCACAAAAGGTCTAATGACCGCTAGGTACATCCAGTGCACCCCCGCAGGTCTTAGACCCCACGTTTTCCCAAAAGCTCTCCGACATTGCCAGAAAATACGGTGCGCCCGAGATACCTTAAGTTCTACATGTTTTGTCCACATTAGTTTATTATCCAGAGTGACCCCTAAATACTTTACATCTGTGGACAGTTGAAGAGTAACACCCTTCAGCGTAGGAAGCTTAAGACCCTTGTGTTTGGTCCTTCGCGTAAACAACACGAGTGTTGTCTAAGCTAGATTCACGGACAGTCCATGCCTGTTGCACCAGTTGTCCATCAAGTCTATAACAGTCTGCATTTTATTGCAGACCATTTCAAGAGACTTTCCAGAAACTAATGCACACACATCGTCCGCATATGCCTGTACGTGAACACCCAGAGACTGTATTTCCACCAGAAGTGAGTCGACCACAAAACACCATAGTAGCGGAGAGAGAACCCCTCCTTGGGGGGCAGCCTCTGTTTACCTCAATCGTGACTTTTGTGCACCACTGACTTTCTGTGGTCAACAATCTATTAGAGAGCATAAAGTAGATCCATTTGACAAGAACTGGATCCACACCATGCTCTTCAGCCGAAGCCTTCATAGAGTCAAAGGTGGCATTATCAAAGGCTCCCTCAATATCCACAAATACACCCAAAGTGTAGTTTTGTTTATCAAGGCCCTTCTCAATCTTTAAAACAAGATCATGAAGTGCCGACTCACAAGATCTACCACTTTGGTACGCATGTTGCTGAGTATTTAAGGGGCACTCGACTAATGCTACCGACCTTATGAATTTTTCCACCATTCGTTCAAGACTTTTCAGTAGGAAAGAAGACAAACTGATTGGTCTGAAACTTTTCGGCAAAGTGTAGTCCTCCTTTCCCGGTTTGGGAATAAAGTCGACTTTGACATCGCACCAGGATGATGGAACATAACCATGGGCCGGACTGGCCAAGAAGATGAAATGGATACTTTCACTAAATTTTCATTAATTTAGTTTTAGTGTTAGAAAATAAAATTATTTTAAAATATTTTTTGAAACAGGTTTCTCAATATTTACAGATCAATTTTTTTTAAGTTCAAAATTTTGTGTTTTTAGTAATAATCTTTTTGTTAACTTCAGTTAACATCAAAATACATATCGTTCTGAAGGTAAATTGAAGGTTTTTCTTTATTATATTATTTTCTTGGGCTAATATAAATGTACTAAAATATGCAATGTATCAAAATTGTAAATGGGAAAATCATTTCGGGTGATGGGCCGTGCCCCTAGGGCTCCCTGGATACATGCCTGTCCTTAATACACTTTACCAAATATTTCACATACATAAATCTTTTTGCAAGAGCTTTTCGGTGAAAAACTAAAAAACCAGTTTAAAAAAAAATTCCCCCAAAAAATTGTCTTTTTATAAACCTTGAGTTTTATTACCTTTCCAAAGATTTGGATTACAAGTTTTTTGTTTTCAATAACTCTTCTTTCATTCTTTATTATAAAATATAATTGTAGCTTTTAGGCTGATTTTTATCACTTTATGAACATCAACAAAAAAAATTAACAATAAAAAAACGAAAAAATTGTTTTTATAACATTTTTTTTATTCAATACCACTATCTGATTAAATAACAGTGATAAAAAACAACAGTTTGCATGAACCAGAAGAAAACCAATATGAAAAAAAAAAAACGATTGAATAAAGAATATTCCACTAAATAAAAAAGGAAGTTTATTGTTTTGGTCATTGTACTTTACTACACGTACTCTATATGATGAACAAATTTAAACTCTGGACTAGAAAATAAAATTTCAAAGTTCAAATCTAAACTATACTAAACTTAAACAAACAGCAAACAAAAAAAAAAATAAACGTGAGAATATCAAATTTAATAACTGAATGAATGAAAAAACTGTTTTTTAAAAAATTAAAAAATCTTTACATTTTTATAAATTAACAATCAATGTGTTTGTTTTGTTGTTTAGATAATTGTTTAATCATTGCGTGTATTGTGTGAAAATTTGTTGATTTTTGATAACTTTTTTTGTGTATTTTTTTTATAAAAAAAAAAGATAAGTAGCATTTAATTAAAAATTATGAAAACAAAAATTATATAATTTGATAATAATTGTTATCACACTTTAAATCTTTCACATACCCAAAAAAAAAAATTTTTTGCCAACTAATTTTTACACCTTGTTTTGATACACAAATTTTAAAATTATAGCAAAAGTGTGGAAAAGATTGTGTAATTTTTTTTTTTTTTTGGTAATTGAAAATATTTTTTTTTAAAGAAAAAGGTCGTTAAACTTTTAAGTTTAGAATTATTAAATTTTAAACAAAATTATATAATTTTTAAATAATTTGTAAACTATTTTTAAATAGTTTTTTTTCTAACAATTGTTAAACAATTATAAAATATTTTTTTTTTAATTCAGATTTAAATTTTGTCTTGATTTTAAGAACTTATTTTAAACATTTTATTGTTAACTAATTGAATTATTTCAATTATTGTTTATTTTTTTTTTTTTGTTAGTCTTTGCCTGCCCATTCTATTGTGGATTTTTAGAGAGCATCATCTGGAATTGTTTGCGTTTTAAAAACTCATTAAATTTATATGTTTTTTGTTATTAAGATAAGTTAATAAATTTTATTAGTGTTTAAAAGCTAAGAAATCTTCAAAACATATCTTTTCTTTTTTTTTTGTACTTTTTTTCACAAATTTTTGTTGCAATAGAAATGGCAAGCCTTCTTTTCTAATGCTTGCACTATGGGATGTAGAGTAAAACTTTTTAGTTAAACAAGATGTTAAATATTTTTAAACTAAAAGTAAAAACATCAAAATGATAATTTTGGCTTTAGTAAAAAATTCAGATTCTAAGACATTTAAGATTCTAAAAACATCTGCTAGAATAAATCCCAGTTTCTAAAAAAGGTCATATTAATCAGAAAAAATATTTAACAACAATATTTTAGACAATGCTGTAATTCTCAAATGCTTTTGTTTAATAATTTCCATGCAAATGCATGTTTTTGTCGATAGTCTAATAACGATATCGACCAATTATCTTTCCGAATTAAGAAATTTACGTTAAAATGGCAAAATCCTACTGATGATAAAACTAACTGGAGTGTTTGAAACCGGTATTTCTATAATTTTTAGAAATTCAATTTTTCTTCTGCATTTTTTCAACTTGAACCCTTATAACAAATATAATTAGAGCCTGAGCTCGATCTGTGTTACAGAAAAAAAAAACACTTATGGCATCAATTGATTTTGCATATTTTTGAAAATGCATATTTTGTTTTTAACGGCATATTTTGTGCACATTGCATATTTTAGCATAAATTAGCAAAAACACAAATTGAACTTTATTTATTTCAAAAATTGTTTTAAATTTTAACAAGTAGAAAAGTTAAATTCGACTTGGCCGAATCTATGAATACCCTTCACAATGCCCTTTTAAGTGATAGTAAATTTTCTAAAGTGAAAAAATAAAATTTTTTATTAGTTTTTATTTTGTGTAAAAAAAAACTTTTTTTTAAGTAATTTTTGAAAAAAAAAAAAATAAATAATTTACTAAATTTTTTTTGAGTGGAAAATTTTTTTTTTGAGTGTAAAATTTTTTTTCGAGTGTATTTGTTTTTGTGTAAAAATATTTTTGAGTGAAAAAAATACGTTGTAAAATATTTTTTTGACTTTCCAATGTTTTTAAACATGTTTAACGGGTGTTCAACTCATAAATTTAAGGTGAAACTAATCTGAAATTCACGGTTTTGCTAATAACTTTTGAACCACTTGACCGATTTGGCTGAAATTCAAATCAAAACCAGACCCGGGGAACGATAAATATATATGCCAAGGTTCAGCATCCTCAGAATTGCCTTTCGGAAGTTAGCGTGTGTTTTATCTCGTAAATTCACGAAAAATCCTTGCCGAAATTTAGTCTTTTGCTCATAACTTTTGAACAACTGGACCGATTTTGCTGGATTGCAATTCCAACCTGAGCAGGTAAATGTCCAACATATATGCCAAACTTCAGGAGCCTCCGTAAAGTCTTTCAATAGTAAGCGTGTTTTCAATAGACAGACAGATAGACGGACAGACGGACGGGCATCGCTAGATCGTCTTAAAATCGATCGAGGATCATGATTATATATACCTTATGGGGTCTTAGACCAATATTTCGAGGTGTTACAAACGGAATGACAAACTTATATATACTTCCAATTTTCTATAAGAAATGACTCAGAATATGATTTCTGTAAATAAAAATATTTTTCCATAAGAAATAGGTGATAGGTTTTGAATTTCCCTAAGAAAGTTTTGATAAAATATTGATGAAAATTGAAAAAAGTCCAATTTATATGAAAATATGCAAAAATTTGCATTTATACCAAAATATGCAAAAATATGCAACTACAAATCGATGCCATTTTATTGCAAATTTCTTGATTCGGATAGATATTAAGTTTGTTGTATGATTAAAGTGCCGAGTAAAAACATGCATTTTCATTAAAGTACTTGCCCTAGTAATATGTCTTAGAAAATGTTTAAGAATCTTAGACTTTTTCTAAGGAAAAGTGTCTCAGAAAAAAATACTTTTTCTATAGAAAAATGTGTCAGAATCTAGGAAATTGCCTGTCAAACAAATTTTAAAACGCATTAAAGTCTTTAATTTTTCTTATATCAGGCACTTTCTAAAGAAAAGTGTTTCAAAACCTGAAAATTTTGGTGTAGAAAGAACTTTTTGGTATTTTAGAATTTTTCTGTAGAAAAGCAGAATAGAAATAAAGTTTCGAAACCTAAGCAATTTTCTATACTCAAAAAAAAAAACTTGTAAAATCTCAAGAAAAGTTTGCAACTTTTTTTTTGCTACCTCCTATTTGACAAGAATTCCTTGTTATTTTACAAGCTTTTTAACAATAATTTTGTAATTTTGCAAGCTTTTTACCAAAAAAATTGTAAGTTTACAATTTTTTTGACGCGATAAAATTTACAAGGTTTCGTGACTTTACTAGATTTTTGCTACCTTATATTTTACGAGAATTCCTAGTAAAAATTACGAACTTTTTAGTAATTTTACAAGATTTTTACCAATAAAATTGTATATTTACAACTTTTTGGGCAAAATAAAACTAACAAGAAATTCTCGTAAATTTACTAGATTTTTTTTTGTTAAAATCTTGCAAATTTGTAAAATTACAAGAAAAACTGTAAAATTACAAAAAAAAAAAAATTAATTTCGATCGAAAATTTTTTGTTAAAAAACAAGCAAAACTGTCAAATATTGGTAAAATGGGATAACGAGACTTTTTCTAGTAATTTGACAAGTTTTTTTTTTTTAGTGTATATGGAAATACTCACCAAATCTGAGAAAAAAAAACTGTACGAATAATTTCTCTAAAAATAGAAATTTTTTGGTGGGAAAAATGCAAAAGTATCTGTTAATTTTCTATATGAAAGTGTATCAGAATCAAACATTTTTTTATAGCTAGAATTTTATAAATTCTGTAGCAAAATGCCTCAGAATTTTAATATATTCTATAGGGATAATGTGTCAGAATCAAAAAATTTCTCTTTAAGCAAATGACTCAGAAACATTTCAAAATCAGTAAACCCAAGGAGTATCAATACTAAAGAGATCTGAACTCGCTCTTCTTCTGTTAAAGCCGCTCTTAAATTCCCTTTGCTAAGTCCGCCATCGAACTGGACGTTTGATCAAACCAAAAAAAATCCCTTAAGTTTGATATAAACAAAAAAAAAAGTGTTGCAGTTTGGCGATTTTCAGACTAAAGCTAGCGTTTTTTTTTGCATCTAGCTGTAAAAAAAGTTTTTTTTGTGGATTATCGGGAAATCCAATGACTTTTTATTTGCTGACAATTTGTTTTAAACACTTTTAAAGGTATTTCCTAAATAATATTAACATAAAAATTATAAATTGATACATTTTTTTTAAATTGATTAAGCGCTTTTTCGATATAAAAAGTTAGCATTATTTGTCAAACCAACAATGTTAATTTAACATTATCGTATTTTCCTCGTCTAACAGTTTTCGTACCTTCTGTTAAAAAGTTTCAAAATATTAAGAGCGGGAGACAAAGAGCTTGGTAAACCTTTTTTTAATAAACATGTCTGAAATCTGACATATTTTCTATTGGAAAAATAGTTCATAATCTGGGTCTTTTGCAATCAAAACACGGTGCCCTTAGGATAGAACATGAAAAATGTTAACAATTTTGATTAGAAATATTTTGTTTTGAGTAACAAACTCTTTTTTTATCATTTTTAAAAATTAAGAAAAATTACAAATTTTTTGTTTGAGTGTAAAACTTTTTTTCGATTGTAAAGTTTTTTTTACTCTAAAAATATTTCTGAATGAATGCACGTTCGTTTGTACACAAAATATTGTAAAAAATAAAAAAAAAATTTTTGAGTGTAAAATTTTTTTTGAGTGTAAAATTTTTTTCGAGTGTAATTTTTAAGTTACCAATGCTTTTAAAACTAAGCAAGTTTAAAAAGCATTGCTAAACTTGCTTAAATTTAAAATTAAACAAGTTTGAAAAGCATTGTTAGTTACCACCAATGCTTTTAAAACTTGTTTAACACGTTGCATTTAACATGAAACCAATCTGAAATTCAGGGTTTTGCTTGTAACTTTTGAACCGATTGAGCTGAAATTCAATTCCAAACAGACATGGGGAACGGCAAACATACATGCCAAGTAGTCTCATTATTGTCTTTCGAAAGTTATCGTGTTTTTGATCTCGTAAATTCTCGAAAAACCCTTGCCAAAATTTACTCTTTTGCTCATAACTTTTTAACCACTGAACCGATTTGGCTGGATTGCAATACAAACCTGACCAGGTAAATGACCAACATATATGCCAAACTTCAGTAGCCTCTGTAAAGTCTTTCAAAAGTTATCGTGTTTTCTATGGACGGACAGACTGACGGACAGACGGACGGACATCGCTAGATCGACTTAAAATCGATCGAGGATCTTGAATATATATACTTTATGCGGTCCTAGATCAATATTTTGATGTGTTACAAACGGAATGACAAACTTATATATACCCTCTATCACTAGAGTGGAGGGTATAAAAAGGACCTGAAAATTTCTTAAGTAGACATTTTCCAAATTTTAAACAGTTTCTTAAGTTGTTAAACCTTTTCTACAGGAATTAGTTTTAAAATTTGTAAATGTTTCTATAGAAAAATCAAAATGAACAAAATGTAAACACTAACAAACTAAACTAATGATTACAATCCGAACTGAGGTTCCCTGCAAAAAAAAAAATATATGAGTAAAAAAAAATTACCCCCCCCCCCCCAAGAGCTGGATCCGCGCCTGGCACAAACTCATTATACTCTGTACCACAGTGTGGTGTAGGGTATAAATATGTAATTTCGGAACACTAAATTAAACTTTTAGTCATTCAAAGTTTTCACTTAATTGTTTGTTTAAAAGACTTTTCGTATAGAAACTCTCTTATATTCTCAGGCACTTTTAGTATAGAAATATTCTCAGACTCTTCGAATAAAACATTCTTAATTTCCATTTTTTTTTTAAAGACAAATTCTTCGATTCCAAGAAATTTTTAACCCCATAGTTGTTTGCCTTAAAACCCATCTCTTTTTTTTTTTTTTGTTCATATTGTTCTCATACAAATAAGTTTTGTAAATGCCTTTAACTATCTGTAATGTGTAATGGTTAATATTTAATAAATTAATGTGTGTACATTTAGATAAAACTATTTTTTCTATTCAACTTTTATGGTGTGTGGTTGGTTGGAGTGAAGACGACCATTAAGTGATGGTGGGCCATAAAATAAGAAACTACTCTTTTCAACACTGTAATATATAAATATAAAATTGTTTTTTTTTTTTTTGTTGTAGTTACAGCTATTAAATTTAAAGGATTATAAAACATTGTATTAGAAAATAAATTGATTGAAAAAAAAAAACATGTCTTAATAAGGAAGTTATAAACAAAAGACTTAAGAAACAAACTTGTTATTAAATTAAACGATTAGGAGATTGATAAGAAACTTAAGGAAAGGATGTTATAAAAACTGTGCAATTGAAAACATAAACAGTCTAATAGAAAAATAAAACGCAATATTGAGATAATGTTTAATAATTTTCTGTGTTTTTGTTGAATTTTTTATAATAATGAATTATAATTCATATTATTTTTCTTATATCAAATTATGTTAGAGATTTTTTAAAAAAAACAACTCATTCAACGATATCATAGTTTCTTTAAGTTTGAATTCTAAAATTTTTTTAGCTACTGTGTTAGTTTTTATATTCAACAAAACTATTATGCATCATTAATTTTTCTTGAAATGATTCCGAAAAAAACGGTTGCAAAAATTTTTTTCCTGGTTTATAAAAATTTTGTTAAGAACTACAAAAGGCCCTAACACAATTATTTAACTAATCGTTAAAGAAATTTATCAGACATTTCATCAATTTAATGACTTAACCTAACTTTGTTATATAAATATGCAAATTCATATTAACACTTAACAGACAAAACAAAAGACTTAAGCTACAAACTTTAAAATTCTTTTATTTAATTTCAGACATGTTTCACCAATTTTTTTTGTTTTAAAAAGATCAATAAACAAATAAACTAATCAATACGGATAAGTCAAAATAAGCCACTTAATAATTTTAATACAAATTTATAATCTTTATACTGATAACAAAACAAAAACTACAAAAGAACCGTAAATCTTCTGTTTTAAATAAATAAAAAAAACTACACCTTTCATTTTCCATTCCATAAACAAGACGACTGTATAAAATTGAACTTCAAAATATTGATGTGGGATTTTTTTAATGGCTGAAAGTTGAATTTCATTTCATTTTCAGTCAAATAAGAGTGAAAGCAATTTGTCTTTAAATCTTGTAAAAATCAAATACATTTGAAATGGAAATGACAACAAAAAAAAAAAGAAGACGACTCCAATAAAAATCTATTGAAATTCTTTTTATTTGTTATTGAAATGGTTGGGGTCTCAAAAAAAACCATCAAATCCAATCAATAGATTGAAAATAAAATTTTAAAGAAATAAGAAAAATATTCACAAAAATTTGCATACAATTGTGACAATAATAAAAATTTAAATAAGAAAACGAAATGAAACGAATTTTGTTTATAAATCCCAGACAAAGTTGCCAATACAATTTTTTTACCGGAAATCTTTTTTTTTTGTATTATTACACATAATAGTCAAACCGAAGCATTCATAGACTAATAAGGGAGGTATTCCCAAATGTATTTAAAGAGTTTGATGACATCAAAATATTTTTAAAGAAAAATTTAACGAAAAATTTTTAAGAATCTGAAATTTTCTTATTCGAACTCTTAAAAATTTTCTTGAATTAACATGGCGCAGAAGTGTGTGATAACAAATTTTCTATAGAAAAGTTTGTGATAACAAATTTTCAATAGAAAAGTTTGTGATAACAAATTTTCTATAGAAAAGTTTGTGATAACAAATTTTCTATAGAAAAGTTTGTGATAACAAATTTTCAATAGAAAAGTTTGTGATAACAAATTTTCTATAGAAAAGTTTGTGATAACAAATTTTCTATAGAAAAGTTTGTGATAACAAATTTGTGATAACAAATTTTCTATAGAAAAGTTTGTGATAACAAATTTTCTATAGAAAAGTTTGTGATAACAAATTTTCTATAGAAAAGTTTGTGATAACAAATTTTCTATAGAAAAGTTTGTGATAACAAATTTTCTATAGAAAAGTTTGTGATAACAAATTTTCTATAGAAAAGTTTGTGATAACAAATTTTCTATAGAAAAGTTTGTGATAACAAATTTTCTATAGAAAAGTTAGTGATAACAAATTTTCTATAGAAAAGTTTGTGATAACAAATTTTCTATAGAAAAGTTTGTGATAACAAATTTTCTATAGAAAAGTTTGTGATAACAAATTTTCTATAGAAATGTTTGTGATAACAAATTTTCTATAGAAAAGTTTGTGATAACAAATTTTCTATAGAAAAGTTTGTAATAACAAATTTTCTATAGAAAAGTTTGTAATAACAAATTTTCTAAATGAAAAGTTTGTGATAACAAAATAAATTTGTTTTAATACTGAGAATGTCTCAAAGTTTGAGAATTTGTCAATCGTCACTAGGCATTCCTTCCCTCGTTAGTTCACTTAAGTGGTAACAATATAATTTTTGTTTGAAAACTAAAATAAAAACCCATAGAAATTTGCATAATTTTTAGAGAGAGATTAGAGTGGCAAAGATGATGATTATTATTGTTTTGGTTTCTTTTCGTTATTTTTAATATTGTGATCATTTCAGTTACATTTAAATTACCATTAATATTTGTTTTACTTCTGTATGGTCGAAATGTTAAACAAACTTTCTTAAAAATAATATTTTCGTTTTAAAAACAGTCATTCATTGACAGAAAAAAACAAATATTTTAAAGTTGTAAGACTATTTGTTTAAACGTAAAAATTTTATTAATGATCTTTTTTTTTGATTTAAAATAATTTTTTAAGTTAAAAAATGTATCATCAGTTTAAGAGTGTGAAATTATGGCACTTTTTACTTTAGAATTCCGTTAAAAATACATGGGTGATGTTAACAACTATAGAAAGTGAAATTAATATAATTTTTGGTTTAAATGATGGTTATGATGGAGCCCTTACATATTGTTAACTATGGTTTAGCAATCATTAAATGTAATTATTGAATATTGTTTTGTTTTCTATTTTTGTAATGTACTTGGAATTTAAAAATAAAAAATTTATTATGTTATATATTTTTGAAAGAAAATAAAAGTTTTACAAACGTTTTTGAAAAAACTAAAAAAAAATTAAATAAAAAAAATTTCTGAAACTTAAACAAACTTTACTTAAGAAAAAAAATATTATATTATAAAGAAAAAATTGTTATCGATAACAAATTTTTAATAGAACAAATTGTTATTGATAACAAATTTTTTATAGAAAAAATTGTATTGATAACAAATTTTTTATAGAAAAAATTTCTGTCGATAAAAATTTTTATAGAAAAATTGTTACTGATTCCAACAAGTTTTTTTTGTAGATAAAATGTTATCGATAAGAAAATTTATTATAAACAAAATTGTTATCGATAACAAATTGCTTGTAGAAAAAATTGTTATCGATAAAAAATTTTCAATAAAAAAAATTGTTATCGATATATAAAAAATTTGTTATCGATAGCAATTTTTTCTATAAAAAATTTGTTATCGATAACAATTTTTTCTATAAAAAATTTGTTATCGATAACAAATTTTTATAGAAAAAATAGTTATCGATGACAAATTTTTTATAGAAAAAATTGTTATCGATAAAAAATTTTTATAGAAAAAATTGTTATCGATAACAAATTTTTTATAGAAAAAATTGTTATCGATAACAAATTTTTTATAGAAAAAATTGCTATCGATAACAAATTTTTTATAAAAAAAATTGTTATCGATAATAAATTTTTTATAGAAAAATTGTTATCGATAACAAATTTTTTATAGAAAAATTTTTATCGATAACAAATTTTTTATATAAAAATTATTATTTTTTATATAAAAATTATTATACAAATTTTTTATATAAAAATTATTATCGATAACAATTTTTTATGGAAGAGTTTGTTATCGATAACAAATTATTTATAGATAAGTTTTATATAGAAATAACAATATTTTTGTAGAAAATTTTATATCGATAACAAATTTTTTATAGAAAAATTTGTATCGATAAAAAATTTTTTATAGAAAAATTTGTATCGATAACAAATTTTTTATAGAAAAATTTGTATCGATAAAAAATTTTTTATAGAAAATTTATTATCGATAACAATTTTTTTATAGAAAAGTTATTATCGATAACAATTTTTTATAGAAAAAATTTTTATTGAGTAGAAAATTTATTATAAAAAAAATTGTAATGGATAAAAAACTTATTATAAATGAAATTTTTATCGATAAAAAATTTTTTATTGCAAAAATAGTTATCAATAACAAATTTTCTATTGAAAAAAATTGTTATCGATAACAAAGTTGTTATAGAAACAACTGTTATCGATAACCAAATTTGTTATAGAAATAACTGTTATCGATACCAAATTTTTATAGAAAAATTGTTATAGATAACAAATTTTTGTCGAAAAGTTGTTATCGATAACAAATTTTTTGTATAAAAAATTGTTATCGATAACAAATTTTTTCAATGAAAAATTGTTTTCGAAAAAAAAAAAATTCTATACAGAATTGTTATCGATAAAAAAATTTTATAGAAAATTGTAATCGATAACAAATTTTTTATAGAAAAATTGTTATCGATAACTAATTTTTTTATAGAAAAAATTGTTATCGATAATAATTTTTTTTATAGAAAAATTGTTATCGATAACAAATTTTTTATAGAAAAGTTATTATCGATAACAATTTTTTTATGGAAGAGTTTTTTATCGATAACAAATTTTTTTTAGAAATGTTTTATAAAGAAAAACTTTTTATCGATAACAAATTTTTTGATACCCATAACAATTTTTTTGTAGAAAATTTTGTTATTGATAGTAAATTTTTTTATAGAAAAGCTTGCTATCTATCGATAACATATTTTTTATAGAAAAGGTTGTTATAGATAACCAATTTTTTTATAGAACAAACTGTTATCGATAACAAATTTTTTATAGAAAATTTTGTTATCGATAACAAATTTTTCATAGAAAATTTTGTTGTCGATAACAAATTTTTCATAGAAAATTTTGTTATCGATAACAAATTTTTCATAGAAAATTTTGTTATCGATAACAAATTTTTCTCATTTCATTTCGATAACAAATTTTTTATAGAAAATTTGTTTTCGATAGCAAATTTTTTGTAGAAAATTTGTTGTCGATAAGACATTTTTTACAGAAAAGTATGTTATCGATAACAAATTTTTTATAGAAAAGTTTGTTATCGATAACAAATTTTTTATTGAAAAGTTTGTTATCGATTACAATTTTTTTATTGAAAAGTTTGTTATCGATAAGATATTTTTCATTGAAAATTTTGCTAGCGAAATAATAAATCCGCCCTTTTTTGGGCGTAAATATTAGAAAATAATTTTAAAAATGATTAAATTGTAATACTTTATTTGCAAAAAGCATACTGAATTAATTAGACAAAATTTTTCACGATAGAGCGTCCCCCAGTGATCCCCGCCAAGCCGCTTGCCACCCCCAAAAAAACGACCCTGCAAATTTTTTATTTTGTATGAAAGATTCGGCACTGCCGAATTTAACACTCTCTCTTGTTTAATTTAAAACAGCCGAATAAAGTACTCTCCTTTGTGAATTTCTAATTCAACACCAACATGTGGAATATTTTATACGTCTACACGTGACTGTAGATTCAACTACAATAGACAGTTAAAATAACTACATTTGTTGTTGTTTACGGTAAAATCAACCAAATATTGTTGTCTTTAACTATTGATTAACAGTTACAAAAAACGTTAAAAACAACTTCAAATTATAGTTATTTTTACTGTAACTAAAATTGACGGAATTTTTTATTGGCACTTCCAACTCGTTCAACACATCCGTTTTTCTAGTTTTTTTATATACTAAAAACAACTACATAAAAAAACGGTTACTACAATGTAGTAATTTTTTGTAATTATTTTTTTAAACGACTATAAAAATAGTTGATTGAGATTTTTCATACAAAAACAACTGAAATTGTAGTTGAAAACAACAACTACTACTTACTACACAAGTGAATCGACTGGTTTCTAGAATGCCAGTTTTTTTACACACTGACTAATATAATAATCAAATGAACTATATTTCTAATAAAGTTTCTGAGGGTAGACGTATTCAAATATTATTGTAACGCATGATTTATTATAATTTAGTTTTTTAATACATTTTATCAAGTAATGCTGGTAAATTAGACTTACTGTAGTTGCTCGTAATAATAAAAAAACTGACATACATTTTGAAAACAAAAATAAAATTGAAACTAAAAGATTCATTTAAATGTTGATGATATGTTGATGAAGTATTTATGGGTCATTTAGGTAAAATTTTATTAACGCATTTATTTCTTGATAAAATGTACAACAGATTAATTAAAACTGCTATAAACTGTTATAGGAATTCCATATAATACCCAATACGGGATGGTATTTACTGAGCCCACCATATAGAAAAATACAATATTCAAATAAAATTTCAGTTCATATCATCAGTAGCGCCTAAATTTTTTAAAGTTTATTGATTAGCTGTATTACAAAATATCGTGTTTTTAAATCTTTAAATGCTATTTAACCATAAAAATCCTAATTTGGGTACTAAAATCTAAATAACTAAATTAAGAAATTTCCATTAAAATAACAAATCAATTTTATTTCAAAATTTTGTTGTACTTTTTTTCCATCTAAAAATTGGTAACAAATTCTTTCTATATCTCTTTCAAAAACGGCGGTAAAACATAAAACGTTGAAACTTCTTCAATTTTTAGCTCTCCCCTATTATAATTGTTTAACAAACGTTAAATACTATTTTGTAAATATTTAGGTATTAAACAACAATTTGTTTTTTTTTTTATATATTTTTGTTAGTTTCTAAAGTAAATCGTTTATTTTGGGCTGTATTGTGTTCATCATTATTAGCTTGATTAACGATTATTGTCGAAAGTGAAACAAATACAATACTGCTGACTGACTGTGCCTGTTTTCATTTGGGTCTATTATAAAATACATTAAATACAATTTCTTTTGCTTTACTGCAATGTTTACTCTACATTCCAATGATTTTTTTTATTATTTTTTTGTTATAAAAAAAAATCAAAAGTAAATCATACTGTTTATTGTTAAGGTTTTTTTTTGTTGTTTGTTTAAATAGAATCGATATAAAAAAATTTAAACAAAGTTGTTCAATAAAAGGTGTTGATAACCATAAAAACAAGTACGCGTGGTAATGAATAGTAAAAAAAAAGCACATGCCCCCAAACATGATATTCGAAAAAATTTTTGAATAAGTAGAAAAATTCCAAGCAAAATTTAGTATTTTTTATTTGTACCTTTATACAAATCAAAAGACTTAAGAAACAAACTTGAATATTTATACAAATCACAAAGTTAAACAAATTATTTTTTAAAAATGATTTTGTTTAATAAAAATTTGGGTTTTTAAGCAAAAAAAA
The DNA here is from genome assembly GCA_963921195.1 of Pegoplata infirma. Taxonomy (NCBI): domain Eukaryota; kingdom Metazoa; phylum Arthropoda; class Insecta; order Diptera; family Anthomyiidae; genus Pegoplata; species Pegoplata infirma. Next base: position 270,102,116 of record OY992536.1, read on the forward strand.
AAACAATAACGGATTTTTTTTTTTAAATTACACTGTGCAACTTAACTAAATAGGTTCGATTACGCAGTCCAACAGCCAATATTAAACATATACCGGATGACATACGTCTGAAAGAAGAGATCAAGTGGAGTAAAACTACATTTACAGTTTTTCATTTCGTAATCCTACACTCAAAAAATTATGTCATTAACTGTTTGTAGTTTATTAAAAAAGTTTTACGTTTAGTCGTTTTTAAAAGAAAAATACATTTGTTTGATGTTTAGTTTTTATTAATGACTACCCAGGCAGAAAAATACGAACGGGAGAGCGCTGGCAAAGTACCTTTTATGGTCGCTTGTGTGCTGGGAAAGCATCACAGTTTAGTACTCTCCCAGCGTCCAAAATGATAACCACGGTAAACGGTATGCCGTTGCTATTTTAAAGCGCTTTGAAAGCGCTTTAAAAACAAACAATATGGTACTATTATAGCACTTTTAGAACAAAAAAATGGGACGTATCTAAATTGTATACATAAGTCCATAAGACACAACTTTTTTTGGTGTTTATTTGAATAAAGAAATTTATTAAATTAGGATAAAAAATTTATTGACTCATTTATTAGGATAAAAAAATTTTGAACAAACTTTGAACAATTTTCTAAGTCCCGGAAAAAATTGTTTGCAGTTTTCTTTGCGTTTTGGAATAAAAAAATTTATTAAAAATGCTTTTAGGAAAAAATTTGGAAAAGTCCCGAAAAAAAAGTGGTGTATTGAACCGAAACGGATATGTATCCGGAGTTTAAGGGTGATGTATCCAGAGTTTAAGACACTTCCTCACGAAAGAAACAGGTGTTTTTATATAAAAGGTGTCAAGTTTGTAATATGTAGGTCATTGTGTATAAGTGACATATCATGAGAACTATCAAGGACCGGCCACTTATCCTGCAGGGAAATAAAAAATATTCCAATTGTTATGAAAATTAATAAATTTTAATAAAAAATTTATACTTTGAACGGATTTAAATAGAAAAACATTGGCAAAGCGCTTGCAAAGGACTTTTTAGAATTCATACTACCTTCTTCACAAAAAATAAAGTGCTTTGCCGAGACTTTTTCTTTGGAACGGTTGGCAGTTTCTGCCTGGGTACTTCTGTCCTTTGTTTCAAAAATAACACACTAAAAAATAAAGACTTTCATTAACATTTAATTTTTAAAGTCATTTATTCTTGTTCTGTAAGTAAAAACTACTGATTATTCTTTAAATTTTTAATGATTTGAGTAAGTATTTTTTTTTTAAATTGTTGGTATTTTTTAATGAGAAATCATTAGTTTTTACCTACACAAGTAGGTTATTTTATTGTAAAAAAAAAATCAAAAAATTATTTATAGAAATATAAAAACATGTTTGTATCAAGTGACTTTGGCACGATGGGCAGAGTGTCTGGCCAGAATGTAGTTGATTGCGGGATCGATTCCCCAAAATTTTATTAAAAAATTTTAAAAAAATATTTCAATAGAAAATTGTAAAAAATAACCTACGAAATCATAAATTTTTTATGTTTTCGTAGCTTATTTTTTTTGGGAATTTGTTGGTGAAAATAACAGAACTATCATTAATTTTTAATGTTTTCGTAGGTTATTTTTTTTCGAATTTGTTGGTAAAAAATAATGAAAAAAACGTTATTTTTTAATGTTTTATGTTTTTTATTTTAGAAAATTTTGTCGACAGTTAAAAATAAATGTTGATGTTTGTTAAAACAAATGAATAATTATTGGGATGGTTTTCAATTGTTTATTCACAGGTTTTAAATGTGTTTTTCATTTGTTTTTGCCTGCAAAATATTTTGAGTGTATTTCCTTTTAAAAGGACTTCAAAGTTTTGTAAAATATTTCTTATATATTTGTACTTGTCCTAGGATGCTACCGGTGATGGCAGATTAAAGAGGAGGATCTCCCCTAATTTTTTATTTTTTTTTATTTTGCCCTATCAGGATAAAAGGATGTTAATGAAGTCCTTTGAAAACTTTTTTAAAATATTTTGTTGAAAATGTTGAATGATATTAACCCTTAATTTAGCCGAAAAAATATATGTTATAAAACTCACAATTCTAAACAAATTTTTTTCTACGACTTTGTTTATCGGTTACATTTACCTGAACTCTGTAAAGAAAACCTGTTTGAACCCTTTCGAATCAACCAGGCACCCGGAGATCAAAATTTTACCATGGTCTTTTTGTAATACATTTTTTTTATTTTAAATATTCTGAAAATTCAAAAAATTCATGGAAATATTTTTTCAGCTTCGATTTCGATGTTTTTAACACAAAAAACGAATTTTAAAAAATTCGTAATTTCCGCAATTTTTTTGGTTTTTTTGAGGTTGGGACACTCTGATGAGCATACGGGTGTCAAAAAAAGGTGCTTCTAAGTGGTGAAATGCGAAAATGTTAGATATTGAATCAATAAACATTGTTTAAGTCACAGAAGGAAGTTTCAACAAAATTTGTTTAACAAAGTAACCGATTTTTTTGGTTGGTTCCTTCGGAACCAGTAGGATATTAAGGGTTAAAGGATAAAGTTTTGTAAAGACGTTACTTACCTCTTTTTTCGTGATATAGAAAAATTAGGGGAGATACTTCTCTTTCATTTTGTATCACTATTGGCATCCTAGGACAAGTACAAATTAGAAAAATATTTTATAAAATTTATTCCTCCAAAATTTTGAAGTCTTTTACTAGGAAACAGGATCACGAAATGAAAAACTATAAATGCAGTTTTACTACATTAAGTCTCTAGTCTAGTCTAGTTTCATCGTTAAATAGTTCGTGTTTAACGACTTTTTTATTTATGCCGGACGGTGTAATACTACCAAAAGACAGTAAAACCCTATAATCGGATTGTCCGGTTTGTTGACCAATTCCATTTTATGGGCCTCCAAAGGTTCTGGACCCACTAAATATGGTGTCATCAGTTTTTGCCCACAAGCTTAATCAGACTAGGTGCTAATTATAACATAGTACAACACTAAAAAAAATTCGGGGTTCAGACTATTGAGTGTGCTATAGAAAAAATGTCACAGAATCTTTGAATTTTTTTATAGAAAAAATTTCTCAGAATTTGAAACTTTTTCTATAAAAAAATTATCTCAGAATCTGAGTCAGAATCTGAGACTTTTTCTATAGGAAAAATGTGTCAGAATCTGAGAATTTTTCTATAGCAAAAATGTGTACGAATCTGAGACTTTTTCTATAGGAAAAATGTTTTAGAATCTGAGAATTTTTCTATAGAAAAAATGTATCAGAATTTTTCTATAGAAAAAATGTCTCAGATTTTTTCTAAAGAAAAAATGTCTCAGAATTTTTCTATAGAAAAAAATGTCTCAGAATTAGGAATTATTTACAGGAAAAATATCGCAGAATCATAGACCTTGTCGATAGGAAAAAGGCCTAGTAATCTAATACGTTTTCTATAAGAAAATGTGTCAGAATCTGTGAATTTATGACTTATTTTAAAGGTCTCAGAATCTAAGACTTTTTTGAAAGGAAAAAGGTTTAAAAATCTGAGGCTTTTTCTGTTGAAAAAAAGTCTCAGAAGTTAAAACTTATTCTATTGGAAGAAGAATCTGTGACTTTTTCGATAGAAAAGTGGTCTTTGAAAATTTTTTCCAAAGGAAACAGCTTTCAGAATTAGAACTTTTTATTAAGACAAAGTGACAGAATTTTACCCTCAGAAAAGTATGTAAGTTACTACATGTTAGTTGTTTGAATATTTTACAGTAGTTAGTTGTTTTCAACAACAAAGTCAGTTCATTTTGTATGAAAAATATCAAACAACTATTTCCGTTAGTTATTTTAAGTCGTTTTTTTGAACAACTACCAAAAAAGTACTGTGATGATTTTTATTTCTTAAAAATTTTAAAAGTTTTTTTTCCAAAAAAATAAAATAAATTTTCGTTTAAAAAAAAAAAAAAAAAAATTGAAAAAATTTGGTCTTCAATTTTTTTCCGAAAAATTTTTTGAAAAAAAAAATTATATATTGATTATTTTATTTTTACTACATTTTAGTTCTTTTGACTACAAATGTAAGTAGTTTTTACTACATAAGTCAGTTGTTTTTTGTCAGTTAAAATAACTAACATTGTTAGTTGATTTAACTGAAAAAGTAGTTGACCCCAAAACCACTTACAAAGAAGTTATTTTAACTGACATTTTCAGTTGATTTTACTAACATGATTTTTTGAGTGTAGACTTTTTTATATGTTAAAAAAAAGGTTCCAGAACTTGAGACTTTTTTATGGAAAATCATCTCTGAATCTAAGACTTTCTATAGGAAGGGTGTTAGAATCTCAGACTTTTTCTTTAGCAAATAAGTTCTCAGAATCCAAAAATTTTTCTATACGAAACAAATCTAAGAATCTGAAACTATTTTTAAAGGTAAAATATATCAAAAATTATTTTTCTATAGTAAACAGTTTACGAATCTGCGTCTTTTTCTGTAGAAAAAATTCTTAGAACCCGATTATTTCTCTATAGCAGAAATTTCTTAGATTCTGAGACATTTTTTTTTTATGAAAAAATCTCAGATTCTGTCAGATTCTAAAATGTTTTTCCTATACAAAAAACAAAATGTCTCAGAATATGATATTTTCTATGTAGGAAGAATTTCTTCTATTGAAAAATTCTCAGATTTAAACTTTTTCATACGACAAATCTGTTATAATCTGAGACTTTTTCTATGTTACAAAAATGTAAAATTTAAACGGAAATATGATCCGGAAAAACAAAGATCCTTTTAAGTAGGGTTCTCAGTTTTGATTGAAAATCGGCTAAAGTTGTACTGCAAAAACTACTAAATTTCATAATTTTATAGCTTTCTCATCACTTTTTTCCACCGTTTTTGCTCGTACGATAACGGTGAATGGATGATTTTCTTTTTTACTCGAAGTAAAAAAAAATAATTTCACCTCCCAAACTTAAAAGCTGTACCCGCCACTGAGTCAGGCGGTAGTACCATGTCTGATTAAGCCGTTGGGCAGAAATAGATGACCCCATATTTCGGGGGTCCCACTGCTTTTCAGAATCTTTCAAGGCCTAAAATTTGTCACCAAATTGGATCCGAGTAAAGAGTTTTACTACCTTTTGGTTAAAGAAATTCAAATTCTTGTATTTTTCAAAAGGTCTTTATTTGTTGAATAGTGTAATATTTATGATAAAAATATTTAAGAACTTAGAAAAATTCAAACTGATTTCAATACTGAAGTAAATTTTGGTAAAATTTTCAGCAAACCAAAACTACAAGAATTTCCTTATTTTCAAAAACAAAAGACTTAAGCAACAAACTTGAATTTTTACAATTTTATAACCACAAGAAATCCAAAATTTGAATGTTTTAACAAACTAAAACTTGATCTTCCAAACTATTTATATTATCTTTACTTTAATGGAACAACATTTTTTTCCTAACTTTCTTTATCTAAATTTTTAATTTCTTACTGACATACATGTATGGATGTAAACTGACACATTAACTACTTAAAATGCATACAAAAAGAGAACATCATTATCAATTTTAAATCACACGTAATAATACCTTTCAAAACGGCACATAAATTGTATGTTGGAAATTAAGTGCAATAAGACAGAAAAAAAATCAACTTCTTGTTAAAAAAAAAAATGTTAAACAGAAAGAAATGAAAGAAAACCCTTCACTTAAAGGCAAATGATATTTTAAATTGAATATATTTAAATTCACATAAAACAACAAGTAGACATTAAAAAAAAAATAGAAAATTAAAATGTAGCAATAAAAAAACGAATTTATATTAACAGACGAGACTAGAAATTAAAAGACTTTTGTTTGTTAAATTTGTCACAACATTAAAATAAAAAAACAAATAATAGAAAAGAGTTCTGAAATTTTAATATGAAGATAAAATAGGGTTACACCCTATTCTATTCAATTCCAAAAAAGTTGGCTCATATTACAAAAATTTCAAAAATTTAACTTAACTGTTACTGGTTTATTAGGGCTTCCAGTCAAATCTAAACTTTCGAATTTCTTGGCGTTAAACCTGCCGAACGAGGGCCACGTTGGAGCCCATTGTGGAAACATTTCGAAAAAATTTTAAAATAATTACGTTTTTTGACCAAAACTCATAATCAAATTTTTTTTTGCAAAATTCGGCTCAAAAATTAGGATCTTTTGCGTACTTTTTGGTAAAAATATTGAAAAGTTTCCACAAAAGCTTTTTTGGTATATACATGATGATTTTTAACATTAAAATTAGACTCAAAATATTTTGTTGGCAAAAACAAATGAAAAACACATTTAAAACCAGTGAGTAAACAATTGAAAACCATCCCAGTAATTATTAATTTGTTTTAACAAACATCAACATTTATTTTTTACTTTTAACAAAACTAACAAAACTAAACCAAAATAAATAACATTAAACATTAAAAAATTACGTTTTTTTTATTCTTTTTTACTAACAAATTCGAAAAAAATAACTTACGAAAACATTAAAAATTAATGATAGTTCTGTTTTTTTTTACCAACAAATTCCAAAAACATAACCTACGAAAACATTAAAAATTAATGATATCGTAGGTTATTTTTTACACTTTTTTATTAAAATATTTTTTTTAAAATTTTTAATAAAATTTTGGGGAATCGATCCCGCAACCAACTACACTCTGGCCAAACATGTTTTTATATTTCTTTAAATAATTTTTTGATTTTTTTTTTTTTTACAAAAAAATAACCTACTAATTAATGAATTAATGATATCTCATTAAAAAATTCAACAATTAAAAAAAAAAAATTACTTACACAAATCATTAAAAATTTAAAGAATAATCAGTCGTTTTTATTTACAGAAAAAAATAAATGACTTCAAAAATTAAATGTTAAAGAAAGTCTTTATTTTCTAGTGTGTTATTTTTGAATCAAAGGACAGAAGTAGTCATTAATAAAAACTGAACATCATACAAATGTTTTTTCTTTTAATAACGACTAAACGTAAAACTTTTTATATAAACTACAAACAGTTAATGACATAATTTTTTGAGTGTAGTTTTTAATTTTTATGTACGTTATATGAAAAATATTAAAAAAAAAACCCGTGAGGGTATTTCACTTGGGTGGGCCGAATCTTTTATACCCTCCAAAATCTAAAAAAATAATACAAAAAAATCCAGAGGCGTCTGTTTTTTGGGGAGTTAGTGGGAGACGTTAGGGGGCACCTTCCTCTTGGAATTTTAAACTTCTGCTGCGATAAGAATGTTGCATTTGCTTAGCAAAAGTACAAAAAACACAGCAAAAAGTGCGGTTTTTCTTAGGCTGGTTTAGTTCTCTAAGGGGGAACTTTTTCCCCTTGGTTCGTTTTTACCCATTTCCGAAAAAAGCCTGCCTAGGAATATAAGACATATTCGTGCCAAACTTCGGAAGCTTAGCTCTTTTATTTTGGACTGTCCTCTACAGACGAACAGACGGACATCGCTAGAAATTCTAAGAATCGATGACTGATCAATAAAATATATACTTTGTGGGGTCCTAGACCGATATTTCGATGTGTTACACACGAAATGACAAAGTGAGTATACCCCCATGCTGTGGTTGGAGGGTATAATAAAAACATGATTTTGGTTCTAAAATCTTGATCAGCATCTGTCGACCAAAATCACTTATCAGCATTTTTGGACCAAAACCGATTTGGATTAAAAAATTTAATTTTTACAAATCAGCAGCTATGGACCAAAATATCTTTTTTGGAAATTCCGAAAGACTTGTCGATTAAGTCTTGCAAGACGGACCAACATAAATAAATTTTAAACAGAAAAATTATTTTCTTAAAATATTATTCTATGAGAATATCATAGTTTTAATTAGTAAAGAAAATAATAGCCTCGAGCTTGAATAAACCTTCTCAAAATATGGAATTTTTTAAATATTTTGCTAATAAAGTATGCAAAAATCCCGTATTTTTAAGCCGGATTTGGTAAAAAAAATTCGGACATGAATTTTGGTCGAAAAATGAAGTTTTTTAAAAACTTTAACCGCTGGTTGCCGACTTAAGACGCTCTTGCAAAATTTGTTCATAAATTTTCCCACAATCAGCAAATTCGTGGCCATAGTTCGGCATCTATAGTTTACGGCACGAAATTAAAAATTTTAGATTTAACGGGATTCCCTATTATATATTATACCGGATTATTAAACGATCGGGAGTTGAGACCCCATTTAGAAATTCTCCCTTATGGAATTTTCGTTTAATGAATATTCCTTCACAAAAACTATTAAGAATGATTTTAAAATAAAATTAAAATAACTGTTTAGCCTGGTGAAAAATTTTCCTAAAAACTTTCGAATATATATTTTGCAAAAAAAAACCTGTAAAATCAGAAAATTTTTTCACCACCCACACAGGGCCAAAAGTCTTTATCGTTGTTGGATCCGTCCGAAAATGTGCTTCTAGAGGAATTCGAGGTCGCTGATTTCAAAATTTAGCTAAAAACCAAAAAAATCAAAATGGCGGATCCAATATGGCGGACAATTTTTTTTTAAAAATTGTCCGATTGAACTCAAATTTTGTTTTATGTGGGTCTTGGAGTTACTGAATAAGAATTGTTACTCAGAATTTTGAAAAACAAAATGGCGGACTAAATATGCTTCTTAAAGTTTAAAGAATGATCCAACTCCGGCCAAAAGTCTTTATCGTTGTTGGATCCGGCTAAAAATGTGCTTCTAGAGTATTTCGGGGTCGCTGATTTCAAAATTAAACTAAAAACTAAAAAAATCAAAATGGCACATCCAATGTGGCTGACAAATTTTTTTAATAATTGTCCGATTTAACTCAAATTTTGTTTTAAGGGGGTCATGGAGTTACTGAATCAGAATTACTGGTGTGAATTTTGAAAAACAATTTGGCGGACTAAATATGCTTAGTAAAGTTTGTTACAAGTAATTAAAAAACAGTTATATTCCTTTTCTTTGTTGAAGTTAGCTGAAAGTGTGACGTAGTAAATTTCCGGGTCTGTTATTTTAAAATCGAACTGATAAAATTCAATATGGTGTAAACAATATGGCGGCTAGATTTTTTAACTTTGTCTGATCTAACTAAAAATTAGTCTTAAGAGTATTAAGAGTGTCTGCAGTTAAATCTACTCACATGATTGTTATATATTTATTATTTTTTATATAAATATGGAAATGGTGTAAACGACTTACTTAGTTTAAGGAAAGCTTTTGGAAATGGTGACGACAAATTATTAACTTTTTTTCTTTATTTTGGAAATTCAATAAAAAGTCTTTGAATTTAATTGGAAATTGTGTAACTGATATTTTCCATAATTCTACAAAAAAACTAGAAATGTAGATAATTGTTTTTTCCTACACTTAAGGCACTCTCTGTCGATAAAAAAACTAATCAAGCCGTAAAACATTATTTTGGGTTAAATAATTTTTTTAAAAACAAATCTTGGACCACAGCATATATAGCTGTTATTTCGCCATTTATCATTTCGAGCAAGTTTTGGCAACTTTTTCGAAAGATATGGATCCATTCTACATCAAAAAAAATATAGACCGATTGTATCGAACTCTAAAAAATTATATCTTTTTTCACAAAAACGTGAATTGCTGCCAGGCAAATGAGTTATATTTGTCCATGTTATTTTCGTAACAAAGGGTTATATATAAGGTTGAACCACGCAAACAAAAAGTTAAACATTAGCAACAGAAGTTTGGAAAAAAAATTAAAAAAGTATCTCAACTTTTAAAAATTTTTTACAAACTTTTTTAACTTTGAAGACCTGTCAAAAGAAAAAATGGGTGTAATAGGATCATAAAGATAAGTTCACAAAACCTGCTTCTATATATGCCGAACAAACTGGTAAACATTTTTTTGAGAATTTACAAATAAGGACTTTTGGCCGGAAATCGATCTGTCTAGCACTCTGTGCCACCATATGAAATTAACTGGATTTCGGGGTATATGTCAAGAGAAGTGCCATCTTCGACATCTGATTTTTACAAATTCTGTTAAAATTTGAGGCTATTTGTGTTAAATTAATCCGCAGCACCCGACAATCAAAGATTTGGATTTTTGAAAATTCAAAAAAAAAAATTTCTAATATCCAGTTATTATTTTAGGAAATTGTAAAAGCACCAAAGTTCGTTAAAGTTTAAATTTTCTATGACCTTTATTTCAAAAAGTACCAAAAGTAAATTTTTTATTTCCTTAGAATCGGAATTTTCAAAAACCTGGCCATAGAGAATCACTTTCCGGGACTCCATTAAAAAAAGACAGTTAAAACAACTACATTTTTTGTTATTTAGGAAACTACTACATTTTACGGTAAAATCAGCTAAAATTGTTGTTGTGTTTAACTACTGATTAACAACTACAAAAAACGATAAAAACCACATCAATTTACAGTTGTTTTTACTGCAACTCAAATTGTCTGAATTTTTTTATTTACCAAAAAATAACTTCTAAACATCAAAAAACGGTTAAAATTGTTTGGTAATAATTCCTGGTGCATCTGACACATCCAACTCGTTCAACACATCCGTTTTTCTAAAATTATGTAGAAAATTATAAGTTTTTATAAAGACTAAAAACAACTACATAAAACAACTGTTACTACAATGCAGTAATATGTTGTATTTATTTATTAAAACGACAACAAAAAATAGTTGTTTGAGATTTTTCATACAAAAACAACTGAAATTGTAGTTGCAAACAAGAACTACTACTTACTACACAAATGACTGTCATGTAGTAACTGTAATAATTTTCTGTAGATTTCTAACCTTAATCTGACACTTTTTCTATAAGAGAAATGTTTCACAGGGTCTTACCACCAATTACTTTGAAAACTATCTAAAAGTCCGGGACTTTTTGTGAATTTAACTGAATTTATCTACCTTTGTTGTTCGTTTTTTTATAAATCTTAATTTTTCTGAAATTTAAGCGACTGACTCTTTAGGAATTTAAAATAAAATAAAGTTAACCCTAATTTTAAACTTATTATAAATGCATTACAATGCATTGTCTAATATCTTTAAATGTTTCACTATACAACAATCAACATTGTCATCGTCATCATGATTTTAACAGTCATTGTTTGTTTTGATGTTGTTGCTCATAATGTTGTTCGTATTGTTTGTGCTATAAATGTATTATTTGTTTTTGTTGCTAACTATAAAACGTTTTTGATTAAATACTGTTGTTGTTGTTGTTGCTGTAACAATAATGATGGTATTACAATTTGTCAAGTACCTTGAGAATATTATAAAACAGGAACAATAAAAGTGAAATTTCAATTGTTAAATTCTTTACTAATATGGAAATTTACATGTAGTACATATGTATAACAGGAAGCAGTTTCTTTCAAGAGTTTATCACTTGACATACATATGTATCTACATATATGAAATTTTGTAGAACAAAAGGTGTTGTCAGTAAGTAATTTTGATATTTATCGATTAGTAAATAAAAGATTATGGGATTAAAATATTTAAATGTGTGTTTGAAGGGTTTTTGTTTATAAAAAAAAACTTCTTAAACTAAAGACTTTAGAAACAAACATGAAATAAGTATACCTTGTAGGTTTTAAGTCACTTTGGGAATTATCAAAATATGGATAAGCAAGTGTGAATAATTCTGTTTATCATGTGAGAAAACTGGTGTAAATATATTTTGTTATCAAGATTATTGGGTTTTAAGATCTGGTAACACAAGGGGCTGATTTTGAACTAAAATTTTCAGAAAATTTCTCACATAATCATAATTTTTTTCAGATAATCATCATTTGTAGAAAAAGTCTATGATTCTGAGACTTGTTTTTCCATATAGAAAACAATTCAGATTCAAAAACATTTTTCATAAAATTCAAAGAAAAATTTCAAAATAATGTAACATTTTTTATATAGAAAAATTTTAAGTTTCTAAAATATTTTTTTCTACATAGAAAATGTTCCTGATTCTGAAAATTTTTCCTACATAAAAAAGCCTCAAATTCTGAAATAGTTTCGGAACCCAAAAAAAATTTTTAAATAGGAAAAATTTCTTAACTAAAAAATTTTTACTGAATAAAAATAGTTTCAGATTCTGAAATATTTTTCCTATATAGAAAAAAATTTCCGATCAATTATTTTTCATTTTGCAAAAATTTAAGATTCAGAAATATTTTTACCATAAAGAAAAAGTTTCAGATTTTGAAATATTTCACCTCGATGGGAAAGGTTTCAGATTCTGAGAAACTTCAAAATTAAGAAAATTATCAGATTCTGAAAAATTTTTCCTTTATAGAAAAAGTTTCAGATTCTGAATCAATTTTCATGTATAGAAAAATTTTCAGATTCAGAAACAAATTTCCCCTGTAGCATAAATTTCAAATTCTAAAACGTTTTTCCTATATAGAGTTTTAGATTCTGAAACAGTTTTAGATTCTGAAACAGAAATATGTCTCAGAATCTAAAAATATTTTTATAATGGAAAAATGATTCAGATTCTGAAACTTTTTATTTATTGGTTTTAGATTCTCATGTTCTAGATTTTGAAACTTTTTTTCTATATAGAAAGGTTTCAGATTCTGAAACATTTTTTTTTATATAAAAAAAGTTTCAGATTCTGAAACACTTTTTCTGTATAGAAAATGTTTCAGATTGTGAAACATTTTTTCTATATAGAAAGAGTTTCAGATTCTGAAACATTTTTTCAATATAGAAAAAGTTTCAGATTCTGAAACATTTTTTCTATATAGAAAAAGTTTCAGATTCTGAAATATTTTTTCTATATAGAAAAAGTTTCAGATTCTGAAACATTTTTTTCTATATAGGAAAAAATTTTCAGAATCTGAAACTTTATAAAAATATTTCAGATTCTGAACATTTTTTTCTGTATAGAAAAAGGTTCAGATTCTAAAAAAATTTTTCCAATAAAAAAAGTTTCAGATTCTGAAATATTTTTTCTGTGTAGAAAAACATTTTTTCTATATAGACTTTGAAACATTTTTTCTATATAGAAAAAGTTTCAGATTCTGAAACCTTTTTTCTATATAGAAAATGTTTAAGATTCTGAAAATTTTTTTCTATAAAGAAAAAGTTTTAGATTCTGAAACATTTTTTCAATATAGAAAAACTTTCAGATGCTGAAACATTTTTTCTATATCGAAAAAATTTCAGATTCTGAAAAATTTTTTCTATATAGAAAAAGTTTTAGATTCTGAACCATTTTTTCCATGTAGAAAAAGTTTCACTTTCGGTAACATTTTATCTATATAGAAAAAGTTTCAGATTTTGAAACATTGTTTTTAAAGAAAAAGTTTCAGATTCTGAAATATTGTTTCTATATAGAAAAAGTTTCAGATTCTGAAACATTTTTTCTATATAGAAAAAGTTTCAGATTCTAAAATATTTTTTCTATTAGAAAAAGTTTCAGATTCTGAAACATTTTTTCTATATAGAAAAAGTTTTAGATTCTGAACCACTTTTTCTATATAGAAGAAGTTTCAGATTCTGAAACATTTTTTCTATATAGAAAAAGTTTCAGATTCTGAAACATTTTTTCTATATAGAAAAGTTTCAGATTCTGAAACATTTTTTCTGTACAGAAAAAGTTTTAGATTCTGAAACATTTTTTCTATTAGAAAAAGTTTTAGATTCTGAAACATTTTTTCTATATAGAAAAAGATTCAGATTCTGAAACATTTTTTTCTATATAGAAAAAGTTTCAGATTCTGAAACATAGAAAAAGTTTTAGATTCTGGAATATTTTTTCTATATAGAAAAAGTTTTAGATTCTGAAACATATTTTCTATATAGAAAAAGTTTCAGATTCTGAAATATTTTTTCTATATAGAAAAAGTTTCAGATTCTGAAACATTTTTTCTATATAGGAAAAGTTTCAGATTCTGAAACATTTTTTCTATATAGAAAAAGTTTCAGATTCTCAAACATTTTTTCTATATGATGAATTTCATTTAAAAATCGAGATAAAACTGAAATTTTGAACCCGACCAACTCAGATATCGATGAAATTTTGTTCATAGCTAAATTTGATCAAAACAAACAAACTCTCATTTTTAGAAATGACTGTTTTGCGATTTTTTGAGCGTGACACAGTGGGAACGTTTTCGAAAAAACGCGAAAATGGTCGAAAAGAGCTCCATTTAAACTACAATAACTCTGAATCGGCTCAACCGATTTCCATGATCTTGGTATCATTAAAAAGATATTTTAACAGGCTTTATGACACGTTAAAAAAAAAAAAAAAAAAAAATACACTGTAAAAAATTTATAACAAAAAAAATTTTAACTGACGAAAAAACCAAAAAGATCAAGGGTTTTTTTACAGTGTATTAATTTTTTAGAAAGGTTTATCCTTCATCTATACCATATCAAAAAATAAAAATGGGTTCTTTGTTAGTTTTTTTTATATAATTTTTTAAGTAGTGTCACTTCTAGTAATTTCCCTTATATTTTATAACAAAAAAAAATTTTAGGTAACGAAAAACCAAAAAAGATCAAGAATTTTTTACAGTGTATTACTATTTTAGAAAGGTATTTCTCTCACCTATAACATATCCAAAAAGTAAAATGGGTTCTTTTTTATTTTTTTTATATAATTTTTTAAGTAGTGTCACTTCTAGTAATACTTACCGAAAGTTTTCGAAATAATTCGAATAACAGCGAAAATATCTGGTCACATTCACAAAATAGTTCAACAATTCTAACATTTTTTAAATGTTTACAAATAAAAAACCATCAACAATTGAATAGTTCATGCGAATAAGGACGAATAGACCACTTTTTCGCAAACACGTTTTTTTGCATAAATGCATTTTATTAGCAGAGCCCTACAATCCTATGCAGAAATTTTGGAGAAATTTTGACTTTTAAGGCTAAAAAAATGACTTTTAAAGTGCAATAATTCGTATATTTTTATATTTTTGTTTAAATTGAGAGTGAACTAACGCACAATTTTGATTAAATACAACACAAAAACATAAAAAAATTTTACTTTCGGTAACAATGTGTTAAAAGAACATTACGAGGAACAAACCACACTTATTATATTGGCAAACAATTTTACCGTTCTTGAGTTATAAGACTTTAAAGTGTGGAAAGCAAAAAGGGCGAATATCCATCCTTAACAAAATATTATATAAAAATTATTTAGCTGCGAGTTTAAAATTGATATTAGGTAAAATTTGAAATTGTACACAAAAAAAAACAATCTTAGCACATACAAACAAATTAACCAGATTTGCGAAAAAAAACAAAAATTTTTTCATGTCCTTTTATGTTACATCGTAATATGCAGTCAAGGGTTAATATTATAATTCCTAAAAATGTATTTAGTGTCATAAAGAATTACTACTGCATCAAAAGTCAGGAATATTAAAAAAAAAAATAAAAATTTTTTTTTTTTGCATGTCCTTGCAATCCTTAAATAGTGTATCCTCGAAGTCCTTAAAGTGTTACAAACAAATACCAACCATAGTTCGTCAAGTTTTGCAAGTCTCGTGAAAATGTAGTCAAAATCTGCTGCAAAATAACACATTTTTATTCAAATTTCAATACATTTTTTTGGATATTCGCCCTTTTTCCATTTAAGCAAAAAATTGAATTCCAATTTTTGGCAAGTTCTCTTTCGAATACCTTACTAAAATTTTGTATATAGGTAGATGTGACTTAAACCTTTAAGCTAATACCAAAAAGTTGACAAAAATATTATTTTTTAACCGTTTCCAGCGTTTTTATTGTCCCCTGTAAAATTCTACAAATGGTCTATTCGTCTTTATTCGCATGAACTATTCAATTGTTTATATTATTTGCCACGTTTTTATTAATTTGTGTTTTATTTTATTTAAATTTTTTTTAAGTTAATTATTTGTAAGAAATTTTGCGCTGCTCAAATTTGGCACAGTCAGAATATCTGCGCACATGTACAAAAGTTTCATTTATCGGAATGAATGAATGAAAGCCTTGAGTTCCTGTTATAGTTTTAGCTTCTTCATATCTTGAAAATAGCTTTTCTTTAACGTTGTTGTATTCGTCAGCATCTGCGTAAGCAACTTGTATGGTGGTCTTATATGTTTCTGATGCCCAGTGATAGAGTTGCCTCGTTGTCTGGATTTCATTTTTATTTGCAATACTATAATTTCGAGCACCTCTCTTCAATGTTCCTCCGATTCCATCACATGCAGATTTTCCGTGACTGGTAGCATAAAAGTGCCATTCAGCGTCAATCCCAAAATCAGATTTGTGATGGCATAAATTAATGAAGTTATATTTATTTTTATATTGTGCTCCTGCACCATCTGATACGTAAATGATTTTATTAATATTGTTGGTTATATTGGCCTTCACGAACTGTACCATTTTTGAAATATATAGATGAACTGCTATACTATCATGGGTATTGCAATCAGATATTATGGCGAAGCTTTTATGAGTTAATTTATCGTTATCTGAAAATAAACAAACAAAGGAAAAAAACAAATAAATAAAAATTATTAAATATTTTGATGAGTGTGGATGGATGTGTTTACTAATACCAAAATATTAAAATAATTACCTTTGTAATAAATAACGAACGGATGTATTGTAGCCTGATCATTATTCCAATGGTATCCTTGCACGGCATCTTGTACAAGAAATGCATAATTTTCAGCAAAGTCCATTTGAATTAACATTTCTCCTGATAACAGCGCCGCTCTTTTATTGCTGATAAATTCAGATTGTCGCTTTGCTATGAAATGATGAGGAATCAGAACTTTGATGTGTTCAGTAAAATCGCTGACAAATGATTCTGGGTTGGTGGTTAACGTTTCCAGAACACATCTAATCGTTGTATTCCACTTTTTGTATATTATTTCTTCAGTTTGGTTATTTTCAAAATGTTTTAGCATATGCGTTTTTAGATTATTTAAATTTTTAAAGCAGTGACCACACATTGAAACGCAACACTCGCTTTTTTCTATGTCACCATTACAAACAACGAATTTGAGAACATCTTTGTAATCGGTAAATGTGCATTCTCCTTCAATACAAATTGATTTTAAGCCACTTTTTTCAAACATCAATTTCATATTCTGATGCAATGTGCATACACAGATATTTTGCTGGTTTCCAACTCCAAGTTTTATACAATTTTTTGGCCTTAACATTGTAAATTTTGTAAAACCCACTTTGGCCAAGGGATGTTTTTTTTTAAATTCGTAGTAAGATTCGCGTAGTGAAGATAACATCAGTCTTTTTTGAACTTTTTCACGTAAGTTTCCTTGTTTAACAGTAATTGAATCTTGCGATCCAGGCATCATTCGGCTAATTTCATCATCTTCATAAAATAACTTGACTGTGCTTAGAGTTTCGGCTGGTAAGCTACGTCTGCTCATTTTAAAAAGATTGATATCTGCAAACTTCGTTTTATTCCTTTGGATATCTTTACTTTTTTTGATACAATCGTGAGATATATCATCCCCAAAACGATCTTTAATTTCTGCGTGACTCATATTGATTGGTAAGAGAGATAAAAGTTTTTGCTTTTCCAAAAGATTTGAGCTGTTCTCTATTTGATATTTGATGTTTTCCAAAATTTCTTCGTAAATGGCTTTGACGTTTTCAAGTTGCGCTGACAAATCAGATAATGGATCAGCTCCAAGTGAATCTGCTATATTTTCGAAAATTTGCAGTGATTTTCTATTTCTGTATGCATCTCGTTTCATATATTTCCTTTTAAGAGGCGACATTTGGTTTGGTAGATGAGGAATAATATGATCATTTATATTTTCAATGACTTCCGTCCTTTCGATGTTTGCAATACGGCTGGTACAAGTTGGAAGTTCATTCAATTCTTCGCTAATTTCATTGCTGGGCGTTGTTGGTAAATAATTTGAGACTTCATTCTGCTCCACGTTGGATTCATTACGACTGCGAGCTTTTCTCAGTGTATTCCGGCAAGTTTCGCAAATACGGCTACAATGAATGTTGGCGACAGCTGGAAAATATTCAATTATATTTGCAGCCTCGTTTTCACTTATTTTACGAAGCGAAGCGCAACACTTATTAGATATTTTTATGCATCTGTACTTATTGTTTGAATTCATATTCACTCAATTTTTTAAAATATACGCGTAAAAATTGTAATGGGATATCTTGGCTTCTCGAAACTGTTTATAATTATGAATTTCGGTACGTTCATCAGGTGCAATTATATAGCATTTTTTAAGGCAAGCAAGAACTTTTTGCGGTTAAAACATATTCATAATTTGGGACAATGTTTATTTATTTTACCTGTTAACCCTTCGTCAGGTACATATTTTGAGTCCTTAGTTCTGGCCAGACCCCTATACATTTACATGCATTTGTATGGAAATAAGGGCTGTTTGCCGTTAAATTTTTTACTAACAAGGGAAGTCTCCCTGGTGTCACCCTCCGATCTTCATGAAATTTGGATATGTTGTTAAGAACGAAAATTAATTCGACACGTATTTTTTTTTAGCGGCCCAAATTCATTTTTTAGAGGGGTCGATTTGTATAGGGGGAAATTGACCTTTTTCAGTTTTTCACGATTTAAGCCTATTTAAACAAAATTAATATAGGCATGTGTGGTATCAGATTAAAGGTATTAAAAATACCTATCTCGTGGTGTTAACAACGGGCCATAAAAGTTAATATTTTTCGACTTATTAACAAAAATGTCCTAAAATTTTAGTATTTTACTCAATATGACGAAAAGTTGTGCATGTTTGGACACGTTCTTAGCACACGTAGATAGGTTTTCCAAAGACCTTTCATTTGGTATGCAACATGACTAGGTTTCTTTGCATAGTATAGGAGATAAACGAAAAAAACTGAAAAATGGCCTTGTCTTCCCCCCTCCTTTTTACCCCCTAAATATGAATTTGGGCCGCTAAAAAAAAATACGTGTCCCTTTATTTTTTCTGCTCTACAAAATAAAACCAATTCCATAAAGATCCGCGGGTGACACTAGGGAGACTTCCCTTGTAAGAAAGGAAAATATTTGTTATATTTTGTGTTTCTATTTCTTTTTACTATGTTATTAGCTACCTGAGGAAGAAAAAATAGACCTGAAAAAATCTTTGGAATGAAAAGGGCAACAATTTTTTTGTTCTATATATATTTCTCTTTATTATGGGTAAAGTAATAAATGTTTATGACAAAATAGAAAATTATTATGAAGAATACATTGATTTTTTTATTCAGAATTTTGCGGAATTACTAGAAGTGACACTACTTAAAAAATTATTAAAAAAAAAATAAAAAAGAACCCATTTTACTTTTTGGATATGTTATAGGTGAAGGAAATACCTTTCTAAAAAAGTAATACACTGTAAAAAATCCTTGATCTTTTTTGGTTTTTCGTTACCTAAAATTTTTTTTGTTATAAAATATAAGGGCAATTACTAGAAGTGACACTACTTAAAAAATTATATAAAAAAAACTAACAAAGAACCCATTTTTATTTTTTGATATGGTATAGATGAAGGATAAACCTTTCTAAAAAATTAATACACTGTAAAAAAACCCTTGATCTTTTTGGTTTTTTCGTCAGTTAAAATTTTTTTTGTTATAAATTTTTTACAGTGTATTTTTTTTTTTTTTTTTTTTTTAACGTGTCATAAAGCCTGTTAAAATATCTTTTTAATGATACCAAGATCATGGAAATCGGTTTAGCCGATTCAGAGTTATTGTAGTTTAAATGGAGCTCTTTTCGACCATTTTCGCGTTTTTTCGAAAACGTTCCCACTGTGTCACGCCCAAAAAATCGCAAAACAGTCATTTCTAAAAATGAGAGTTTGTTTGTATTGATCAAATTTAGCTATGAACAAAATTTCATCGTTATCTGAGGGGGTCGGGTTCAATGCATCTCGATTTTTACATGAAATTCATCATATAGAAAAAGTTTCAGATTCTGAAACATAGAAAAAGTTTTAAATTCTGAAATATTTTTTCTATATAGAAAAAGTTTTAGATTCTGAAATATTTTTTCTATATAGAAAAAGTTTCAGATTCTGAAATATTTTTTCTATATAGAAAAAGTTTCAGATTATGAAACATTTTTTCTATATTGGAAAAGTTTCAGATTCTGAAACATTTTTTCTATATAGAAAAAAGTTGCAGATTCTGAAAATTTTTCTATATCGTAAAAATTTTTCAGAATCTGAAACTTTTTTTTCAAAATATCTAAAACTTTTTCTTTACAGAAAAAACGTTCCAGAATCTAATACTGGAACGAAATAAAAATTTGCTTTTTTTTTAATATAAAAACTTCAATTTATTATCTGAAACTTTTTCTATTTAAAAAAAAATTCTCAAGATCTGAGACTACATCTATAAATAAAAAAAGTCTTAAAATCAAAGACTTTGGATTAATGACCAATCTACTTTTCCAAACTGTAGCACAAATAAAAGGATGTAACACATTTAGCAAAAGCTTAAAATGTATGTGTCTTAAGTCTTTTGTTTTCTTCTTACTTCATATATTAGAAAATGATTCCTTTAACTACCTGATTTCAGTTGAATTGCAGTTTTTGTAAAGCACACTTTCATAATCATAACAATAAAAATCTTAAACAAGAGCCCGTTAATGATGAGTTTCAGATTCTGAAACATTGTTTCTATATAGAAAAAGTTTCAGACTCTAAAACATTTTTTCTATATAGAAAAAGTTTTAAATTCTGAAACGTTCCAGAATCTAAAACTTTTTCGATATATCAAAAATATTTCTAAATTTGATTTTTTTAATACAAAATCTTTAATTTATGATGTAAGGATGTAACACATTTAGCAAAAGCTTAAAATGTTTGTGTCTTAAGTCTTTTGTTTTCTTTTTACTTCATACATTTGAAACAGATTTTTTTAACTACCTTATACATAACTTTTTCTAATGCTGAGTGTATGATTTCAGCTAAACTGCAGTTTTTGTAAAGCACACTTTCATAATCATAACAACAAAAATCTTAAACAATAGCCCGTTAATGATAAATAGTAAGATTTTAGCCTCAAACAACGGAAATACATAAAACAAAAAAAAAATAAAACAAAAAACTACTAAAAACGGCAGTTATATAAGAAGTAGGAACAAAAACTGGAAATAAAATATTAGTTATTTGCGGTGGTCATTTATTTTGACACAATTCTATAGCCTTAGGGGTCTCAACTGAAACTAAGAACTATGTAAGCACATTGCATACAAGACCAGAAGGCAGACAAAAAAAGGGGGGAACAGTTTTTTTTAACTTAAACATGCCGCTCAATGAGGTAACATAATCAATGGGTGTTATTGCGTGTGTTTTTTTTTTTTTTTTGTTTCTATAATCCAAATTTTTTTCTTCTTCAAAAAAAAAAAAATAGTATATTAACAAGATTGATAACGAAATACATACAGCAGTAGTAGAGTCAGTCAATCGTGGCAGCTGTGTTTTCTTTTTAACTGATTTTCATTGATGCGGTTTGAATTTTTGTAGGTAATTTGTTTAAAAAAATTTAAAACTATTTTCTTTTTAAAAACAAAAAAATAAGTGTGCTACACCATTTCCTTTGAAATCAAATAAAAAATAATAATTTAAATTTAAAATCACTCTAACATTCTTATTAGCAAAATTATTAGATTCTAAGTTATACGGGTCTTAGGAAAACAGTGTCAGATTTTGATTCAAATTTTCTCAGAAAATATCTCAGGCTCTAAGAAATTTTGTTTTGATATTTTTGCATTTCAATAAAAAAAATATATTGTTACGACTAAACTTTTTTTTATAGAAATGTATCGATTACAAATTTTTTAAGTAAAGTTTGTTATCGATTTAAAAAAAAATATATGGAAGGTTGTAATCGATAATAACATTTTGCATGCTAAATTTTATATCGAAAACAAATTTTTAATTTCTATCGATATTACATTATTATAGAAAACTAATCTATAACAAGTTTGAACTTGATAAAACAAAATTTATACAAAAGTTGGGTATCGATAATAAATTTTTATAAAAAGGCTTTCTATCGATATCAAATTATTTAAAAAATAACCTTGTTATCGATAACAAATTATTTTTTGCATTATTTGTTATCGAAAACAATTTTTCTATGGAATCAGTTTGCTATCGATTTTTATAAAAAATTTTGCAATCGATATCAAATTATTTATAAATAAGCTTATTATCTATAACAAATTATTTTTAAAATTATTTGTTATTGAAAACCATTTTTTATGGAAATTTTGTATAATTGATAACAAACTTTTTTATTAAAAATAAACTTTTTTATAAAAAATTGTTATCGATGACAAACTTTTCCATTAAGAATTTGTTTGTTATTGATAACAAACTCTTCTAAAAAAAAATTTTTAATCGAACAATAACTTTTTTATAAATAAATTGTAATCGATAAATAACTTTTCTATAAAAAAATTGTTATCCTTAAAATTCTCAGTATCTGAAATTTTTGTATAAAAAATTTGTTATTGATAACAAACTTTTCTTTAAAAAATTTGGTATCGATAACAAACTTTTCTATAAAAAATTAGTTATCGATAACAAACTTTTCAATAAAAAAATTTTTATCGATAACAAACTCTTCTGTAAAAAATTTGTTATCGAAAACAAACCTTTCTATAAAAAATTTATCATCGATAACAAATTTTTTTATAAAAACATTGTTATCGATAACAAACTTTTCTATAAAAAATTTGTTATCGATAACAAACTTTTCTATAAAAAATTTGTTATCGAAAACAAACTTTTCAATAAGAAATTTGTTATCGATAACAAACTTTTCTATAAAAATTTTGTTATCGATAACAAACATTTCTATAAAAAATTTGTTATCGATAACAAACTTTTCTATAAAAAATTTGTTATCGATAACAAAGAAAAGATAACAAAAATATTTTAAAAATTTCTTATCGATAACAAACTTTTCTATAAAAAATTTGTTTTCGATAACAAATATTTCTATTAAAAATTTGTTATCGATAACAAACTTTTCTATAAAAAATTTGTCATCGATACAAACTTTTTTATTTAAAATTTGTTATCGATAACAAACTTTTCTGTAAAAAATTTGTTCTCGATAACAAACTTTTCTATAAAAAATTTGTTATCGACAACAAAATTTTCTATAAAAAATTTGTTATCGATAACAAACTTTTCTATAAAAAATTTGTTATCGATAACAAACTTTTCTATAAAAAAATTGACATCCGTAACAAACTTTTCTATAAAAAATTTGTTATCGATAACAAACTTTTTTATAAAAAATTTATTATCGATAACAAACTTTTCTATAAAAAATTTGTTATCGATAACAAACTTTTCTATAAAAAATTTGTTATCGATAGCAAACTTTTCTATAAAAATTGTTTATAGAAAAATGTTTTATCGATAACTAACTTTTCTATAAAAAAATTTTTATCGATAACAAATTTTTTATAAGTTTTTTATAAAAATTTTTGTTATCGATAACAAATTTTTTTAAGAAAAGTTTGTTATCGAAAGCAAATCTTTTATAGAAAATTTTGGTATCGCTAACAATTTTTTTATAGAAAAGTTTGTAATCGATAAAAAATCTTTTTATGAAAAATTTTGTCAGACTTTTTTAAAGAAAATATTGTTGTCGATTACAAGTTTTTTATAGAAAAGTTTGTTATCGATAACAAATTTTTTATAGAAAAGTTTGTTATCGATAACAAAGTTTTTATAGAAATGTTTGTTATCGATAACAAATTTTTTTAAGAAAAGTTTGTTATCGATAAAAAAAAAATTATAGATAAGTTTGCTATCGATAACAAATTTTTTATAAAAAAGTTTGCATCGATAACAAATTTTTTATAGAAAAGTTTGTTATCGATAAAAAATTTTTTATAGAAAAGTTTGTTATCGATAACAAATTTTTTATAGAAAAGTTTGTTATCGATAACAAATTTTTTATAGAAAAGTTTGTTATCGATAACAAATTTTTTATAGAAAAGTTTGTTATCGATAAAAAACTTTTCTGTTATCGATAACAAACTTTTCTATAAAAAATTTTTTATAAAAAATTTTTTATAGAATAACAAACTTTTCTATAAAAAATTTGTTATCGATAACAAACTTTTTTATAAAAAATTTCTTATCGATAGCAAACTTATCTATAAAAAATTTGTTATCGATAACAAACTTTTCTTAAAAAAATTTGTTATCGATAACACACCTTTCTATAAAAACTTTGTTATCGATAACAAACTTTCTATAAAAAATTTGTTATCGATAACAAACTTTTCTATAAAGAATTTGTAATCGATAACAATATTTTCTTTAAAAATTGTCTGACAAAATTTTTCATAAAAAGATTTTTTTATCGATAACAAACTTTTCTATAAAAAATTTGTTATCGATAACAAACTTTTTTATAAAATATTTGTTATCTATAACAAACTTTTCTCTAAAAAATTTGTTTTCGATAACAAACTTTTCTTAAAAAAATTTGTTATCGATAACAAACATTTCTATAAAAACTTTGTTATCGATAACAAACCATTGTATAAAAAATTTGTTATCTATAACAAACTTTTCTATAAAAAATTTGTAATCGATAAGAATATTTTCTTTAAAAATTGTCTGACAAAATTTTTCATAAAAAGATTTGTTAGCGATAACAAACTTTTCTATAAAAAATTTTTCTAAAGAATACGTGTTATCGTTAACCAACTTTTCTATAAAAAACTTGTTATCGATAACAAAATTTTTGCTTTAAAAACTTGTTATCGATAACAAAGTTTTCAATAAAAAACTTGTTATCGATAACAAAGTTTTCAATAAAATCTTGTTATCGATATCAATTTTTTTCTATAAAACACTTGTTATCGATAACAAATTTTGTCTATAAAAAACCTGTTATCGATAACAGATTTTTCTATAAAAACTTGTTATCGATAACAATGTTTTTTTATAAAAAACTTGTTATCGATAGCAAAATTTTTCTGTTTAAAATATATTATCGGTGATAAAATCTTTGATAAAAAATTTTTTATTGATAAAAAATAAAATTACTGACAAAATATGTCGCCATTACGCACGTCTCCGAAACAGAAAAAGCTAATTCCTTCATTTGTGTCTGCAATTCCAGATCATGTTGGTAACCCTTGCAAAATAATGTAAGAGACAAAAAAGTTGAAAGAAAGTATGAAGTGAGGTTGAGATTGCTAGAAATAGAATTGTAGTGTTGGAAACTGTCAAAATTTATTCTGTAGAAACTATAAATATTCACATATCAGGAAATCTTTTTTAAATTTCAACTCAGTGAAACTGAAATAAATGTTATAAAAAACCGGCAGGTTTTGGAATTAAGAAAAACTGTAAATGCAGTTGTGTAAACAAGCCCTTGAACCATCACTGAGCAATGTTTAAGGATTACCCGACTTTATCCGTAAAAGTTACAGAGGGTTAAAGTTGAAAAATCGATAAAAATGGCTTGAAATAATCCATAGTTTTTACATTCTTTCGCTTTTTTTTTAAGTTCGCCTTATATTTCAATCTTTTCCAGCATAACACAAAGTCAGTACATATAAGAGATTATTTGAATGCTGGTTTGATAGATGCTTCATGGCTTGGTAAGAAGTTATAAGACGGTTAAATTTTGAAACCAAAAATTAAGAGTTTTTAAATTTTCGAGGTTTTTTGATCAGGGATTTCGGCCCCCTCTATAAAATGAAAAAAGTTGAACTAGAGTTGGTAGCTGTTGTAATTTTTAACATTTTGGAATTAATCCTGTTAATGTGCCACGAATAGTTAAGGAGTGTCAGCAGATCAAAGTTCGCAAGAAAAAACGTAATTTTTTTAAAAAACCAGTTTTTCGCGAGGCACATTCGCGGTTTTATTTGAAATTTGGTGGACTCTTGCGTAAACCGAGTTTTTTGTGAGTTTACATAAAAAAATCAGTGGCGGGTTTATAAAAAATAAATTGCAAAAATTTTATGGCATTTTTGAAAATTGTGCGAAATTTGCAAATCTGTTTCCTATTTTTTTTAGTAGCAATTAATGCATCATGTTCATTTTAATACACCAAAAGACGTGCCTTAACGAGTAGAACTGATTTGCTTTTTGACTTTTTACTTTAAGCCATTCTGAGCGGAAAGCGCGATGATTTTATCTAAACCTGTTTTGATCTGGCACATCCAAGGCTTTACACAAAATCGGATGAAATTTTTTTTAAATGAAAGCCCACTTGATGTGTCATCATAAAATCAGAGGCGGATTAAAAAATTTTGATGATTATAGATTTTTTGGACCATGTTAAATTTTCTTGTTACAAAAAAGCATCACCAATTTTTTTTATACTACTGGTACAATGATACGATTTTTCGTGATTTTCTTCAGTAATACCAACGCGCATTGCCTAAATATGTTATAAAAAATTGTGAAACTTTTCTTTTACCGCGAATTAATCGCGATTTTAGGCACTTCGATATTTTTTTTTTAAATCGTTTGGTCATTAAAGGGTTAAATTTATATCATATATCTTAGAAGAAATGATGTATCCTGGCATGTTTTAATGACGCATGCAACAAATGTGTAGAAAAAAAAATCTTTAAAATATTTTTAAGATTTTTAAAACCGCTAAATCTTAAAACCGCCATAACTTTTGACCCCCTTGCGCGATTTAATTGACGCGAACGAATTTCTTATTCTTAAATAGCTTCTAATATTTATGCCAACTTTCATCGATGTGCCATCAAAACAAAAATCACATCTTTTTTACCTCAAAATTTAAGTCTAAAACGGAACTCCTCATATATAAAAAACAGTTTTCATTAACAAGACAAACCGACATTTAAAATCATCCTGATGATGACACTAACTGGGGTGTTTGAAACCGGTATAGGAAATACCAGAAATGTCTATAATTTTTAGAAATTCAATTTTTCTTCTGCATTTTTTCAACTTGAACCCTTATAACAAATATAATTTGAGCCCGTGCTCGATCTGTACTTACAGAAAAAATCAAATATAAATTTTGTTATCGATAACAATTCTTAGTTGGTTTGTGTGAAATTTTATTATATTAAAAAAAAGTTTTGTTATGGCTAAAAAATAATTACAGAAAAATTTTATTATCGATAACAATTTTTTATACAAAAGTTTGTTACCACAATCTTTCCATAGAAAAATTTTCGATTATATATTTTTAATAGAAATTTTTTTTATCGGTTCTAAAAAAGACTTTTAAATGGTGTACAATTTACATTTTTGATGATTATGTTACTAAAAAATAATTGATTGGTTAGGGAATATTTTGACATTTGATTTCCGTTTTCTAGGCTATTTTCTACTGATTTTTCAATTTTTTTTTTTTCTAAAATACCCGAAAAATAAGAATAATTTTAAATACAACATGCATGTGGTTAATATAACAAAATATTCAGCTTTTTAAACTTGAAATTTTGATAGGCTTATTAAAATAATAATGTTTAAGAAATCAAAAGAAATGTAAGAACGAACAATGTTAAATATTCTTTTCTTCTTTAAAGTTTTTTGTTTTATTAATTGTTTTTTAAAAGGCCGCCCAATTTAAGGCCTTTCTTCTTAGCAGAAGAAAAGAAAAAATAAAAAGTAGCCACAACATTTTGACAGTTATAACTATTTTGTATTCTTTCTATTGATTGTTGGTGTTTTTGTACCTGTTAAAATTTATGATGTTTCTTATTACCAAAAACAAAAAAAAAACACAAAAAAAACGAAGAGCTCTGCTTTATATTAATAAGCTTTTAATTATCATATTTGCCGCTAGTCATTTTAACAATCATTTGTAGATGGATTTTCATAATTTGATTTGAGATTGATGTTTTAAATAAAGTAAGGTGTAGTCAAATTAGGCTTAATTATTTTATAAAGTATATTTCGGCTATTTATCAAAAGAAAAGTTTTCAATGGTTGGGAAACAAATATTTTATTTTTTAAATATTTAACATTTCTTTTTAGACCTTTTTGTGATGTTAAGAAAAATTATATTTAATTAGAAATTAAAGAGAAATTTTTAAATATGAATTAATCAAATTGATTTTTTTTTAAATAATTTATTTAAAAAGATTAATAACACTTTTGCAAAAGGGTGAGAAATATTTGGAAATATTTTAATGGAATTTGCTTAATTAATTAAAATCTGCAATGCTACTTATGGGAAAATTTTAGCTTAACAAAAAATTCCCATACTTTTCAAAAAATACTTAATGTTATTCTAAAAGAAATTAAAAGATATTTGATTTTTAAAAACGAAACGAAGTCATTACAAAACTTTAAAATTCAAGCGCACATCTTAAAAAACGAAAGACTTAAGACACAAACTCGATTAAGGAACAACACTGTATAAATCGAGCGAAAACTTACTATAGAATTTTTTTTCAAAATAAAATTTGTAATCACAAACTTTTCTATAGAAAATTTGTTTTTACAAACTTTTTTATAGAAAATTTGTTATCATAAACTTTTCTATAGAAAATTTGTTATCACAAACCATTCCATAGAAAATTTGTTATCACAAACTTTTCTCAAGGAAATTTGTTATCACAAACTTTTCTATAGAAAATATGTTATCACAAACTTTTCTATAGCAAATTTGTTATCACAAACTTTTCTATAGAAAATTTGTTATCACAAACTTTTCTATAGAAAATTTGTTATCACAAACTTTTCTATAGAAAATTTGTTATCACAAACTTTTCTATAGAAAATTTGTTAGCACAAACTTTTCTATAGAAAATTTGTTATCACAAACTTTTCTATAGAATATTTGTTATCACAAACTTTTCTATAGAAAATTTGTTATCACAAACTTTTCTTTAGGGAAGTGAACGACGAAAGAGTATTTCTAAAAATGTACTATCATTTGTTAATATGTCCGCTCAAAGCTCTGTCTTCCACAATAAAAACACCACAACAATTTAGAAGAAGAAAAAAACTTTATTAGAAAAGAAAGTTGTTGTCACCATATTTGTCTAATATTGTGTATCGCATCATATTGACTGGTTAGAATGTTTAAAGCTATTGACTGGCTGCGGTATTGAGTAAATGCCAAACGATTAAACATGAATTGATTGAAAAAAAAACTCAAAGAAAGAAAAACATTAAAATTCTCTTTGAAAATTATATAAAGAAATTATTGTTCATATAAACTAAAGTTAATGTTATAAAAAGTAAACAAAATACAAATTTACTTTATTCAATTATACTTTATATTTGTATTTTTTTTTTTGTTGAAAGAACAAATATTTTTGCTAATAATAGCATTGTCACGTTTTAATTTTTTTGAATTCTATTTAGATTAAAAATTTTGCTACTTCTTGGCATTTCGGTTGTTAAAACCACATTTTTTCCCCTTCAGTTTCATGACATTTTATTTTGACAAAGTGTCTGTAAATGTGACTAAAAAAAGCCGCTCTGATTCTTTTAGTACTTGAAGTTTGTTTGTTTTTTTCGCTGTGTTTTTATTTGCTTTGCAAAACTTATAATTCTTCTAGCAGTTGACTACTGTTGTCAGTTCTAATGCAAATAACCCTCTAGGGAAATGTAAGGCTTGTCGCTATTTGAAGTTGTCTTGTTGATCGTTACGCTATGGGCCATACAGTACTTTTTGTGCAAATCTGAAATATTAGAATAGTGGTTACAATTTCCTTACAGAAAAGTTATTGAAAACAAATTTTATAGAAAAGTGTGTGAAATTAAATTTTTATAGAAAAGTTTGTGAAAACAAATTTTTTAGAGAAAAGCTTGTGATATAAATTTTCTATAGATAAGTTTGTGATAACAAATTTTCTATAGAAAATTTTGTGATAAAAATCTATAGAAAGTTTTGTGATAAAAAAAATTTTTCTATAGAAAATTTTGTGGTTACAACTTTTCTATAGAAAAGTTAGTGATAACAAATTTTCTATAGAAATCTTTGATATAACAAATTTTCTATAGAAATCTTTGTGATAACAAATTTTCTATAAAAATCTTTGTGATAACAAATTTTCTATAGAAATCTTTATGATAACAAATTTTGTGATAGAAAATTTTGTGATAACAAATTTTTTATAGAAAAGTTTGTGATAACAAATTTTCTATAGAAAAGTTTGTAATAAAAAATTTTCTATAGAAAACTTTGTGATAACAAATTTTCTATAGAAAAGTTTGTGATCACAAATTTTCTATAGAAAAGTTTGTGATAACAAATTTTCTCTAGAAAAGTTTGTGATAACAAATTTTCTATAGAAAAGTTTGTGATAACAAAGTTTCTCTAGAAAAGTTTGTGATAACAAATTTTCTATAGAAAAGTTTTTGATAACAAATTTTCTATAGAAAAGTTTGTGATAACAAATTTTCTATAGAAAAGTTTGTGATAACAAATTTTCTATAGAAAAGTTTGTGATAACAAATTTTCTATAGAAAAGTTTGTGATAACAAATTTTCTATAGAAAAGTTTGTGATAACAAATTTTCTATAGAAAAGTATGTGATAACAAATTTTCTATAGAAAAGTTTGTGATAACAAATTTTCTATAGAAAAGTTTGTGATAACAAATTTTCTATAGAAAATTTTGTGATAACAAATTTTTTATAGAAAAGTTTGCGATAACAAATTTTATGTAGAAAAGTTTGTGATAACAAATTTTATATAGAAAAGTTTGTGATAACAAATTTTCTGAAAAAAAGTTTGTGATAACAAATTTCTATAGAAAAAATTTTTGAAAACACAATTTCTAAAGAAAAATTTTTGATAACAAATTTTCTTCAGAAAAATTTTTGATAACAAATTTTCTATAGAAAAGTTTGTGATAACAAATTTTCTAAAGGTGATAACAAATTTTCTATAGAAAACTTTGTGATAACAAATTTTCTATAGAAAAGTTTGTGATAACAAGTTTTCTAAAGAAAAGTTTGTGATAACAAGCAAAGCTTGTGATAACAAATATTCTATAGAAAAATTTGTGATAAAAAATTTCCTATAAAAAAATTTGTGATAACAAATTTCCTATAAAAAAATTTGTGATAACAAATTTTCTATAGAAATATTTGTGATAACAATTTTCTATAGAAAAGTTTGTTATAAAAAATGTTCTAAAGAAAAGTCCGTGATAAAAAATTTTGTATAGAAAAGTTTGTGATAATAAATTTTCTATAGAAAAGTTTGTGATAAAAAATTTTCTATAGAAAAGTTTGTGATAACAAATTTTCTATAGAAAAGTTTGTGATAACAAATTTTCTATAGAAAAGTTTGTGATAACAAATTTTATATAAAAACGTTTGTAATAACAAATTTTCTATAGAAAAGTTAGCGATAACAAATTTTTTATAAAAATGTTTGTGATAACTAATTTTCTATAGAAAAGTTTGTGATAACAAATTTTCTATAGAAAAGTTTGTGATAACAAATTTTCTATAGAAAGGTTTGTGATAACAAATTTTCTATAGAAAAGTTTGTGATAACAAATTTTCTATAGAAAAGTTTGTGATAACAAATTTTCTATAGAAAAGTTTGTGATAACAAATTTTCTATAGAAAAGTTTGTGATAACAAATTTTCTATAGAAAAGTTTGTGATAACAAATTTTCTATAGAAAAGTTTGTGATAACAAATTTTCTATAGAAAAGTTTGTGATAACAAATTTTCTATAGAAAAGTTTGTGATAACAAATTTTCTATAGAAAAGTTTGTGATAACAAATTTTCTATAGAAAAGTTTGTAATAACAAATTTTCTATAGAAAAGTTTGTGGTAACAAATTTTTTAAAGAAAAGTTTGTGTTAACAAATTTTCTATAGAAAAGTTTGTGTTAACAAATTTTCTATAGAAAAGTTTGTGTTAACAAATTTTCTATAGAAAAGTTTGTGTTAACAAATTTTCTATAGAAAAGTTTGTGTTAACAAATTTTCTATAGAAAAGTTTGTGTTAACAAATTTTCTATAGAAAAGTTTGTGTTAACAAATTTTCTATAGAAAAGTTTGCGTTAACAAATTTTCTATAGAAAAGTTTGTGTTAACAAATTTTCTATAGAAAAGTTTGTGTTAACAAATTTTCTATAGAAAAGTTTGTGTTAACAAATTTTCTATAGAAAAGTTTGTGTTAACAAATTTTCTATAGAAAAGTTTGTGTTAACAAATTATCTATAGAAAAGTTTGTGTTAAAAAATTTTCTATAGAAAAGTTTGTGTTAACAAATTTTCTATAGAAAAGTTTGTGTTAACAAATTTTCTATAGAAAAGTTTGTGTTAACAAATTTTCTATAGAAAAGTTTGTGTTAACAAATTTTCTATAGAAAAGTTTGTGTTAACAAATTTTCTATAGAAAAGTTTGTGTTAACAAATTTTCTATAGAAAAGTTTGTGTTAACAAATTTTCTATAGAAAAGTTTGTGTTAACAAATTTTCTATAGAAAAGTTTGTGTTAACAAATTTTCTATAGAAAAGTTTGTGTTAACAAATTTTCTATAGAAAAGTTTGTGTTAACAAATTTTCTATAGAAAAGTTTGTGTTAACAAATTTTCTATAGAAAAGTTTGTGTTAACAAATTTTCTATAGAAAAGTTTGTGTTAACAAATTTTCTATAGAAAAGTTTGTGTTAACAAATTTTCTATAGAAAAGTTTGTGTTAACAAATTTTCTATAGAAAAGTTTGTGTTAACAAATTTTCTATAGAAAAGTTTATGATAACTAATTTTCTAAAAAACAGTTGGTGATAACAAATTTTATATAGAAAAGTTTGTGATAACAAGTTTTCTATAGAAAAGTTTGTGTTAACAAATTTTCTATAGAAAAGTTTGTGTTAACAAATTTTCTATAGAAAAGTTTGTGTTAACAAATTTTCTATAGAAAAGTTTGTGTTAACAAATTTTCTATAGAAAAGTTTGTGTTAACAAATTTTCTATAGAAAAGTTTGTGTTAACAAATTTTCTATAGAAAAGTTTGTGTTAACAAATTTTCTATAGAAAAGTTTGTGTTAACAAATTTTCTATAGAAAAGTTTGTGTTAACAAATTTTGTATAGAAAAGTTTGTGTTAACAAATTTTCTATAGAAAAGTTTGTGTTAACAAATTTTCTTATAGAAAAGTTTGTGTTAACAAATTTTTTTATAGAAAAATTTGTGTTAATAAATTTTCTTATAGAAAAGTTTGTGCTAACAAATTTTCTTATAGAAAAGTTTGTGTTAACAAATTTTCTCTATGGAAAATTTAGTCATAACAAATTGCTTACAGTAAAGTTCATTAAAAAAATTTTTGTTGCCCCATTGTGCAACTATTGCCTTAGTAGCTGCTGCTATTTCTACCGCTTTAATTTTTTTTTAGTTAACTTGAAATTAATGCATAACATGACATTACTTTGCATTACATTACAAAGGCGTTATCTAACTCACGTTTTGAATTTTTTCTGTGCCTTCACTCATTTATATTCTTCTAAATTTGTTTAAATATATTTTTTTTTTAGTTCTTGTCTCCGCTGATGAAGAGTATTGTTGTACTTAGAGTTGCAGCGCGAAAATTGTTTGTCTAATTTTTTTTCTATTATTCTTTTTTTTGTTTAGTTTTGGTGTTGGCCAAGTTATTTGACTCATTTACGTTAATTAGGTGACACAATTCTCACTTAATGAACACTGATAGGTTCTATTTAACTTCTACATCATGTACTTTATTGTTTGTCTTGTCTCCAATGGAAGTTTTTTGTTAACTATTTTGTTTGTCTTGTTCTTTTGGGTAAGTAGTTACTTAAGTTGGTTCGAAGGCTGGTTGGCTCGATGGTTATAGCCGTGGAATATTGACAAATGATTTTAACGATTTTAGTAGAGAATTAGGTTTAGTTCACTGCATAATAATGACATTGTCATGAAAATGTAAAATGTAAGTTTTGTGAAAATGTTAAATAGTTTTAATACAACAATGTGTGAAAGATTGAAAGAAAATAATTACAAATGAGAAAGCTTTTTTTTTTTTTTTTTGAACAAAAAACATTAACAAATTCCAATGGGCTATTATATTGAATAATTTTAAAATCATTAAATTGAATGTGTTATAATGTTGCTATGAGGAAAAAAATTAAATTAGAGATGTCTGTTGATATGAAAGAATTAACATGGTGGGATTTTGTTAGGAAAAGTATAAGAATTTTAATTTGATTGGTACTAATCGTTAACATTTGTCAAGCAATTGTAGATTTACAATGGCTCCTATGTCCTACAAATTACAGTTATTTCAGATGTAACTTGAAAAAGAACAATTTGAATTCAATGATTCTATATAAAATCCTAGCATACCCGCCCGGAACATCGGTGCGGATTATATTAAAGGATATTAAAAGAATTAAGATTTGAGTACTAATTTTTCTTGAAAACTTTTGAATCCATATATTAAAATAAGACCTATGAAATATGAAAAATTTCAACACTAAAAAAAAAAAAACCTTGTAAAATTACAAGAAAAACTTGTAATTGTTTTTTTTTTTTGCTATCTCATATTTGCCAAAAATTCCTAGTAATTTTACAAGCTTTTTACCAACAATTTGTAATTTTACAAGGTTTTTACCAATAAAATTGTAAATTTACAAATTTTATGATACGATAAAATTTCCAAGGAGGTTTCGTCACTTTACTAGATTTTTTTCTTCCTCCTATTTTACGAGAACTCCTAGTAATTTTAAAAACTTCTAAATTCTCGTGAATTTACTAGATTTTTTTGTAAAATTATCTTGGAAATTTGTACTCTTACAAAAAAAGGAAAACTCTCAAATATTGGCAAATTGGAATTACAGGACTTTTCCTAGTAATTTTAAAAGGTTTTTTTTGTGTACTACCATATGAAATTAACTGTATTTCGGGGTTTAAACATATCAAACAAAATTTTAAAAATAAAAGTTTGTCTCAAGCTCTATGAGAGAGTCAAAAAACAAATTTTTTGAGACTTTTTTTAAAATTGTTTCATTTTTTTAACATTGTTTGGTAAATTTTAAATGGAAATACATATCTCGAAAGCCGTTTGACCAATTTTTTATCGTATTCAGCATGTCAGAATTAATAAAAAAAAATGTATCGCAAGATATGTATTTTTTATTTTTTTTCAAATATCTAAATTTTCGGTGAAAATTTTTCAAGGATCCAAACTTTTGATCTGTAGACTCAAAGGCTGTCACGATTTTCATAGTATTTATGAACAAATTTATAAAATGTATTAACTTTTTCATAATACTTTTAAGCTTTTAGTTAAATATTTCATAAATATTATTAAAAAGTTAAAAAATTTAATGAAAAATTTCATAATTTTTTATGTTCATAAATGCTACGAATTTCGTTAATTGCTAAATTTTTTTCTGTGTACTGGGTCGCCTAACAATTTCAATTTAAAAATAAATTATATTATTATGTTTATTTGGCCAGTTTGTTTAGTAGTTTTATGTGTGTTACCATGAGCTAATAAGGCCTATATTATTTCCAATTTTAATAAAAACGCATTATTATTACTGGTTTCCCGACGTTTCGTCGATTTTTTGTCGACTTTTTCAAGGGATTGTAATTGTAAACGTTATTAAAACATTAAATCACAAATAATTTTACGTTAACAAAACATATAACATCAAACAGAAAACATTTAAAATCCACGAACATATTATTTAAACACATCTTATTCTAGTATCACAGTTTAAACTGTTTGATGTTATATGTTTTGTTAACGTAAAATAAATTATAATTATTTTTCCAATTATTTTTTTCAAAATGTTTTAATGGAGGATTCTAAATTTCAAAATTACATTTTAAATTATTGTTTTCTGTAAAGACAGTCGAGCTCAGGCTCTAATTATAATTATGTATTATAATTTTTTGATTTGTTATATATGGTTTTGAATTGAGAAAAGTGTGAAAGAAAAATTTTAATTTTTCTAAAAATTTAGACATCCTGGTTTGTTTCTTACTTAATATAAAATTATTTTAGGAAATTGAAAACAAAGTACGCATTTTTAACCTTTAAGAAGGGTAATTTTCTAAAAAAAAAAAAACTTTTTTCAGAATGTTTTTCATACACTCTAACCCAGGCGCGGATCCAGGGGCGGGGAGAATGGGATTTTTCAAAATGGCAATTTTTTCAAAAAAAATTAATAATTTAAAATTTTCAAGATAAAAAATAATGATATCTTTAAAAAGGTTGGACAACATTTTGTTTAAAGAATTTTTAAAGAAGTAATTACACTGTGCAACAAGAAAAATGAGCCTCAATGGCTTCATCGCCACATGAAAGAAGATCATCAAATGGACAAAATCACCAAAGGGTTTTGCAAAGTCAGTTCGTATTTCTTTTTTATAGCCCACTGAAGTTTTTATTTTTTTATCAAAGGCGTTTGGAAAACGTTAAAAATACTATAATAAGAACACATCTGAGCTTCAAAATATGATTTGATGTCTTCAGTGAAATTTTATGTCGGTTCTTTTCTTAGAACATTTTAACCCTCTAACTGCCATTTTAAGGGGTCATTTTAGTCCATTTTCAAAAACTAAACACAGAAGTCTAATAAAACGCCTATTTAGAGGGTTAAAATGTTCTACAAATATTTTCCTCATAAAATTTCACTAGGGGTTGTCAAATGTTCAAAGTTTGTGCGACATGTGCAAAGTGCTTAAAAAGGGTCAAGTATAAATAATCAATGTTTGTTATTTGTTTTACCAAAGCAGTATTATAAAATATCGACAAAAAACAGTGCAAATATACTTTTGAGCTAAAAATGATGTTCTGATGTGTTTTATAAAATTTTATGATGATTCTTTTCTTTGACCAAATTAACCCTCTAGCTCCCGTAAACATATATTTTTTCAAAATTTTTAAAAATATCGTTTTCTGAGATATGGCTCTCCACAAATTAAGGTTAAAACCAGTGACCTTTGACCTTTTTCAAAAAAATCTTGGGTAATGACATTTTAAAGGCTGTCTCATTACCTATTATTTGGAACCTGACTGAGACCTGTATTATTACTTTTTGAGTTATATTTTTTTATATCAGAACACTTTTGTCAAATATATACGATTTTGCCAATTTTTAAGGCCCCATACCTCGGGAAGAATAACTTCCAGGAGTCCAAAATTTTTGCACTATGATTTTTTTATAAGGGTCTAACTATATTCCAAGTTTCATCAAATTCGAAAAGGGTAAGGTCAAAAATGCTACTTTTTTTTCGGTTGAATTGAGGTGTTTTAACTCACATGGAAAAATATGTCTTTTTATTAGTTTTCCCAATTCATTCTATATTTTGAGTTAATTTTAAATTCAAATGGTCACAGAATTATGAGTTGGAGTAAATTGTCTCTCTAATAAGGTTCTAAAACTAAAATCGGTTGGAAATCTGCCAAGTTATTACAACTTCCTCAGGTCTAATTTTTTTTTAAATTTACCCCAACCGCTCTATCTGCCCTAAGAGTGCCCCTAAATCAGTCAAAAGTATGACTGACCCATCATATTTTTTTAGTCTAAACCCTTTTTAGAGATACATACATTACATTACAAATAATGTAATATCCCTTAAAGATATAACATTATTTTTTTTAACTGAATTTTTATTTAGTTCGGTTTGAGTCCATATTAATTATTTCTGAGAAATTATAACTGTTGTACAATGAGAAAATCTGAAAAAAATTAAGTGACAACACAGGCTAAGTGGAGATGTCGACAGCTTTCGGAAGATGCCAGCCACCCTTCCATCATCAGCACTCCTTCGATTGCCACACACTTAATGTGTGTCAGATTAAAATTAGCCATTTAAATGAAACTTTTAAAGAAATTAAGAATTAGAATTTCTCCTCTTTGTGTTGAATAACCCGTATTCACCATCAATTCGTGTTGTATTCATTTGGCAGAAACTTAATCCATCTTAACTTTTAACAGAGTTGTATTTTTCCCATTTTTAACCCTTATTAGAACTTTTCAAGTCTTGAAAATTGTCCACTTAGCCTGTGTTGTCACTTAATTTATTTCAGATTTTCTCATTGTACAACAATTATTATTTCTCAGAAATAATTAATATGGACTCAAACCGAACTAAATAAAAATTCAGTTATAAAATATACAGTCCAACAATATATAAACACAATTATTTTTTTTATTTTTAAAAATTTGTTTTTTTTGATCAGCTACTACTGGTCTAATAGTTCATCCTAAAAAGGTCATTGGTGATACCGACCCCCATTTATTTTTATCCTCCAAAATTTTTTCAAAACAAACCTACGGCCAATCTCAACTCCCTAAGTGGGCGCCCACTCAAAATTACATTTTTATAAAATTTGCTACAACTGTAACTTGTATTGGAGCCCATTTAGGGAATGGAGAAAGGGCATAAGAATGTTTTGAAAAAATGTTAGAGGGTTAAAAAAAAATGGGGATCGGTCCTTCTAATGCCCCTTTATGACGAACTTTTGGACCGGTAGAAGCTGATTAAATAAAACAAATATTTAAAAATAAAAAAACATGAGGACTGCTTTAAAGGCGAAGATTTTGATTTCCGTCGAAATATAGTACTGTAACTCCAGATTTATAATCAAGAGATACATTTACAGTGTTCGCAACTTGAGGTTAAAGTTGCTTCGGCAGAGCCGTGAGTCATTATCCCACTAGGAAAAAATTGTGTAGAATTGATAGAAGTTTTTCACAAATAGTCAAAGAGTACAAACATTTTCAAAAATGAGATTTAAATTGTAAAACTTTAAAGTTGCATACTAAGACTTTTAAGAATTTTGTATGCATTTTTTTAAAAAAGACCGAAGAAATTATGAGTGAAAGAATTTTGACTAAAGGGACAAACTACTAATTTTTAAAAATTCGATATCTTTTGAACGGGTCATCAAACAAATCTGAAAATTTACCACGAAGAAGTTTTCGAGGTTTACTAAAAACTGTAAAAATAATTGGGAAAATCTAAAAAAAATTTCCGAAGTGACCGATTTGGAATGCCCCCTATAGATTTCCAAAAACCTAAAAATCTTTGGTAACTACTTAAGATTTGATCAATGTCCTCTTTCTTCTTTTAAACTTTTTTCAATTAAAATTTAGGAACATATCATTCATAACTAAATGAAAGGCTCCAACCAAAAACTAAAGATGCATATAAATTTTTAAAATCATTTTTGCATCTACCCAACTGCAGCAATTAGTGTTAAGTGATTTTAATCAAATTGATTTGTAACACAGTATCCCCAATTCTCATAATTGCAACAAACGACTTTTACCAATTACCTGACAGTAAATAATAATAATGATGTGTTAGTCAGATAATATTTTTTTATTTAAAAAAAAAACAAGTAAATATTAAAAAAAAATATTTAAAAAAAGCGGCAAAATTAATTAATAACCAGCAAGTTAAAACATGAAAATAAAACACCAACAAAAAGTGTACAAAATTCTTAAAAAAAAAAAATTGTATGAAGTTCCAAAAACACAAAAATTTATTTACTTTCATACTTACCTGCTGATAATATGGGTTTCATATGCATATTGCTGTTTAATACTTAATGTTGGTTAAAAGAAAACAGAGACTTAAAAAGCAACAAAATCATATTAAAAAAAATTGGGTTAAATAAAGTAAAGCTTCTTCTTCATTGGCAGCATATTTTGTTGTCTTATTTTTTAATCTGTAAAAGCAAATTTAATGATTGAAATTTTAAAGGAAAATGAAACATTAAAACTAAATACATGCATGTTCCCGGTACCAACCAACATAACTGAGAAATTTATTTGGTCATAAATATAATTTAGCACACTTTCAGAAAACAAAAGAGTGCAATTTTTAATTTTTGTTTGATAGTTCTTTAACGACAATTAAGTACGCTACATATAACCACCTATCCATGACAGATGATAATTGGACTTATCACTAAACTGTTTCAAAAAAACTTATCTCGTGACCACATACAAAAGGAAAAAAGCAAATTTTTCACTTTTTACCAAGTCTCGAACAAAATTTAAAAATTTTCTAAGTCCCAGACCAATTTTTTGCGTTTTGTAGTAAAAATTTTCATCAAAAATTATTTTAGAAAAAACAAGTAAAAAAGTTTAATTCGGCCTTTCCGAATTTATAGATACCTTCCATAATGTAAATTAGATTATTTGCAAAAAAATCCACGATTTTTTTTTTTGTGACAGACATGTTTGTTCTTCTCGAAATACAATTTGACATCGAACTCTGTTCACATATGTCAACCAGCAGTCGAATTAAAGCATTTTGTATTTTAGGGTTATGTGGAATGTACCAGAATTTTCATGGTGACCTTACATTTTCGTTCATAATTTTTGAACCGCTGAACCGATTGCCATTTCAACACACAGACGCATCGGCGTATACAGAGAGGGGGCCCAACAACAACAACAAAAAATAATTATGTAACGAAAAGCCGACCTTTAAATTTGCACGACCGTGCTCAGGGCAAAATGGGAGGGATTTTGGTCTGGCCATTACCATAATTTAAAAAGAAACAAAAGATTTAGAAACCAAAAGAAACCACATTTTCATAACCCGTTTTGAATGACTACCTGTCCAACCTTAATTTTCGCCAAATATTGGAAAACACAAATCTCACGAAACAAAGAACAAAAAATTGTTAGTTGTTGTTGTTGGGCCCTGAAAAAACAGTCCTGCATACGCCGTTGCACAGATGGACATCGCTATGTCTTATAATCAATCACTGAACAATAATAGGGTAGAGAGGAGCACATTAGCCACATTTTTTTTTTTGAAGTGCTGTTAAACCTACACCACTAGACTTTTTTCCTAAATTTCTTTTGATTAAAGAAGCTAAATATTTTAGCTTTAAAATGTATACTCCTAAAAGATTTTATCTGTTTGGCTTCTATCATTTTTTTTTTTACATTTTTAAAGCAACCCAAATCGGCGAAACTGCCCCATTCATGGGGCACATGCGCTAAGAAGGTGGGACACAATAGTCAAAAAGGTAAATTTCCAGAAATTAGTTAACAATATAATTTTTTGGAAGAACTATTATTAAAAACATGATTTTACTAAAAAAAAACATAATTTTATTTGAAAAAATCAAAAAAATTTACTACTCGTGGGGCACATTCGCAAAGTCCATGGTGTACATCCGTCATTGAATCAACCCCATGGGGTACTATTTTAAGGGGCGTATGTACCCCATGCGGTACATCCCAAGTCGGCTAATGTGCCCCACGGTCGAAGTTCGTAGTGTGAAAGATAATTGATAAATACACATTTGACTCATTTGTTTACAATTTCATAACTCTCTTAGTTTAAGAGGTAAATGGGGGTGGCGAATGTGCCCCACTGGCGAATGTGCCCCTCTCTACCCTATATATACTTTATGGGGTCCGAAACAATGACAAACTTATATCACAAACAAGGAAGGTATCCCATAGCTTACACTCCGATTGTCTTGCACTTTAAATATGTTATAGAGGAACAAAATCTAAGATTTACCGGTTTCTTTTTATCGGCTATCGTGAAGGTTAAAGGGGGAAAATGGGAGGGTGAACAAGAAGAGAAGTTAAATTCGACTTGGCCGAATCTATGAATACCCTCCACAATGCTTTTTTAAGTGATAGTAAATTTTCTAACGTGAAAAAAATAAAATTTTTGATTAGAAATATTTTATTTTGTGTTAAAAAACTTATTTTTTAAGTCATTTTTGAAAAAAAAAAAAAATAATTTACTAAATCTTTTCTGAGAGTAAAATTTTTTTCGAGTGTATTTTTATTTTTTTAGTGTAAAAATATTTTTAAGTGACAAAAATACGTTGTTTTTTTTTTTTTTTTTTTTTTTTTTTAAAAGAAGCAACACTCAGGCAATGCTGCCTATCAATTACTAATGTAACCGTGAGCTTCCTTCGGAAAGGGGATAGAAGAGAGATGAAAGATTTGAAAGATAGAAGGGCTTCAGTATGGCAACACTGTAATTGCGCGTGTTGATAATTTTGAGTACAGTTGTTGCATCGCCATCTGTTATTGATCTGGCGAATTATTTTTGAAGCTGTGTTTATAGCCATTATTTTATTATTTTACTTCGTTGACGTTTTATTGCTATTTATCAACGAAGGAGGGTGCTGCGATAGATATTAGTCATAAATAGAAACTAATAAATATCTGAAAAAATGTTTTTCTGCCTGAGCTGAGAATCGAACCCAGGCTTGTTGGCTAGTAGTCCAACGCGCTAACCACTAAGCCACAACACCCTCAAAAACATGAATTTAGGGTGAAACTAATCTGAAATTCACGGTTTTGCTAATAACTTTTGAACCACTAGACCGATTTGGCTGAAATTCAACACGAACCAGGCCTGGGGAACGACAAATATAAATGCTAAGCTTCAGCATCCGCAGAAGTGCTTTTTTTCAAAAGTTATCGTGCTTTTTATCTCGTAAATTAACGAAAAACCCTTGCCGAAATTCAGTCTATTGCTCATAACTTTTGAACCACTGGATTTCGCTGAATTGCAATACCAACCTGACCAGGTAAATGTCCAATATGCATGCCAAACTTCAGGAGCCCCCGTAAAGTCTTTCAAAAGTTAGCGTGTTTTCAACAGACAGACGGACGGACGAACGGAAAGATATAGCTAGATCGTCTTAAAATCGATCGAGAATCATGAATATATATACTTTATGGGGTTCTAGACCAATATTTCGAGGTGTTACAAACGGAACAGAGTGGAGGGTATAAAAACGGGATTTCTTTCGTTTTTAGATTTTTTGTATTTCTTTGAAAGGAACTATATGAACACTACATATGGATGGAAAGGTTTTTTTAGGGCCTATCCAATGGTGTGACGGATTTTTTATACCCTCCACTCTAGTGATAGAGGGTATATATAAGTTTGTCATTCCGTTTGTAACACCTCGAAATATTGGTCTAGGACCCCATAAAGTATATATATTCATGATCCTCGATCGATTTTAAGACGATCTAGCTATGTCCGTCCGTCCGTCCGTCCGTCCGTCCGTCCGTCCGTCCGTCTGTCCGTCTGTCTGTCTGTCTGTCTGTCTGTTGAAAACACG
The DNA here is from genome assembly GCA_963921195.1 of Pegoplata infirma. Lineage (NCBI taxonomy): Eukaryota > Metazoa > Arthropoda > Insecta > Diptera > Anthomyiidae > Pegoplata > Pegoplata infirma. The sequence continues at coordinate 270,145,120 of OY992536.1, forward strand.
CTAACTTTTGAAAGACTTTACGGATGCTCCTGAAGTTTGGCATATATGTTGGGCATTTACCTGGTCAGGTTGGTATTGCAATTCAGCGAAATCGGTCGAGTGGTTCAAAAGTTATAAGCAAATGAGTGAATTTCGGCAAGGGTTTTTCTGGAATTTACGAGATAAAACACTCGGTAACTTTCGAACGGCAATTCTGAGGGTGCTGAAGTGTGGCACATATATTTGCCGTTCCTCTGGTCCGGTTGATTTTAAATTTCAGCCGAAACGGTCCAGTAGTTCAAAAGTTATTAGCAAAACCGTAAATTTCAGATTCGCCACACCTTAAATTCACGTGTTGAAACCCCGTTACAGGTTATAACAACATTGGTAAGTCACAAAAATATTTTACAACGCATTTTTGTCACTCAAAAATATTTTTACACTAAAATAAAAAAAAAATACACTCGAAAAAAATTTTACACTCAAAAAAAATTATACACTCAAAAAAAATTTAGTAAATTATTTTTTTTTTTTCAAAAACTAGTTAAAAAAAAAGGTTTTTTTAAACAAAATAAATTATTTCTAATCAAAAATGTTATTTGTTCACTCTAGAAAATTTACTATAACTTAAAAAGGGCATTGTGGAGGGTATTCATAGATTCGGCCAAGTCGAATTTAGCTTTTCTACTTGTTTTTTATTATTTTTAATTTGGTTTTTGTCAAAAATGTGTAAATGTTGAGCTACTTTATATGGAGAAGTATACACGTACGACCCCAAATTCATATATAATAATCTTTATTAAGTTTAAGAGGACACGTGTTTTTGCTTTTGGCGAATTTCCTGTTAGTTCGGCTTTTATTTAGATTTTCCCGAAAGGTCATAATTTTTCATAGGGTGGCAACCCTTTTTTAAACTACCAGGATAACCGAAAAAAAAATAGCAAATTAAACTTAGTATTCGGTACTTATTAACTTATATAAATTCCAGAGCAATCGGGTTGTAAGCTATGGGAGTCCTTGTAAATGGATGGTATAAAAAAATAATTATAAACTTTACAAAAATTTCTCAAAAATTTGTTTTTTGTCCAGTGACATTTCACTAGTGATATAGCCAAGGCCGAGACATTCCGTATCAAAAGTGATAGATATTTTAATATGAAAGGTGTCGACTTTGTGATAGATGTTTTTTGTCCCGGTGATTCGTCACGTTATCTTTCATGGATAAAATAAAATCCATTTTCTAGGAAACCTGATCAGCTTAATCTTCTCCGAACACCACCTATCGTTCGTATATATCCGATTCACCTGCACCCCATTCTTTTTCTGATCGTAGTTGGCAACCCAATCGCCTACTCAACCCGAACGTCACCTATTGTTCATACTAACCCTACGTACCTGCACGCTATTATCGTGAGTGACTTACAATAGATTTAACTAATCACAGGTAACATCCCTAACGTCCATTAAACCCGAATGCCACCCATCGTTTGTATTAACCCGACTCACCTGCACCCCATTCTCGTGAGGTACTTACAAACTAAAAAATTTTGTTAAATTACTACAAAAAGTCTCGTAATCCCATTTCACCAATACTTGACAGTTTTCCTTGTTTTTTAACAAAAAAATTTTGATCGAAATTTAATTTTTTTTAATTTAATTTTAGATTTAGATGATTTTAGATGCTTTAAGACCTGAGAATTTCGTGAGGAGACATTTTTTAAAATATCAAACATTTTTAAGTTCTTCCCTTTTCTCTAAAAATGAGTTTTTCAAATTTGGAAATGTTTTTGTAGAAAAATCAAAATAAACAAGAGGTAAAAAAACCTTAATTAATGATTTTTTGAGTAAAAAAAAAATTCCCCCCAATCCAAAAACCGGATCCGCGGCTGAGATACAGGGTAGGTATGCTCTGAAAAAAAGTTGGAATTAATAAAATAATGGAAGTCAGTTCTACATTTGACTCTACTAGGGGCACTTGAAGGAGAGTTAGAGCGGTTGGAACAATATTTTTAATTTTTTTTTTAATGGGAGCTCCCTTAGAAAGCGAAGATGTGTGTTAGGTATATTGAGGAAAAATGTTGGGGGCGGAAAATAAATGGAGGTCCGTCTCACATTGCATCCAACCAGGGGCGTTTCTAGCGCAGTTGTGGATGAAAAGCCCCATTTATATTTCCTTCAAAATGTTACAAACAAATTGTTCAACTTAACATACATCTTATTCATCTTAAACTTGTACCTAAACAGGTTAAAATAATAAAAAAGGTGTTGCTCTTTCTTTTTTTTTCGAAACCAAATCAAAAACAATCCTTGTGTTTTTGTGTGTCTTCTTTTCAACCAAAATAACAGCATGTTTAACCTAAAGGCCAATTTGAAGCGTTTAAAATCCCATAATCAATGTCATGTACATGTTCTTGTTCTTGTTCTTGTACAAAATGTAATCAATGCTGAACTCTGCCTTTAACCGGTAGGTGTAAACTTTAATAAGAGTTCATTACCAAAATGAGCCAACATTTTGTTAAAATTACTATATTTTGTTGGGGGGGAATCATTTAAGAACCCATTTAAAAAAGGTTATTTTTCCAGTCATTTTAAAAGTATGTATAGAAACTGCTTCTACAAAGCACTTGTATTTAAATATTACAGAACATTTTGTAAATAAAACATTAACATTTTTTTCTAATTTAACTTAATTACTTAATTTGTTTTTTTTTTATGAAAAGTCCAAGAGACAGCATTTGTTTGAAATGATACTTTACCAAGACATGACACTTTACTTAATTTGTGTATTCTCACACATAAATCGGAATTGTGAAAGGATCATTTAATATTTTTAATGACCTTAATTTTTATTTTCTTATGAAAAGATGAATTTTTTTTAGATTATGATCATCATATTTGACATATAGGCCTTTTGTATTTGTTTCTGTCTCAGTGGTTTAGTTTATTCGCCTTTTAAGTGCTAATAAATTTCATTTCTACTTCTTTGACAACACCTTTTTTAAATTATTTAACAACTTAAAATCTTAAATTTTGAATTTAAGTTAAGGTGGTAAGAGTTTAACAAAACGGCCAAACAACACAAAAATAATAAAAATTAATGATTTTACAAAATATTCTTGATTAAGAAAGTTTTGGCTTTGGACAGGTAGGAAAAAAGGGCTTAAAAGGAATTAGTCAGAAAAGTGAAAGGCTGAATTTTTATTTATGTTTTGGTTGTAATTTACTTGTTTCCATTTATCATTTAAATTTTAATTGAATGTTTCAGAATCTGTAAAATTTTTTCTATAGATAATTTATTATCACAAAACTCTATATAATTTTTTTTTTAGTGATAACAAATTTTCTATAGAAAAGTTGGTGATACCAAATTTTCTATAGAAAAGTTGGTGATAACAAATTTTCTATAGAAAAGTTGGTGATAACAAATTTTCTATAGAAAAGTTGGTGATAACAATTTTCTCTAGAAAAGTTGGTGATAACAAATTTTCTATAGAAAAGTTGGTGATAACAAATTTTCTATAGAAAAGTTGGTGATAACAAATTTTCTATAGAAAAGTTGGTGATAACAAATTTTCTTTATAAAAGTTGGTGATAACAAATTTTCTTTAGAAAAGTTGGTGATAACAAACTTTCTTTAGAAAAGTTGGTGATAACAAATTTTTTATAGAAAAGTTGGTGATAACAAATTTTCTATAGAAAAGTTGGTGATAACAAAATTTTCGGTTGAAAAGTTGGTGATAACAAAATTTTCGGTTGAAAAGTTGGTGATAACAAATTTTTGATAGAAAATTTTGTTATTTTCTAAAGAAAAGTTTGAGATAGTAAAAATTGGTGAAAACATATGTTGATGATAACAAATTTTCTCTAGAAAAGTAAGTGATAAATATTATTCTAAAAAAAATGTCATTGGAAAAGTTGGTGGTAACCAATTTTCTATAGAAAAGTTGGTGGTAACAAATTTTCTATAGAAAAGTTGGTGGTAACAAATTTTCTATAGAAAAGTTGGTGATAACAAATTTTCTATAGAAAAGTTGGTGATAATAAATTTTCTGTAGAAAAGTAGGTGATAACAAATTTTTTATAAAAACTTAGTGATAACAAATTTTCTATAGAAAAGTTGGTGATAACAAATTTTTTATACAAAAGTTGGTGATAACAAATTTTTTATAGAAAAGTTTGTCATAACAAATTTTCTATAAATAAGTTGGTAATAACAAATATTCTATAGAAAAGTTGGTGATTACCAATTTTGCTATAGAAAAGTTGGTGATAACAAATTTTCTATAGAAAAGTTGGTGATAACAAATGTTATATAGAAAACAAATTTTCCATAGAAAAAGTGGCTGATAAAAAATTTTCTGTAGAAAAGTTGGTGGTACCAAATTTTGAATAGAAAAATTGGTGATGATAAATTTTATATAGAAAAGTTGGTGATAACAAATTATCTATAGAAAAGTTGGTGATAACAAGTTAACTATAGAAAAGTTGGTGATAACAAATTTTCTATAGAAAAGTTGGTGATAACAAACTTTACATAGAAAAGTTGGTGATAACAAATTTTCTATAGAAAAGTTGGTGATAACAAAATTTCTATAGAAAAGTTGGTGATAACAAATTTTCAATAGAAAAGTTGGTGATAACAAATTTTCTATAAAAAAGTTGGTGATAACAAATTTTCTATAGAAAAGTTTGTGATAACAAATTTCCTATATAAAAGTTGTTAAAAACAAATTTTGTATAGAAACTTTAGTGATAACAAATTTTCTATAGAAATGTTGGTGATAACAAATTTTCTATAGAAAAGCTGGTGATAACAAATTTTCTATAGAAATGTTGGTGATAACATTCTTTTTTATAAAAAAGTTGGTGATAATAAATTTTCTATAGAAAAGTTGGTGATAACAAATTTACTTTAGAAAAGTGGGTGATATCAAATTTTCTAAAGAAAAGTTTGAGATAGCAAAAATTGGTGATCAAATATTTTCTATAGAAAAGTTTGTGATAACAAATTTTCTATAGAAAAGTTGGTGATAACAAATTTTCTATAGAAAAGTAGGTGATAACAAATTTTCTTAGAAAATTTGGTGATAACAAATTTTCTTTAGAAAAGTTGATGATAACAAATTTTCTATAGAAAAGGTGGTGATAACAAATTTTCTATAGAAATGTTGGTGATAACAAATTTTTTATAGAAAATTTGGTGATAACAAATTTTCTATAGAAAAGTAGGTTATAACAAATTTTCTAAGAAAATTTGGTGATAACAAATTTTCTTTAGAAAAGTTGGTGACAACAAATTTTCTTTAGACAAGTTGGTGATAACAAATTTTCTATAGAAAAGTTGGTGATAACAAATTTTCTATAGAAAAGTTGGTGATAACAAATTTTCTATAGAAAAGTTGGTGATAACAAATTTTCTATAACAAATTTTCTATAGAAAAGCTGGTGATAACAAATTTTCAATAGAAAAGTTGATGATAACAAATTCTGTATAGAAAAGTAAATAATACCAAGTGTTCTATAGAAAAGTTGGTGATAACAAAAATTTCTATAGAAAAGTTGGTGACAATAAATTTTCTATAGAAAAGTTAGTGGTAACAAATTTTCTATATAAAAGTTGGTGGAAACAAATTTTCTATAGAAAAGACGGTGATAACAAATTTTCTATAAAAAAATTGATGAAAACAAATTTTCTGTAGAAAAGTAAATGAGAACAAACTTTCAATAGAGGATTTAGTGATAACAAATTTTCTATAAAAAAGTTGTTGATCACAAATTTTCTATAGAAAAGCTTGTCGTAACAAATTTTCTATAGATAAGTTGGTGATAACAAATTTTCTATAGAAAAGTTGGTGATAACAAATTTTCTGTAGAAAAGTTAGTGATAACAAATCTATAGAAAAGTTGGTGAAAACAAATTTTCTACAGAAAGGTTGATGATAACAAATTTTCTATAGAAAAGTTGGATATAACAAATTTTCTATAGAAAAGTTGACGATAACAAATTTTCTATAGAAAAGTTGGTGATAACAAATTTTCTATAGAAAAGTTGGTGATAACAAATTTTCTATAGAAAAGTTTGTGAAAACAAACTTTATAGAGAAAAGTTGGTGATAACAAATTTTCTATAGAAAAGTTGGTGATAACAAACTTTACATAGAAAAGTTGGTGATAACAAATTTTCTATAGAAAAGTTGGTGATAACAAAATTTCTATAGAAAAGTTGGTGATAACAAATTTTCAATAGAAAAGTTGGTGATAACAAATTTTCTATAAAAAAGTTGGTGATAACAAATTTTCTATAGAAAAGTTTGTGATAACAAATTTCCTATATAAAAGTTGTTAAAAACAAATTTTGTATAGAAACTTTAGTGATAACAAATTTTCTATAGAAATGTTGATGATAACAAATTTTCTATAGAAAAGGTGGTGATAACAAATTTTCTATAGAAATGTTGGTGATAACAAATTTTTTATAGAAAATTTGGTGATAACAAATTTTCTATAGAAAAGTAGGTGATAACAAATTTTCTAAGAAAATTTGGTGATAACAAATTTTCTTTAGAAAAGTTGGTGACAACAAATTTTCTTTAGACAAGTTGGTGATAACAAATTTTCTATAGAAAAGTTGGTGATAACAAATTTTCTATAGAAAAGTTGGTGATAACAAATTTTCTATAGAAAAGTTGGTGATAACAAATTTTCTATAACAAATTTTCTATAGAAAAGCTGGTGATAACAAATTTTCAATAGAAAAGTTGATGATAACAAATTCTGTATAGAAAAGTAAATAATACCAAGTGTTCTATAGAAAAGTTGGTGATAACAAAAATTTCTATAGAAAAGTTGGTGACAATAAATTTTCTATAGAAAAGTTAGTGGTAACAAATTTTCTATATAAAAGTTGGTGAAAACAAATTTTCTATAGAAAAGACGGTGATAACAAATTTTCTATAGAAAAGTTGATGAAAACAAATTTTCTGTAGAAAAGTAAATGATAACAAACTTTCAATAGAGGATTTAGTGATAACAAATTTTCTATAAAAAAGTTGTTGATCACAAATTTTCTGTAGAAAAGCTTGTCGTAACAAATTTTCTATAGAAAAGTTGGTGATAACAAATTTTCTATAGAAAAGTTGGTGATAACAAATTTTCTGTAGAAAAGTTAGTGATAACAAATCTATAGAAAAGTTGGTGAAAACAAATTTTCTACAGAAAGGTTGATGATAACAAATTTTCTATAGAAAAGTTGGATATAACAAATTTTCTATAGAAAAGTTGACGATAACAAATTTTCTATAGAAAAGTTGGTGATAACAAATTTTCTATAGAAAAGTTGGTGATAACAAATTTTCTATAGAAAAGTTTGTGAAAACAAACTTTATAGAGAAAAGTTGGTGATAACAAATTTTCTATAGAAAAGTTGGTGATAACAAACTTTACATAGAAAAGTTGGTGATAACAAATTTTCTATAGAAAAGTTGGTGATAACAAAATTTCTATAGAAAAGTTGGTGATAACAAATTTTCAATAGAAAAGTTGGTGATAACAAATTTTCTATAAAAAAGTTGGTGATAACAAATTTTCTATAGAAAAGTTTGTGATAACAAATTTCCTATATAAAAGTTGTTAAAAACAAATTTTGTATAGAAACTTTAGTGATAACAAATTTTCTATAGAAATGTTGGTGATAACAAATTTTCTATAGAAAAGCTGGTGATAACAAATTTTCTATAGAAATGTTGGTGATAACATTCTTTTTTATAAAAAAGTTGGTGATAATAAATTTTCTATAGAAAAGTTGGTGATAACAAATTTACTTTAGAAAAGTGGGTGATATCAAATTTTCTAAAGAAAAGTTTGAGATAGCAAAAATTGGTGATCAAATATTTTCTATAGAAAAGTTTGTGATAACAAATTTTCTATAGAAAAGTTGGTGATAACAAATTTTCTATAGAAAAGTAGGTGATGACAAATTTTCTTAGAAAATTTGGTGATAACAAATTTTCTTTAGAAAAGTTGATGATAACAAATTTTCTATAGAAAAGGTGGTGATAACAAATTTTCTATAGAAATGTTGGTGATAACAAATTTTTTATAGAAAAGTTGGTGATAACAAATTTTCTATAGAAAAGTAGGTGATAACAAATTTTCTAAGAAAATTTGGTGATAACAAATTTTCTTTAGAAAAGTTGGTGACAACAAATTTTCTTTAGACAAGTTGGTGATAACAAATTTTCTTTGGAAAAGTTGGTGATAACAAATTTTCTATGGAAAAATTGGTGATTACAAATTTTCTATAGAAAAGTTGGTGATAACGAATTTTCTATTGAAAATTTGGTGATAACAAATTTTCTATAGAAAAGTTGGTGATAATAAATTTTCTATAGAAAAGTTAATGATAACAAATTTTTTGTAGAAAAGTTGGTGATAACAAATTTTCTATAGAAAAGTTGGTGATAACAAATTTTCTATAGAAAAGTTGGTGATAACAAATTTTCTATAAAAAAGTTGGTGATCACAAATTTTCTATAGAAAAGTTTGTCATAACAAATTTTCTATAAATAAGTTGGTAATAACAAATATTCTATAGAAAAGTTGGTGATTACCAATTTTGCTATAGAAAAGTTGGTGATAACAAATTTTCTATAGAAAAGTTGGTGATAACAAATGTTATATAGAAAACAAATTTTCCATAGAAAAAGTGGCTGATAAAAAATTTTCTGTAGAAAAGTTGGTGGTACCAAATTTTGAATAGAAAAATTGGTGATGATAAATTTTATATAGAAAAGTTGGTGATAACAAATTATCTATAGAAAAGTTGGTGATAACAAGTTAACTATAGAAAAGTTGGTGATAAAAAATTTTCTATAGAAAAGTTGGTGATAACAAAATTTCTATAGAAAAGTTGGTGATAACAAATTTTCTATAGAAAAGTTGTTGATAACAAATTTTCTATAGAAAAGTTGGTGATAACAAATTTTCTATAGAAAAGTTGGTGATAACAAAATTTCTATAGAAAAGTTGGTTATAACAAATTTTCTATAGAAAAGTTGGTGATAACAAATTTTCTATAGAAAAGATGGTGATAACAAATTTTCTATAGAAAAGTTGGTGATAACAAATTTTCTATAGAAAAGTTGGTGATAACAAATTTTCTATAGAAAAGTTGGTGATAAAAAATTCCTATAGAAAAGTTGGTGATAACAAATTTTCTATAGAAAAGTTGGTGATAACAAATTTTCTATAGAAAAGTTGGTGATAACATATTTTCTATAGAAAAGTTGGTGATAGCAAATTTTCTATAGAAAAGGTGGTGGTAACAAAGTTTCTATAAAAAAGTTGGTGATAATGATATGGAAAAATTTGTGATAACAAATTTTCTATTGAAAAGTTGGTGATAACAAATTTTCTATTGAAAAGTTGGTGATAACAAATTTTCTATTGAAAAGTTGGTGATAACAAATTTTCTATAGAAAAGTTCGTGAAAACAAATTTTCAATAGAAAAATTATCACATTATTATCAACTTTTCTATCGAAAATTTGTTGTCACAAACTTTATATGAAAATTTGTTATTCCAATTATTCTATAGAAAATTTGTTATCACCAACTTTTCTATAGAAAATTTGTTATCACCAACATTTCTGTAGGAAATTTGTGTTCACCAACTTTTCTAGAGAAAATTTGTTATCACCAACATTTCTATAGAAAATTTGTTATCAACAACTTTTCTATAGAAAATTTGTTATCAACAACTTTTCTATAGAAAATTTGTTATCAACAACTTTTCTATAGAAAATTTGTTATCACCACATTTTCTATAGAAAATTTGTCATCGCCAACTTTTCTATACAAAATTTGTTATCACCAACAGAAACAGTCTCAGATTCTGAGACTTTTTTTACTGAAAAATTCTCATCGGCAGATCTAGTGTTAATATCTTTTAGAAATTGATACTTGTAGCGGTTTTAAGAACAATTTTCTATTTTTATTTATTTATTTTTTTTCTTTCTATTGTTGTTTGTTTTTTATAAATACTTTTTACAATAGTAATTGTTTGGCATTTAAGTCAGTCACTAGTGTCTTTTATTATCATCATTATTACTAGTATTAACTATTATATTGTTGTATTTGTGTGTAAGTTTAACAAATAATAAAAATGAATAAAAAAAGAAAGAATTTAAAGACCAGACCAGAATTTCTTGATACGCACAACAAAACTACTTTCACCACCATCACGTTTTTTTTTTCTCTTAATTTTGTTTACAAAAAAAAAAAACGTTCTTTAACTTTTCACTATTATGACTTTTTTTTTTTTGCACATGTTTCCAAATGACCATTAGTTTCTTGTCATTTATGTTGGAAGTTTCTTTGATCAATGTCAATGAAATAGTCAAAATTTTATGATGATTTAATGATTTATTATTTTAAAAAGTTCTATGAACCATATTTACTTTTTTAATCTCTTCACACATGATTTCTGTGAAATTTTTTTTTTATGAAAACAGTGGGTTTGTTTAAATAAAATGTTAAATGGGGGTTTTCTTTAAAATTTTGACAATTAAGATATTTTAATATTTATTTAGTAAATTAGTTAAATTTTAGATGTATAAAGGAAAAAGTTGTAATCCCGTTAATTTGTAAAAAAACTAAAATATACAACTTTTTTGCACAACATTTGAGAAGTTTAGCTGCAACATTTTATATTAAAATAAAAGATTATATTGTCTTTGCACTTAAGTGCAGTTTTTTTCTAAAATCTGCAATTAGCAGCAGCAAAGTATGCATGTTTTATTAATTGTTTGTTTTAAGATACTGCAAAAAAAATATTACTTATTTCAAAATTGTGTGTTTTCAAATAAATTTTCTTCCTTTTCAAAAAAAAAAAGAAATATAATTTATTTCAACCCACTGTGTAACATATTTTATAAGTACTTCCCGTATCAAAAATTTCAAAGCATATAAATAATATTTGTTTACTGACCATTAGTTTGTTCTAACAAATGATGAAGTACCAACCAACCAACTAAAGTGTTAAATTTTTTATGTGTTTACAAAAAAAAGGCGTTAACTAGGTTAAATGTTTCTTTTTTTACAAAACAAAAAAAGTAAAATGTCTTAAATACATAGTTAAAAAATTGTAACACATAATTTTTTAGTATTACACATGTGTAAGTCATTACCTTTAACGAGAGTGAAATTGTCGAATTTCAAGAATTTGTAAAAAAAAGTTTCGTTTTCATATTTTTTTTATTTTCTGACGGTAGGAAATTCATTAATGGAAAAAATAAGTAAAAGTGTTATTAAACAAAAACCCCAAAGGGTCATTAGGGGTGTTAGTGATTGTTTAAAGTTTTCAACACATTTTAAATATATTTGTTTTGTAATGTAACAGAATTGCCAAATGATTTTTCAGAAATAAATATCATTGTATTTAAAATGTTAACGAAAAATATATTTGGAGTTATTTAACAAAAATACCAAAGGTGAAATTTTAGTAAAACGATGGGAAACAATTTTCGAATTTTGTATGTATCACTAACTCAGTTAAAACCAATAAAAAGTAGAATACGGTCGCGCTAAATATGTAACAAGTAGAGGCGCGGGAACATTTTTGTTTTCTCAAAAAAAATTTCTTGCATGGAAACTCAGTTCAGACAAATTTGCATCATTAATTAAGACTTTTGAGAGTCTTTTGTTTAATATTTTTTTTTTTATTGAAACATTTTCAAATTTTGAAAATGTATTCCTTTACAAAAGTTTCAGACAATTTTTAAAAGTTTCTTCCAAAGAAAAATCTTCAGGTTCAAAAGCATTTTTCAAAATCGACTTTTTTGTTGTTAAAAATTCAAAAAGTTGACTTGCTTTCGACTTTTTTCGGCTTTGTCGACTTCATTTATTTTTTTTTACTTTTGCCAGATGAAAATAATTTCTTTTAAAACAAAATTCTCAAATGACAGCGAAGTTTAATAAAAGTCAAAAAAAGACGAAGAAAGTCGAAGAAAGTCGAAAAATGGAAAAAGTAGAAAAAATTCGACATTTTAAAACTTAAAAAAAGGCGAAAGTCGACATTTTAAAAATTTAAAAAAGTCGAAAATTTGACTTTTTGTTGCGACTATATAACCCTAATCACTGCTGTACCCACCATTTTTCGGAACTTAAAAATTTTGTAAAAAATTAAAAAGCGTTTTTAAGGAATTTGTTACTCCAAAACGCAAAAAAGATTGCCAATCATTTTTGTGATCGGTATTTTTGAAACTTAGAAATTTTTTTTTAAATGTTTTCTTCTTTAAAAACCTTTTTATTCAAAACTCAAAAATTGTCCAAAAAAAAAAAAATTTGTCCGGGACTTCAGAAATTTTTAAAAAAATTTCGGGACTTGAAATTTTTTTTTAAAATTTATAATTTTTTTTTTTTTTTAAATCATTTTTGATAAAATTTTTTACTACAAAACGCAAAAAAATTGTCTGGGAAAATTTTTAAATATTGTTCACGGGATACATTTTTTTTACAGTTTAGTGCAGTGGTCGGCATCCATTGCACATAGATCCCGAACACATTCGGCTATACACATGCCAAAAATTATGCTATAAAAAACACTGTTTTTTCATAAAAATCATACGACTCATGTCAGTGGTATGGTGTAAACATAGCTTTAAGCCATGATATGTCCCAGTGTTGCAAAAGTTGGTACAATTGTACTTTTTATACCCTCCACTTAGTGATAGAGGGTATATATAAGTTTGTCATTCCGTTTGTAACTCATCGAAATATCGGTGTGGGACCCCATAAAGTATATATATTCATGATGCCCGATCGATTTTAAGACATTCTAGCGATGTCCGTCTGTCCGTCTGTCCGTCTGTCCGTCTGTCCGTCTGTCCGTCTGTCTGTCTGTTGAAAATGCTCTCGCGGACAAAATATTGCACAGAGATGACTTAAACTTAACATATATATTGGAAGTTCTCCCGAGAAGTTTGGTATTGCATTTGAGCGATATCGGTTCAGCGGTTCAAAAGTTATGAACGAAAATGTAAGCACACCTCAAAAATTTCAGTACATTCAACATAACCTAAAAATACAAAATGCTTTAATTCGGCTTCTGGTTGACATATGTTAACATAATTGAACACCAAATGGTATTTAAACAAGTACGAACATATTTTTTGACACAAAAAGAAAAAAATCGCGGATTTTTTTTTTTACCAAAATTTTTTTTCGCGGAAATTTTTTTTCAATTTTTTTTTTTTTTTCAAAAGTAATTTCCTTTTAAATAAAGTTGTTTGCAATAATCTTTTTGAAATTGTGGAGGGTATCACTACATTCGGCAAGGCCGAATTTAACTTTTTTACTTGTTTTGGTACAATTCGAAGCTCCAAAGTACAATGGTACACCAATGACTTATTTGGTACAATTAAGGATCTTTTTCAGTTTATCCCCTTTTTTGGTGGAATTTTCCTAGTTTAAACGATTTACGGTGTCAACTCAAATTCTGTATCATTTCTTAGTGAGTGGATCCATGTTTGGGCAGATCTAAAATTGGTGTAGAAATACATACAAACCAAATTTGAGTTAAATAGGCATATAAGGATGCCAGTTGACAGATTTAAGTATTTATCGGAAGGACGTTTGTATGGAGACTAATTACATGGACCGACAGAGGGACGGGCAATCATAGCAAAATCGACTCAAAAAGTGATAAAGTAAAGGTAGGTCTTTGACCAATATTTCGGGTAGCTGCCAGCCACTGTGGCAAAGCGTACTTTTTTAAAAAATTATATGTATTCTAAAATGTATTTTCGAAAATTGATTTTTTTTTTAATTCATGATATTTGCCCTGTTTTCGACTAAGCGTATATACGTTTACTCAAAAAAATAATATTATAATATATTTTTGCGTTTCGCGAGAAATGTGATCGATTTGGTGTTCATCACCAAAAACACGTTTGAATTCAACGGAAAAAAATATTAACATTTTTCTTTTAAAATGATTGATATGTTAAAATTGCATTTATGCGAAAACAGGCCTATTATAACGAAAGAATGATACGAAAGAATGATTCAATCAGCGCTGAGAAGATACATGATTTTACTGCATCAGCAATAGCGCTCTTTCGGTGCTACCAAAGAGTGCCCTAAACTGTGACATCTCCAACGGGAATCATGCAATAATTCCGGCAGGAATTCGCACAATAATTGCGCCTGTGAGTATTGATTTTTTTTCCAAAAGCTGCTTCCAGTTCAGCACAAAATTAGAAAAAAAAAGATTTTTGGTACAATTGGGGTCGAAAAAGTACAATTTTTGGAGCTCGTTGGTACAATTTTGATGTTCTCACTTTGCAACCCTGATATGTCCCGTTTTTACCAGTCACATAGGTGATTTCGGATCGAGAGACACACTTTCCCTGCAAGTATTTTTTATCCAAAAAAGTTTTCTGATGTTGAAATTTGTGTGAGATAAAGGGTTTAAAGAAAAAAAAAACAGTTTTAACGTGAGCTATTTTTAAACAGCTATAAAAATATAAATACGCAATATTATTAATTCTGTTTTTTTTTTTTGAATTATTGTCATATTTTTAAAATTTTATGACACAAAATTTGGTCAACAAGAACTGCCAGGGTTGCCACTCAATTGTAGAATTATTTTTTTAAAAAAGACAAAATCGGCTGCAGTTGTACAGCAAAAACTATTGAGCCGATTTTGATGATTTTTGTTTTTATTTGCAGATTATTAAATTCTCTAGTACTTACCGTGGCCATTTTTTGAAAAATTTTTGTTGAAATTATGCTAATATAAACTTAAAAAATAAAAAAAAAATACATTTCTTCTTTTATAAAAAGCATAATTGGCCAAAATTTCAAAAAAGTGGCCACAGTAAGTACTAGCGAAATTAATAATCTAAAATTAAAAAAAAAATTCATCAAAATTGGTCCAGTACTTTTAGCTGTACAACTGCAGCCGATTTTGTCATTTAAAAATAGCATTCGACAATTAAGTGGCAATTTCAGTTCACCAAATTTTGTGTTACCGTCCGACAAAAAAAAAATAAAAGTCGTTTGAAACTAGAGACTAAATGTAGCAAAACTGCATTTACAGTTTTTCATTTCGTGATCTTGTTTTCTTTTAAAAGGACTTCAAAGTTTAAGAGGATTACTTTTTATACAATATTTTTTTTTTAATATTTATACTTGTCCTAGGATGTCACTAGTGATACTAAATGAGAGAGGAGGATCTCCCATAATTTTTCTATTTTATTTTTTTACATATCAGGAAAAAGGAGGTAAGTCACAACCTTTTAAATCTTTAGGAAGGATCCTCCTCCTTCATTTTCCATAACCAGTGGCATTCTAGGACAAGTCCTTTAAAAAGTAAACAAGATCGCGAAATGAAAAACTGTGAATGTAATTTTACTCCATTTCATCTCTACTTTCAAACGTATAACATCCGGTTCATGTTTAATATTGGCTGTCGGATGATCACAAGAAGGTTTTATTTTTCTTTTCTTTAAACCCCACCAAAAAATGTTTCAAATACTGAGAAATTTACGTACAAAAATATTCTCAGGTTCTTAGATATTTTTGTAAAAATAGTCGCAAATTCTGAGACATTTTTTGTATAGAAAATTTTAGATTCTGAAGCATTTTTCGTATAGAAAAAGTTTAAGATTCTAAGATATTTTTCGTATAGAAAAATGTCTCAGATTCTAAGACATAAAAAAGTCTTAAATATTTTCAGATTCTGAAACATTTTTCGTAAAATAATAGTTACAGATTCTGAGATATTTTTCGTAATTTAAAATTTGAAAGTTTATTGCTCGACAACACAAATTAACACTTCTCTTAAATTTTAACAGCGTTAAAAGGACATTCTAAACAAATAAATTAGGTGAAATGATCAGACCTCGAGCCTGATCATTATACTTAATTTATTTGAAAATTAAAAGGTCGAAATAAAAACATATTTAGTTGGGCATTCTAAACTTTTATACAAAAGTTTTGTTTTGGAAATCTATCACAGAAAGAATTAAAAAAGAACGTCAATCAACAAAAACGCGGATTCAATTAATTTTTTAATTGAAACTCCTCCGATGAAGAAAATTGTTATATCAATCATCAAATTGTAGGTGATTTGTTGATTTTTTCGATTTTGATCAAAAATTTAATCAATTTTGTATTTAAAGTCAATTAAAATAATGATTGATTAAACAAATGAATTTTAAGCTTATGGAAAAATTATGAAGAAATTCATATTTTTTGCTTTCCAATATGTTGCCAACAATAAAAAAAAGTAAAACCCTAGTATAAAGTATATTTTTGAATTAATGTATTCAAATAAATTGAAGCGAAAAAAATCTGTGGTGTTGAAAATTTGTAATTTGATAGTTAAAGAAAATACCAAAAATGTTGATCAAAACAATAATTGACTCATTTAAATTTTGTTGATCAATAGATTTAATTGAAATTTTTTAGCCAATAATTTTTTGTGTGTATGGTGTCCTTCTCAGGAAAAAGATCATTCCAATATTGTTTTTAAAAATTTTTGTTGTAATTTTTTTTTTGTTTCTTAATTTTAAATATCCATAATTTAATAAGAATATTGTCACGGAAGTTTTTTCGTACAACTTACGGTTTGCTGGTAAGGAAAACACAAAAAAACTGTCCACAGCAAATTATTTGATTTTTTTCAAAATTTTTGCAAAAATTCTAATAATTGGCACCACACAAAACTTTGAAAATTTATTGCTCAATAAACGAAAAAGCAGCTATCTGAAATTTTAATAGTGATAAAAGAAAATTCTAAAATTTAATACAAAATGTTGTTTTTGGAAATCCATGGTGTCCTTCCAAGGAAAAAAGGACATTCAAATACTGGTTTCAAAATATTTTGTTGAATTTTTTTTTTTTTTAATTTTAAATCTTTATAATTTTATCTACAATACTGTTTTAACAAGTTCTTTGTACGTCTTACGGTTTCCAAGTACCTAAAAGGATAAAAAACTGTCTAAAAGTCAATATTCCCAAAAAAGCGCCCATGTCTTCCAAGTAAAAATACGGTTTTAATTATTTATGAAGCTCTATCAAGTAACTAAAAATTATTTAAATCGGTGATCTGCCAGTTTAATTCCCCATTTATTTTCTCATATGTGAATTTCAAAACAAACGGAGTGCATGCTATGGGATACCTTCCTGGTTAGACTCTGACTTCAATTTTAATACTCGTTTTGTTTGTTATTTTTACGGTGAGGTCAATATTTAGTCGTTTGTTTTTTTCCAATTTTTACTTTTAACTTTAAAATTACAAAACAAAATCTAGGTTTTTGGTTCTTTTAACTAACAGACAGCTACTGGTTTTTCAAAAACTATCATAAATTTGTGACAAAATTATATGACAGTTAATAATCTATATTTTGAGAAAGATTGTTATAGCTCGAGGTCATATTTACATGCTAATCACTTTTAATCAAACAAAAAAAAAAAACACCAAAAACCAAAAGTGATATAAAAAACGTTTGTGACAAATAATAAAGTTTTACAACCATTATCATAATTTGACGTTCACGAGTATAACACTAAATGAAACAAAAAATACTTTAAACCTAGATCGAAACTCATGTTGGTTTAGTTTGTTTAAAAACAAATAAATAAATAATTTGTTGATAATTGTTACTTTGACAATATTATCAAAATGATTGGTAAATCATTATGACCTCCAGCTAGAAAAGTCTTTCTAAAAATATAAATTTAAAGGTCGAATAATAATATTCACAAATTTTTATTTGTTTAAACATAAAAACAGAAGCTAAAAATTTCTTTCAAATAGCTGCCAGCCTTTTAAATTTACTTATTAATAAAATAACGTTATTTTTTAGACCTTATTGTTTTTTAATATAACAACGGATTCAATGATTAAATGGTAAAATATTGATTTTGGTGTCTCATTGATTAAAATTCCTAAATTAAATTTTTTTTTCATATAATCGGACTGCTGATTTCACAGAAAAATAACAAAAAATGTTGATAACCCAGCAAAACTTAGATTACCAAATAAGGTATAAAATAAGGTATAGGATCTCTTATTTTATACATTGCAGCATTGATGATTTTAACAGGCGATGAGACTCAAAGTAATGCATCCACATTATCACAAAGAATACCAGTAAGGTATAAAATAAGTCATAAATTTATAACGAAGAATACGAGTAAGGTGTAAAATATATGATATTTTATAGGTTACGAGAAATGAAATAATATAGCATACCAGAAGATAATATATAAGGTGTTACGAGTAATAAAAAAGTAATTTTGTATTAAATTTACTCACGTGATTGTAAGTGAGTGTAAGTAGATAAAATATGCTCGCGAGTGTGTGTCGTTAGAAATTTCCTGTCGTGAGCCCATCTCTAGTTTAAACTTATGCATTTTTTTTATAAAATAATTATTTTTTATGTTATTGTAATGCATTATGCATCCAATTATAAATAATGCATTGTTTCAAACTTTGAAATAATACATAATGTAACCAAATATAAGTCATCAATGATTTAATGTTTAGAAATAATAAATATGAAATAAATTTTTTCCAATAATCATGCATTACGTAGCAAATTAGTAATGCATTATTTTTCACTTGAAAATAATACGTTGTGGAACAAATGTTTGGTAAGACATCATAAAATAATGCTACAAGTTAGGTATATACATTACCTGGTAATGTGTTATATAATCACCACCCATTACCAAAGTTTTGCTGGGACGGATTTGACTGTAACGGATTTGACACTAACATTTGAGCGCTATCGGTTCTGCGGTTCAAAAGTTATGAGCGCAAATATAAGGACACCCTGAAAATTTTAGTACATTCTACATAACCTAAAAATACAAAAAGCTTTAATTCGGCTACTGGTTGACATCCCAGCAAAACTTAGATTACCAAATAAGGTATAAAATAAGGTATATGATCTCTTATTTTATACATTGCAGCATTGATGATTTTAACAGGCGATGAGACTCAAAGTAATGCATCCACATTATCACAAAGAATACCAGTAAGGTATAAAATAAGTCATAAATTTATAACGAAGAATACGAGTAAGGTGTAAAATATATGATATTTTATAGGTCACGAGAATTGAAATAATATAGCATACCAGAAGATAATATATAAGGTGTTACGAGTAGCGAAAAAGTAATTTTGTATTTAATTTACTCACGTGATTGTAAGTGAGTGTAAGTAGATAAAATATGCTCGTGAGTGTGTGTCGTTAGAAATTTCCTGTCGTGAGCCCATCTCTAGTTTAAACTTACGAATTTTTTTAAAAATAATTATTTTTTATGTTATTGTAATGCATTATGCATCCAATTATAAATAATACATTATTTCAAACTTTGAAATAATACATAATGTAACCAAATATAAGTCATCCATGATTTAATGTTTAGAAATAATAAATATGAAATACATTTTTTCCAATAATCATGCATTACGTAGCAAATTATTAGTAATGCATTATTTTTCATTTTAAAATAATACGTTGTGGAACAAATGTTTGGTAAGACATCCTAAAATAATGCTACAAATAAGGCATATACATTACCTGGTAATGTGTTATATAATCACCACCCATTACCAAAGTTTTGCTGGGAAATAACTAATTTCATTAAAAAAATTATTAACACTTAAAAATAAATAATTGTTATAACTAAAAATCAAATAATTGTTGTTCCACTAGTCTTATTTCAATTGGCATAGTCCATAAATAAAATAGATTAAGATTTTCATTGAAATACATAGAATATAGAAATCTTTTAAAATAACCCCTGACATGATGTGACAACATTTGTCATAAATTTTAATAATGTTAGTGTGACAATCAAGCATAGATAATTCCAGTCGCTGCTACTCTAAATTTTATAATAAATGAATTAAAATAATTTTCATTAAAAAAATAAAAACAATGTTCGTTTCTTAAGTCTTTCGTTTTATCATTCATTCAGATTTTACACTGCCTTAGCACATTTATTTTCATAAATTTTTCTTACATATTTTCCTCATTTAATATTAGTAGTATGTATATTTACATAATATAATAGATTTTCATGTATTGAATGTTATTAACACTAAACAAATGACCTATTATGAACCTCATTCACAATTATGCACAGTAGTGCTAATAAGAAAATATTACTACAACTATATAACATGTGTTAGAACATCAGGAAAAAATTAAAAAAAAAAAACATACAACAAAAGAATACAGAACTGGAACACCATAGTGAGAAAACACGTTATGAGGAGCTACATGATTCACAGCACAAATTGCCGTCTAAAGAAAAAAAACAACAGAATCCAAAGAGAAGAAAATTCTTTAATATAATGTAACAGATTTTCTGCATATGAACCACAAAAAAAAACATGCATAAACATGATTTTATAGGAAATATGCAATAATTATGAATAGACGAAGAACGCAGAAATAAAACAACAATATGGAATTTGTTTTTTTTTTTTTGTAAAGCAATCACATTATAAGCGTAATATGGGAATGGAAGTTAGGGTTTCTTAATTCAGCGAAAAAGTTTAAGTACCCGAGTAAAAAAGTTTTTATATAATTATATATAATTTGATAAAATTATATCAAATTATATATAATTATATAAAATTATAAAAAGAGGTAAAATTTTCCAAAAAGTTGGATAAAATTATATAAAATTATATATAATTTGATAAAATTATATAAAATTATATTAAGGATTTGGTGGATATAATTATATCAAATTATATATAATTTGATGAAATTTTATAAAATTTTATCAAATTAGATATAATTTTATATAATTATATCCACCAAATCCTGGATATAATTATATATAATTTTATCAAATTGTGTATAATTTTATATAATTTTATCCAACTTTTTAGAAAATTTTACCTCTTTATATAATTATATATAATTATATATAATTATATATAATTTGATATAATTTTATCAAATTATATATAATTTGATATAATTTTATCAAATTATATATAATTATATAAAAAACTTTTTTAACCGGGTATATAAAGGCAATAAATAAGAAAATAATTCTTATGACACTATGACACTGTTGTAAAGAACGATAATGAAACCATAATACACACAAAAAATTATTGGCTAAAAAATTTCAATTAAATCTATTGATCAACAAAATTTAAATGAGTCAATTATTGTTTTGATCAACATTTTTGTTATTTTCTTTAACTATCAAATTACAAATTTTCAACATACCAGATTTTTTTCGCTTCAATTTAATTCAGGGTTGGCAACCGATATCCACCTAGAATAACGATATTTGGCTATTGTACCGCAATCAATAAAGATATGGACATTTTCAAAAGCAATTATGAAAGCTGATAAAATTTCTAGTATTTTAAATGTGTCACTTCGTGTTTCTACCGGTTCGTTACCGTTTCAAATGGTATTATAAAGGTATTGACCTATATTTCGAAAACGAACCGGTAGAAACACGAAGTGAAACATTTCAAATAATAGAAATTTCATCAGCTTTCATAATTTCTTTTGAAAATGTCCATAAATAAAATTTCTATCAAATATTTCCATTTTTATGAATTTTGAGAGAATTATGTGATATCGGAAGGGTGGTTTGTATGGGGACTATCAGAAGGACTGACCCGATTCCTTTGAAATTTGGAATTATAATTCGTGCATACAAAATTTGATTACCTGCTAAATTTCAAAGCGGTATCTATTATAATACGGGTTTTAGAGTCATTTAAGCCGAATCCAAAGGGGGCGTTTGTATCGGGCTAGGTCTTAACATGAAATGATTTTCTTCAATTTCAATAGGCTTCGTCCTTGAGCCAAAAGATGCTTTAGCTTTAAATTTCAAGTCAATTAATTGAAAATTGCAGGTTTAAGTACGATACAATCGACTCAAAAAGTAATTCTGAGTCGATCGGTGTACTTGAAGGTAGGACCAATATTTCGGGTAGTTACAAACATCTGGAAAGTCCTACTAAGGGTTAACAATTGGAAAAATACAACTCTGTTAAAAGTTAAAATGGATTAAGTTTCTGCCAAATGAATACAACACGAATTGATGGTGAATACGGGTTATTCAACACAAAGAGGAGTAATTCCAATTCTTAATTTCTTCAAAAGTTTCATTTAAATAGCTAATTTTAATCTGACACACATTAAGTGTGTGGCAATCGAAGGAGTGCTGATGATGGAAGGGTGGCATCTTCCGAAAGCTGTCGACATCTCCACTTAGCCTGTGTTGTCACTTGATTTTTTTTCTGATTTTCTCATTGTACAACAATTATTATTTCTCAGAAATAATTAATATGGACTCAAGCCGAACTAAATAAAAATTCGGTTATAAAGTTTATTATTTTTATGTATTTGTTCTTAACTACAATGAATTTCAATCATTGGCAAATATTTTTTTTTCAGTGTAAGATTTACAAACATTTTCATATTTCCTACAGAATAGTCTGAGAATCTAAGAAATTTTTCTTAGTCTCAGACATTTTCCTACAGAGAAATTCTTAGATTCTGAGACATTTTTCGAATAGGAAAATATTTAAATCTAAGACATTTTCTCAACTTCTTTAATATTTTTCCAAAAAGTCACAGATTCTTACTATTTTTTTTTTATACAAAAAGTCTTAGATTCTAGAAAATTTTTTCTATTTAAAAACTTACAGATTCTGAGACATTTTTCTAAGATTTTTTTTTTTTGGATTTTAAAATTTTTTCCTATAGAAAAGGTCATAATTTCAGGATCTGAGACATTTTTTCTAAAGCAAAAGTATCAGATTCTGAGTCTTTTATAAATAGAAAAAAATCTTATATTCAAAGACATTTTTCATTTGATAAAAAGTTATAGATTTTTTGTAATTTTTCTAATAGAAAATGTCTGAGATTCAAATACATTTTTTTTTGTAGAAAATTTCTCAAATTTTTTTTTTATTTTTTCCTATACAAAAATTTCAAGATTCCTAGACATTTTTCCTTTGAAAAAATTTTTAAATTTTAAGATTAAAAAAATTTGGACATTTTATGTCCAAATTTTTTATTTTCATTTTCGTGTTCTCTTTCTTTTTTACCCACCTTCTTCTCAGATTTTCTCGAAAGAAGAATAATCAGATTTCCCCTATAGAAAATTCTTAGATTTTTCATATAAAAAAACTCTCAGATTTTTTCTATAAGAAATTGTCCGATTTTTTTTATAAAAAATTTTAGCTTTTTCTTATAAAGAATTAAGGTTTTCCTAAAAAAATTTCAGATTTTTCCTACAAAAATTTCTCAGATTTTTTCATATGATGAAATTTGTCGTTAAAATTGATGGCGGCAAGTGATGAAACCGTATTATCAATGTGATGGAGCATTTTTCTTGGAGAGCACAATTATCTGCTAACCGATTTACGGTTGACAACCAGGGTTGCCAGAATTGTTGGGTACAAAATCGTTAAAAATGTACGATTTTTATAAAAAAAATTGTCATCCCATTTGCAGAAATCGTCAAAAAAAAAAAGGTATATTTATCATTGATTAAAGATTCATTCAAGCGATGTCCGCGCGTCTGTTGAAGACATGATGCGGTCCAAACCAAAAGAACTTAATCCATGCAGTTTGGCACAAATATATCTTATGGCCAATGGATGGTTCAGTTTGAAAATTGACAAAACAAGACCAGGGAGAACAAAGTTCCCCTTGGTAAAACTGATTTTACCTTCGAAGTTTCCTCTTTATATTCTTTGTTCACCTTCTTATACCCAATTCACACCTGAGGTGAAATCTCGTTCGCACGAGATTTCGATCATATGGATGTGTATAAAATGATACTGACCATATGATCGAAATCTCTTTTGAACGAGATTTCACCTCAGGTGTAATGCCTTTAAACATATGAAATATTTTTATGAAAGAAAAGTTCATGCAGTTGAGTCAAGTTAATTAGAAAATGTATTTTTTTCGTCCGCCGTTTTCTGTGGACACTTCCATTAAAAAAATTATAATGATGAAATTGCGTAAATATCATAATAAATCAATTTGTTAACATTTATCACGAAAAGTAAGGAGTCCTCTGCCAAAAAAACCCTTATGAATTTTTTTACCTTGTGGAGGGAAAAAGTGAATGTAATTCTCACTTGTTCCCTTTTTGTACAAAAATATTGGTGGATATTTTTTTAACTAACAATACCCGAGTAAAAAAATTTTTTATATAATTATATACAATTTGATAAAATTATATCAAATAATATATAATTATATAAAATTATATAAAACGGCCAAATTCTTCAAAAAGTTGGATAAAATTATATATAATTTGATAAAACTATATATAATTATATCCAGGATTTGGTGGATATAATTATATAAAATTATATATAATTTGATAAAATGTTGACTGTATGTATTTGATAAAATTTTATCAAATTATATCCACCAAATCCTGGATATAATCTATATCTATACTTCTATATCTATATCTATACTAATATTATAAAGACCCGTGTAAAAAAATAATTGGATCAAAACATATCTCTTTTGACAAAAACATATATGGATCATATCTAAATGGATATAATCAGATCTACTCCATATATATTCATATCTGCTTCAGATATGTTTTGATCCGTAAATTGAGTCTATCTGACAATTTTACATATATGAACATATCTGAAAATGTCTGATCATATATGTCATATATGCCAGATAGACTCAATTTACGGATCAAAACATATCTGAAGCAGATATGAGTATATATGGAGTAGATCTGATTATATCCATTTAGATATGATCCATATATGTTTTTATCAAAAGAGATATGTTTTGATCAAATTATTTTTTTACACGGGGAGGTAATGTTTGTATGTTTTTTTGTTTGTTTGTTTGTTTGTAGAAAGTAATCTCCGGAACTACTCATCCGATTTCAAAAAAGTTTTCAGATATATTTAGAGTGTTCCTCCCGGACGGACATAGGCTAGGTTTCATCGACCACGCCCACTTCTACGCCCACTTTTTGCCAAAAATAGTAAAATTTAAAAATCTCCAAAACTACTAAACCGATTTCAAATTTTTTTTACCAATACATACTTGGAATGGTCCTTCATGATGGAAATATGCTGGGTTTCATCGACCACGCCCACTTCTACGCCCACTTTTGGCAAAAAACTTAAAATTTAAATATCTTTGAAACTACTCATCCGATTTAAAAAATGCTTTTACCAATATTTAGAGTGCTCCTCCAGAGTGGACATAGTCTAGGATTCTTCGACCACGCCCACTTCTACGCCCACTTTTGGCAAAAAAACTTAAAATTTAAATATCTATGAGACTACTCATCCGATTTCAAAAATGTTTTCACCAATATTTAGAGTGTTCCTCCAGGGTGGACATAGGCTAGGAATCATTGACCACGCCCACTTCTTTGCCCACTTTTTGACCAAAAAACCTAAAATTTAAAAATCTCCTAAATTACTCATACGATTTCCAAAATTTTTCCACCAATGTTGGTATGGTTCTTTAGAGTGGAGATATGCTGGGTTTCATTGACCACGCCCATTTATACGCCCACTTTTGGCAAGAAATACATAAAATGTAAATATGGATCTACTCATCCGATTTCAAAAATTCTATCACCAATATATATTTTGAATGGTCCTTCAGGGTGGACATGGGCGAGCTTTCATCAACCAGACCCTTTCTACGCCCAGTTTAAGTAAAAAAAACATAAAATTTCAAAATCTAAGAAACTACTAATTCAGTTTTAAAACTTTTTTCTCCAATATTAAGAATGGTCCTACGGTTCATCGACGTAAAACTTTAAAATATACGAAACCTTTTATGATGTTTCAAAAATGATTTCACTAATATTTAGAAATATCCTTTAGGGTGAGTTAGGGTAGGTTTCGTTGACCGCACCCATTTTAAAGATCACTTTGGGTCAAAAGACTTCAACTTAAAAAACCTTTGAGACTACCTATCCGATTTCAAAACATTCTGAAAAATTCCCTTTTTTGGACATTCCGATATTAATGGACCAAATAGGTGCAAAGAAGTGAACTTTGTAACCTTTTCTATGACCTGAAATATTGGTCATAGAAACTTGAAATGTGGGGTCCTCCTGCCCAAAAAATCATTATTTCTTCAACGCATGTTATAGAGAAAGGAATGAATCCAAAATGGAACTCAATGAATTAAAATGAATAGAGCAGGGAATGAAATGGAATAGAACGGGGAACGAAATGGAATGATACGGGAAATTAAATTATATCAATAATAACGATATAAGGGCTCGAAAATTTTTAAGAAATAGTTTTACCGGAACGAACATGATTCCGGGCTAAACGGGGTTGTGTGAATTTTATTGTTTGTTCTAAATAGTTTTTATCTAAGACTTCAACGATTAAAATTTAATAAAATTAAGATTCTGCAGGGGATAATTTTAGAAATGGGGACTCTAATCCTGATCCTTCTTTAATTCCGTATTTATTATTACCGGTAACAAAGTTCCGGGCGGGCCTGCTAGTTATATATAATTTTATATAATTTTATCCAACTTTTTGAAGAATTTAACCGTTTTATATAATTTTATATAATTATATACATATAATTTGATATAATTTTATCAAATTGTATATAATTATATAAAAAACTTTTTTACTCAGATATGCAAAAAATATTCATTGAATACTAAATTTTCATTAAAAAAGTTTTAAAAAGAAAAAAAATTGTCAGGTTTTTCTTAGTTTTAAAAATCGTCATTTTTGGGCAAAAATCGTCAAATCGTCATTTTGCAATTTTGGGGAGTAAAAATCGTCAAAATGCAGAGAAATCGTCAAATATGACAACAGTGTTGACAACTAACAGGTTTTAGAAATATTTTTTTTTAAAGAATGGGAATAGAACATTCTTTTTTGAAAACCCTATCAAATGTTTAAAAACAATGAAATTTTGTTCATCTATGTTTTGCAATAGTTTTCCATGCCACTGTAAGAAACAAAACCAAAGTGAGATTTTAAAACAAGACTAAGAAAAATATACATACGAATACATCTCTATAAATATATCTCAGCATAGAAAATATACTGTTAGTTTATGTAATTGATTTATGCATTCTAAACGATTATCTAAGAAAAGTAGTAGAAAAAAAAATTGAAAAAATAAGAAAAATAATTGAAATTCAATACAATTGTACTCGTGTGTTTGAGAATATAAAATTTTCTTCAAACACTCATACATTCAATTTAATATTGTTGCTACTTGCTGCTGACGCAGTTGCAAGTTGCAACTGCATTGTATGAATTTGTATCTGTGAATGATTTTGTTGTTTATTTGACTCTCAACACCTTTTGGCGTTAATGGGGATAAATTATGCTTATAATATTGAAAAGAAGATGCGAAAGAAAACTATATATATTCAGAAATAAATATAATGGTGTTATTTATTTATGATTTTTAACAAAAAAAAAAAAATTAAAAAAAAACTAACACTCAAAAGAAAAAACACTGATAAAATTCGGAAAACGACTTATTAAACAATTGAGCAAACTTTTATTAGATTTTAAATATATTAATTTAAATATTGATAAAACTCAAAAAGCAATAATAAGTGAATTTGGTAATATTTATCCCAATCGGGGTTTGAGTGTAATTTTTTTTTCTTTCTAATTTGTCGGATGTCAAAATTTAATATCTGTTGAAGGTATCCTATGACTTACACTAAGATTGTTCCGAAATTAATATATGTTGCGTTCAGGTCTCTAATTCTGAGACATTTTTCTTTTAGAAAAGACATTTTTCCGAAAAGTCTCTGAAATATTTTTCCTAACGAAATTTTTCCTATCAAAAAAGTTTGAGACATTTTTCCCATTGAAAAATTCAAAGATTCTGAAACAAATTTTTCTTATAGAAAGTCTCAGATTCTGAGAAATTTTTCCTCTATAGAAAAAGTCTCAGATTCTGAAACATTTGTCCTATAAAAAGTCTCAGACTCTGAGATATTTTTCCTTTAGGAAGATTCTCAGATTCTGTGATATTTTTCCTGTAGAAAAAGTTTCAGATCCTGAGACATTTTTCACATAGAAAAAGTCTCAGGTACTGAGACTTGTATAAAGATGTCACCAATTTTATTAAGGGAGAGTCAAAAGCATGTCAGGGATGATTTTATTTTGCCAACTGGGAAAAAGTCAGCATTTAATCAAAAACCTCCCTAATGACACACTCTACTCATTGAAAAGTTGCTGAGTTAGTGGAAATTAAAAAAAATAAAATATACTGTAACAGAAGCTGTTTGAAAAACAATAATATCTGACAACAACATTAACGATTATGAAATAATTCTGTAATTTTAACATAATTTCATGCGTGTTAATTGTACATTTTCATATATTTGCAACAATTTAACTGTAGTTTGCTTATGCAAAATACATAAGAAATAACAAAGAAATACCTACATCACATTGAAATAACTTTTCTGTTTTAAATTGTTAAAATAGTGGAAACAAGATACAATTTAAGCAAAAGCGTTATATTTAAATGTTCTGAATCGAATGGTCTTGTTATAAGTGAAATTGATTAAAAATATATAAAATTTGAAAAGATGTTTAAAAACATTAAGGTACATTCTAATTCTAAACAGGTGATTCCTTAGAAGCACGATTAGAATCTATGAAAAGTTCGATTATTTTGGAGATATCCCACCTAGGTGGAATTAAATTTTTCCAGCTGGAAAACATTAAATTGGTTGTAAGTGCTTCCGCGACGCGCCTTGTCATAATCTGAAAAATTTGTTGGCTTTGCTGTCACATTTCTTAAGCAGGAAACAGTAGCGTGCTTTTCAATGCTGCACTGATAGAAATTTGTACATTAGGGAGTGTCGGTGATATGCATATTTTAGAATCTCGTCAATTAATTGCAATAAGTCGATGCGCATTTTCAAGCTGATAACGGGAAAAATTATGAAAAAATTTTAGGAGGGAACATTTAGTCCTCTACAAGTGATATTTTTTTTAATAAGAATTACGAGAACTGGTAACAATGACCAGAACTGGTAACAATGGCGAAACAGACCAATTCCTCTGGTGGTAATCGAACCCACGACCCCAAGCCTCATAGGCTACCACACTACCAACTAGCCTACAAGCGGTTTTAGTTTGCGGTTTTTGGAAAAAAAATATTTTAAAAACTTTGAAAAATAAATCTTATGAAAAAAATTTAGCTGATCAATTTTGATTTATGGAAGCATTTTAAAAGCCATAAAATTAAGATATTTTTTATATAAAATATGTAAAAAAGTTAAATTCGAATTGGCCGAATCTATGAATACCGCCCACAATGCCCATTTTATGTGATAGTAAATTTTTTAACGTGAAAAAAAAAAATTTTGACTAAAAAAAATTATTATGTACTAGCTACTTATACCCGGTCCGCGTTGCTGGCCCTAAAAAAAATTGTTTTATAATTCATCTTAATTTAAATATAGTGTCGGACAAAATTAAATCACGGGTCCGGGTCCAGCTAGTAACCTTTGGTTCCACCCTACCTATAGAGAAATCTCAACAAAATCGGTTCAGCCGTTTTTGCGTCATTTCGAAACAGACATAACGTTTAGTATAGTACAAAGGAGCGTGTCATTTAACGAATTTTTATCGAATCATGATAGTCTAAAGTTCCATGCTGCATCCTCGATTAGTACTATCTGTGCTGCAAATTTCATTGACATCACTTTTGCCGTTTTTGTGATTGCGAAAGAGGAGGAAATAACTTTTTATTTATGAAAAACGGGAGTGACATTTTATACCCTGTATAAAACAAAGGGGTGTGACAATTTACGCTCTTTGTTCAATCGTGGTCAGTATAGTACAAAAGGCGTTGCAATTTTGATCCCTTTTTCCAATAACGATCTTATATGGCCTACATATGCACTTGGTTAGCACTGTATGTAGTGAAAATGTCAATAGAATCGGTTCAGCTGTCTTTGCGTAATTGCGAAACAGGCAGACAACGTCAAGTATAGTACAAAGGGGAGTGGCATTTTACGCCCCTTTTTCCAATCGTAGTATAACATGACCTATAGTTCCGCACTCGATTAACACTATCAGTGCTGAAAATTTAATTAAAATCGAATCAACAGTTTTTGCGTTATTGCGGAGCATGCAGAAATAACATTCAGTTCAATACAAAGGGGCATGGCATTTTACGCCCATTTGTCCGATCACGCTCTTATTTGGCACATAGTTAGTACTTGGTTAGTACTATCTTTGGTTTAAATTTTATCAAAATCGGTTCATTCGTTTTTTTATATATAGATGCCATTAGTGCTGGAATGTAAAAATTTGATTTTGCCACGCCCCTCCGCACACCGACAGAAAATCAAAAATCTGACCGCACAGTGTTACTCCCCAGGCTATTCTAAATATTCCCTGAAAATTTCATCAAGATCGGTCCAGCCGTTTTCGAGTCCATACGGAACATACATACACACATACATACATACACACATCCAATTTTATATATGGGGCATTCCATGCCAAATCACTCACTTTTAGACCCGACCCCTTTCGATTTATTTTATTTTTGGATATGTTTTAGTATTTATTAAATGCAACTCGGAGACCAATTTTCAGCCTTTTATTTCAAGATGGTGTTGAGTAATCAAAATGGCGATTTTCTCAAAAAAATTAAAAAATTTAAATTTTTAATTAATTTTGACCACTAAAAAATATAGATATGTTGTCGGTTTAGTTTGGCTTAAGGTCATGAATTTTAGAAAAATTATTGTTAAATAAAAACACTGTTTTTAATTTTTCAATTTTTAACTAAAAGTTTGTTTTATTTCCGATATTTCGGTCAAACATCGTTGACCATCATCAGGGATCTGGCAATGTAACAATTAAACAAAAAAATATATTGTATATAAATAAATAAATTTATAAAAAAGTAAAATTAACGAAAATTTGTTAAAAAATATATGATTACTTTATAAAAACCAAAAAGTTTTTTTTTTTTTTTTTTTTCCTGTGAGTTGAAAGCTCTTAGCTGGTGTGCAGATTTTTGTCAACTAGTTTTTGTTTAGTTTTTTTGTATTTACGTACTGTGTGTTTGTAGAGCTGAGTGCATTTTTCAGTATCTATTCTGTAATTGAGACGAATATTTGGGGAGAGATTAATTATATGAAGCATCTCTAAATTAAATCTCTTATTGTAATTTTTCTCTTCTTGTAAAATAATTGTGTCATCAAAGTTTGGATTATGACCACTGGTTGCACAATGGGCTGCAAGTGCAGTTTTCTGCTCAATCGGTTTATTAACAGCTTTTATGTCGGATTTGTGTGAAGAAAGCCTAGTTTTCAATTTGGTTTTTGTAGTGCCTACGTATTCCTTGTTACATGGATTGGATCCGTCCCCGTTGCAACTAATTTTATATATTAGGTCGGATTTGTCTTCCTTCTCAATGTTGCTTTTTGTTTTGCTGAATAGTTTTTCAACCGAATTACTGGTTTTAAATGCCAGTACATACTTGTCTCTGTCATATAAGTCTGAATCTCTGAATCTTTCAGACAATCCGTGTATGTAGTTTGTGGATTTGTATATTTTTTCGGGTTCTGGTTCTTTGGCGACTTGGTTTTTATTATATTTAACGTGTTTGATCAAATCATTGACGGTTTTTCGTGGAAATTCGTTTTTCATTAATGTATTTGTAATGGTTTTTAAATTTTCCTTATGAAAATCCGTGTCATTAATACCCAATACTCTTCTAATAAAGTTTGTGGCTGTGTTAATAATGACTCTTCTAGGATGTTTGGAGTAAAAGTTTATTAACCTGCCAGATGATGTATCTTTTTGGTACCAATTTAACTTTATTTGTTGGTCCTTTCTAATAATTATCGAATCCAAATATGGTAATTTATTGTTTGATTCCACTTCTTTTGTAAACTGTATTTTGGTATTGTAAGAATTTAAAAATTTTAAGACATCCTCGACGGCATCCACTTTTACAATAGCGAAAAGATCGTCTACGTATTTCGTTAAAAGTCTCAGCTTGTCACCAATGTCCTTCATAGAACTGTTGAGTAGTTCTTCCATTACGATATCCGCAATGACAGGGGAAGCCGGCGATCCCATAGGCATTCCATTGAGTTGTTGGTAAATCCTGGTATCATATTTAAAATATCTAGTATCTTTGATACAGAATCTTAATATTTCCATGAACAACTGTTTAGGTATATTAGTATATTTTTCTAAAATATTCCATTTCTTTTCAATAGTTTGAATAGCTAAGTTTACCGGTATGCTGGGAAAAAGTGATATGACGTCAAAAGAAACCATTACCTCATCTATTTTGATCCTACTGTTATTGACCCGACTTTTAAACTCAATAGCGTCTTTTACGTTATATTTCGAATCCTTTGTAAGATTCTTTAAGATGCCCACCATAAATTTACACAATTCATATGATGGTGTGTTGATGGAAGAGCAAATCGGTCTTAACGGTATTCCATTTTTATGAATCTTCGGTAATCCATATATCCGAGGCGCTATAGATGTTTTATTTAAGAGTTTATATTTTTCAATTAAGCTAATTAAGTTTAGATTAAATAATCTTTCTATTAAATTGTTGTTTTTGTTTTGAAGAATGGAAGTGCGATCCTTGTTTAATCTTTTGTATGTACACATATCTTGTAAAATATCTTTCATCTTGTTTTTGTATTCGTCAATATTCATCGCCACTGTTTTGTTGCCCTTATCCGAGCTTAATATTAATAAGTCTTCATTTTTATCCAAAAATTGTTTCGACTGTACCACTGTGTCAATTGTTAATTTGTCTCTTTGAGAAAGTTTATATTTGTTTAAGTGGTTGTCGATAAGAGTAGTAAATTTGTTCCTCGCGATCTCTTGTTTCTCTTTATTTTCTAATGTTTGTATTGCATCTTCCCCATCAACAATGCATTTGAAAAGAGGAAAAGATTTTGCTTTATTTATTTATATACAATATATTTTTTTGTTTAATTGTTACATTGCCAGATCCCTGATGATGGTCAACGATGTTTGACCGAAATATCGGAAATAAAACAAACTTTTAGTTAAAAATTGAAAAATTAAAAACAGTGTTTTTATTTAACAATAATTTTTCTAAAATTCATGACCTTAAGCCAAACTAAACCGACAACATACAATAACACAGGTCAACAATACCTTATTAACAAAATATAGATATTTTAAAAAAAGTTGGACAACGTTTTGTTGGTATTTAAATGTAGTTTTAGAAAAAAAATATGAAAAAATTATTCGAAGTAATTATCACTTTTTTTTGACGTTTAAAAATTAAAATCGATTTTTTGAAAAAGTCCGAAACCTTCGATTTTTTTGTAAAAAACTATAAAAATTCTACTCTTAATTACGCAACTTTTAAGCCATAATTCGAGATGTGATCACAAGTCCTTCTATTTTTTTTTTAATTTTCAAAATTGCACCTTTAATTTTTTGGCTCTGATTTATTTTATATGGTGTTCCAAAAAAAATAAATTGGTAGATATTGACCCTAACTTACCCTAGATATATTCATTTCGAGGTAAAAATACGTCTCACAATAATTTAGGACGATCGGACATGGGTAAGGCGTTTAGCATGGTCCTTGAAGTTTACAAAACGGATTACAAAGAAAAATATGATTTTTTTTCTGTTTTCGCAATTTTTTTGGTATTTTAAGTTAAGTTTTAATTTAAGTGATTACAGAATTATGATGTGGAGTAAAATGCCTTTCTAATTTTGTACTAAAAACTAAAATCGGTTGAAAATCAGCCAAGTTATTACAACTTCCCCAGGCATCTAGCGTGTGTCATACCACTTGATTAAAGAATACGAGTCCCTTTTTTAAATTTATTGAAATTTTCTACTGTAATAACATTTTTTCATTATTAATGTTTAAGTGTAATATTTTTTTAATTTTTCCAAATTTTAAAACAAAAAAAAAATTTTTTTTTTTAAATCGAGATTTCAAAAGGGTGTTGAAAATGCAGGCATTTTTAGCATTAATTTAAAACATGTTAGAAAAACACAATATGAAAAATACTTGTTATCTAAATACATTTGAACTTGAAGAATAAAAAAATGTTATTACAATAGAAAATTTCAATGAATTACAAAAATCGTTTTGTATTGCTTAATCAAGTGGTCTGCCATACGTTAGATGCCTGGGGAAGTTGTAATAACTTGGCTGATTTTCAACCGATTTTAGTTTTTAGTACCATATTAGAAAGGCATTTTACTCCACATCATAATTCTGTAATCACTTGAATTAAAACTTAATTTAAAATACCAAAAAAATTTCGAAAACAGAAAAAAAAACATATTTTTCCTTGTAATCCGTTTTTTAAACTTCAAGGACCATGCAAAACGCCTTACCCATTTCCGATCGTCCTAAATTTTTGTAAGAGTATTTTTACTTTGAAATGAATATATCTAGGGTAAGTTAGGGTCAATATCTACCAATTTATTTTTTTTGGAACACCATATAAAATAAATCAGAGCCAAAAAATTAAAGGTGCAATTTTAAAAATTAAAAAAAAAATAGAAAGAATTGTGATCACATCTCGAATTATGGCTTAAAAGTTGCGTAATTAAGAGTAGAATTTTTATAGTTTTTTACAAAAAAATCGAAGGTTTCGGACTTTTTCAAAAAATCGATTTTAATTTTTAAACGTCAAAAAAAAGTGATAATTACTTCGAATAATTTTTTCATATTTTTTTTTCTAAAACTACATTTTAATACCAACAAAACGTTGTCCAACTTTTTTTAAAATATCTATATTTTTTAATGGTCAAAATTAATTAAAAATTTCAATTTTTTAATTTTTTTGAGAAAATCGCCATTTTGAAAAATTGATTACTCAACACCATCTTGAAATAAAAGGCTGAAAATTGGTCTCCGAGTTGCATTTAATAAATACTAAAACATATCCAAAAATAAAATAAATCGAAAGGGGTCGGGTCTAAAAGTGAGTGATTTGGCATGGAATGCCCCATATATAGATAGAAGATAAAAAAAGTTTTTTTTAGTAATTTTTGAAAAAAAAAAAATAATTTACTAAATTTTTTTTTGAGTGTAAATTTTTTTTTTGAGTGTAAAATTTTTTTTCGAAATTTTTTTTTGTTTTAATATAAAAATACGTTGTAAAATATTTTTGTGACTTACCAATGTTTTTAAAACATGATTAACGGGTTTTCAACACGTGAATTTAAGGTGAAAATATCTGAAATTCACGGTTTTGCTAATAACTTTTGAACCACTAAACCGATTTGGCTGAAATTCAACACGAACTAGGTCAGCAAAACGGCAAATATAAATACTGAGCTTCAAAATCCTTAGAATTGCCTTTCAGAAGGTGGCGTGTTTTTTATTTCGTAAATTCACGGTAAACCCTTGCCGAAATTCAGTCTTTTGCTCTTAACTTTTGAATCACTGGACTGATTTCGCTGGATTGCAATACCAACTTGACCAGTTAAATGCCTAACATATATACCAAACTTCAGGAGCCTTCGTAAAGTCTTTCAATAGTTAGCGTGTTTTTAACAGACAGACGGACAGACGGACGGACGGACATCGCTAGATCGTCTTAAAATCGATCGAGGATCATGAATATATATACTTTATGGGGTCCTAGACCAATATTTCGGGGTGTTACAAATGGAATGACAAACTTTTATATACCCTCTATCACTAGAGTGGAGGGTACAAAAATATATTTTATTTCAAAAGGGCACACGGTGAGCCTCAGCGATGTTTAGGTTGAACTTTTGTGTCGACGAAAAGTGTAAACGCAGTTCGATTTCTACTTGATTAAATGTCACAAAACTGTTAACAGCGAAATCTTAGCTGCTCGCATTCGCGAGATATCGCTAAATAAGTGTTTTTGTATTTTCTAAAATTTTGACAATGAAGTTTTTTAAGTATCTTCAAAAACTGAGTATGCAGATTTAATTGTATTTATGTACAGGTGAGAAAACAGTTAACATTGAAATCATATCTTCTCAATTTCGCGAAAAATCGCAAAATTAAAAAAAAAACTGGGAAAAAAATTATTTTTCGCGTAAATTAGCAGTCAGATATTGACTTGAGCATTTTTGCCACCTTTAACCACATAAAATTAAAACTGCATACCATATATTTGTCGTTTCTTGATTTTTTTTCCTTTATTTTAGACACTAAAGAAAAAATAAATTTATTAATATAAAAGCTTGAACAGTAATTTTGCAATTTCTCGGGAAATTGATTATCTATAATTTTTATTCTCGCAGTTTTGTCAACTTTAATACTCTTGAATTCAAACTGCATGCCACATTTTTGTCGTTAATTGAAGTAAATGTTTTTACAGACCAAAAATAACACAAAATAATGAATAAATAGTAGTTTAGCTAGTTTTTTAGCGATATCTCGAAGAATTGAGCAGCTAGAATTTAAATGTTAACAGCCTTATCACCTTTAATCAATAGCAAATCAAACTGCATTTCGTGTTTTTCAACAATGTTAAGGAAACTTATTTTATTAATCAAAACAAGAAATACCCCCAAAAAGCTGTTTTTCGCTATTTCTCGCGAAAGTGAGCAGCTATAATTTTTTTGTGGGCAGTTTTAATTTCTTTCAACATGCTCAAATCAAACTGCATACCATCTTTTCTTATTATTTCTAAAGAACCGGTTTCAAAATATAAATAAATAAATAATAAAAAAAAATTTATAATTACGCGATATCTCGCGAAATTTAACACCTACAATTTCGATGTCAACAGCTGTGTGACCTTTGATCAAGCACAAGTAAACCTGCATACCGTGTTTTTACGAAATTTTAAAGAAACCTATCTAAAGATAAAAAAACGAAAACAAAAAGTGCAAAAAGAAGATGGGATTTTGATGTTTACTGTTTTGTTACCCTTAAATAAGTACAATTAAAACTGTATACTCAATTTTTGAAAAAATTTAAAAAACATCAAAGTCAAAATTTAAAAAATGCAAAAACACTAGTTTCGCGATATCTCGCGAATGCGAGCAGCTACGATTTCGCTGTTAACATTTTTTTGACATCTAATCTTGTAGAAATCGAACTGCGCTTACACTTTTCGTCGACAATAAAGTTCAACCTAAACATCGCTGAGGTTCACGGTGTACAAACATCTCAATTAAGCTTTTTATTACGTTTAAATTTATAGCAAAAAGTTTTTTTTTACGTAAATGATCAATTAAATAGGCCTTGATACAATTGCTTTCAATTACTTTCTAATCATGTATTCATTTCATATAAAAACTCATCATCTCAAATCCAAAATTTGCATTTCTAAGTCATTTAATAAAAATAATAACAAAAAAATATTGTTTTTTTAAAAATTTCTCACGTTTTTAAAGATAAAATAATAACTGAAGTTTTTATTTATTTCGGTTATTATAATTTTCAAAGAAAGTCATCAAAAATTAAATTTGTTTATCATCTTCGTTGTCAAAACAGCACGCGTTATAAAAAGTCATAATAAACAAACATCTTCAAAATAACCTTGATTATTTAGCTTCCAAAACATTAATTTACACACATTAAATATAGTTTGAGTGCATTAGTTTTTGAGTTTTACTCTTCGTAAAAAATGTTTGTGTTTAATCACTGTTGTTGACTTTTTAATTGCATTTTTTTTTAGAGATATTTTGTTAATACTTCCATATGGTTTTATAGCATTTTTGTGTTATACATGTAAAATAGGGTATCCCTTATGTTGTTTATGAAGGAAATCGGTGTTGGGAAAAGGATAGCCTCCAAAGTGTTTTCACTTAAAAAAAAAAAAATATGTTTGTCGAAATATTAATAAACCGTTTTGAAATTTAAGAAAAAATTTAAGAAAAAATTAGATTTTTTGAAAAATTTTTAAAAAACAATTTTCTTCGAATTTATTTTTCTATTTTTTATATATTATGCAGTATTTTTAATAAACTTTGAAATTTTTCTAAGTAAAACAAAAAATGAAGAGAAATGAATTTTTACATTCCAAAATTCATAAAATAAGGTACATTCTAATGTTTAATCATAAAAGTATTTTCGGATTTTTTTTAAAGCGTTTAACAAATTAACTCACATCACAGTTAGTTTTTTTGTTACCAAAATAAAAATTTAATTTACTTTTATTATTAATTAAAACTCATATGAACTTTCTCGACACTTGGCTTTTTATTAATTTCCTCTTCAACTGGTGTGGCTGCTGTATTTTTGATAAGTATTAAGTAATATTACTGGCTGACTGACATTTATGTTTTTTAATGCTTTTTTTGTATTTAATTTTTAAAAACAAACTTTATTTATATAGAGTAGCTAGTATTACATAAACGTTTTATTTATTTCTTAATTTCATTTCTTTGTTATTAATTAAAGTTTTATTTTTAAGAAAATTGTTTTTTTTTTTTGTTACATAATTTTTTTAAAAAATTTTTATTACGGAATTTTTGTTAATTGTCATTTTGTATGTGCATGTTTCTTAAGTCTTTTGTTTTGAGTGTAATGTGGAATATTAAAGTTCATTGTCAGGTGTGAAGGTGCTTACATAATTATTACATTAAAAAAATAAAAATATATCGTATATGTTTTGTTTTATATGTATTAGTATTCATTAAATATTAGCATATGTGATAAAGAACCTATCTTAAGGAGGGTTTAAACTAAAAAAAAAAACAGCTTAAATAATAACAATTTTGAAACAGCTATATTTGAAAGATTAACTGTTGTAATATTCTTAAAATTTTATAACACAAAATTTGGTCAACTAAAATTGCGAGGCTTGCCACTTAATTGTAGGATGCTTTTTTTAAAGTATAAAATCAGCTGC
Organism: Pegoplata infirma; assembly: GCA_963921195.1. NCBI lineage: Eukaryota > Metazoa > Arthropoda > Insecta > Diptera > Anthomyiidae > Pegoplata > Pegoplata infirma. The sequence goes on from OY992536.1 coordinate 270,183,972, forward strand.
AGTTGTAAAACAAGAACTACTGCACCGATTTTGAAGAAATTTGATTTGTACATTATAAAATTCTTTAGTATTTGTCGTGTCCACTTTTTGAAAAATATTGAATTTTATTAAGTTATGCTGTTGTAAACTTAAAAAATGCAAAAATTTACTTTTATTCTTTCATTAAAAAAAAAAAAAAAATTTGTTAAAATTTCAAAAAAATGGCCACGGTAAGTTAGCACTTGAGAATTTAGTAATCTACAGCTCAATGAAAATTTTATCAAAATCGTTTCTGTAATTTTTGCTGTACAACTGCAAACGATTTTGTCCTTAAAAAAAAATCCCACAATTGAGTGCCAACCGTGGCTATACTAGTTGACCACATTTCGTGCTATAAAATTTTTAAAATATTAAATAATTCATCTTTCTAAAACAAAAACAGAATTAAAAAGCATTTGTCCTTATTTTTTGTAGCTGTAAAATTTTTTTATTATTTAGGCAGTTTTTTTAACCCCCCTTAAATAGGCCAAATTCTATTAATACAAATTAGATTTCGTTTTTAAATTTGAATTGATTAATTAATTATAATTTGTTTATTTGCAGAGATATGCAAGCATTTTCTTTTAAAATTCTTTTGAAAGGAATAATCATGTTTACACTTGTTCGAATTTATTTTTTCCAGAAGTTTTAACACTTTACTTACATTAGGCTGTTGTTTATCTTATACTAATGTACATCTGTTTATCTAAAGTTACCCATATAAATTTTTTGTAGCATTTTGCAGATTTTTATTTGAAAATTGGAGCAAAAACCATTTTCCAACAACGAGTCAGCACATTCATTTACAAGTTCATATGAAGTTTGAGCGTACAAATTGATGGTTACAATCTGCAAGCCCTACATTTAAAGCAAAAGCTTCATTATATTTATGAAAACTGTCATACATATAAAAAAAAATTAATAATTTCATAAATACAATGAAGCAGTTTCATAATTAGTTAATAGGGTCAATATTTATGAAATATTTCATTACATTTATGAAATATTTTATAAATATGATGAATAAAATTTCATGTACTTCTAAGAATCAAATCATTAATATTTTAAAATGTTCCATAAATACTATGAAACATTTCATAGATTTAATTTATTTTTTCTTACATATTTGATCATATTTATGATATGAAACACATCATTGATCTATGAAATAGTTACATAAATATAATGAAATACTTAAAAAAAATATATTATTATTTATTTGAAATTTTTTATTTATGAAACATTTCATAATATTTAAGAAACAGTTACATTAGATGAACTTTAATGACAAGTTTCATTATATTTATGAAAAGGTTTTATTATATTTATGAAAAGGTTTCATTATATTTATGCAATGCTTAATACCACCTGTTCTAGTGCAGGACTCTGGACTTCTTCTTGCATAAAGATGTTTCATTTGTTTAACAAAAATACAAAAAGATACGTAATTTTCCTTGTGTTTTTCAGAGGTTGGTTTAGATCCTCAAGGAGGAACTTTTTGCCCCCTGGTCCGATTTTGCCCATTTACGAACTTAACCTGCCGAGGACCATAAGATATATTCATGCCAAATTTCAGGAGGTTAGCTCTTTTTTTTTTTTAGACTGCATCGTGCCATCTGCAGACAGACGGACGGACAGAAGGACGGACAGAAGGACGGACAGACGGGCATTCATAGAATGTCTTAGAATCGATCATGGATCAATAATAAATATGTACACTTTATGGGGTCCCCGACCGATATTTCGATGCGTTACAAACGGAATAACAAAGTGATATTTTGGTTAGAGGGTTTAAAAATAAGGAATTAAAACAAGTAAGAGTTTTAAATTCGGTTGTGCCGAATCTCTGATACCCTCCATCCAACATGTAAAAAAATTAAAAAAAAAAAGTTACAAGGGGGTTTCTTTTGTGGGAGAGGCGGGAGGAGTCGGCAGAGGTATATGGGGGTCACTTTATCCTCGGGGTATGTATTTATAAATTCATTTATTATGCGTTTTGAACTTCAGTAATTTAATTTTATAATTATTTAAATAATTTTTCAATATCCACGCCCACAAAAGGGTGCGGAACCAAAAAACACACATTTTCTCCGGGGTGTAAGGGCAGGACCTTAAACTTTTTCTGACATTAAAATGTTTCATTTGCTTAATAAAAGTATAATAAAACCTGTAAAAAATTTAATTTTTTTAGAGGTTGGTCTAGTTCCTCAAGGAGGAACTTTTCCTGCTGGTCCGATTTTGCCCATCTCCGACCTTAACCAGCCTATGATCATAAGACATATTTGTGACAAACTTCAGGAGTCCTAGACCGATATTTCGATGCGTTACACAAGGAATGACATAGTGAGAATACCCCCCATACTATGGTTGGAGGATATAATAAAATAAAATATGGGGACCCCCTAAGGGCCCAATAAGCACATTTGAAATTCGAGTGCAAATCAAGTATAAATCAAGTGTAAATCAAGCCCTTATTTCCAGTCTATGCTTGAATTATACTTGAATTACACTTGAATTCAATAGCATTCTCCAGCAAAACGGATACTTGAATTCAAGCGCTGTTTTTACGCTTGAAAACCAGGGAAAAGGCTGTAAAAACAGGGCTTGAATTCCAGTGTCCGTTTTGCTGGAGTATGCTATTGAATTCAAGTGTAATTCAAGTATAAATCAAGCAGGGGCTGGAATTTAGGGCTTGATTTACACTTGATTTATACTTGATTTGCACTTGAATTTTAAATGTGCTTATTGGGGGTTGAAGATAGAAGGATCGTATGTTTTGAGAAAATTTTGGAATTGGAAAAATAATGGGGGTCGGTTATACATTTGACTAGGGGCACTTTAGGGACAGATAGACCGGTAGGAACATTTTTTTTAAAAGTTACTTTTGTATGGGAGCCCGTGGTATCACAATGGACCTCAGAGTCTACATGTGCTGACGTTAAACGTCAGCAGCCATTTTCAACCTATGGGAGACTCCTTAGAAAGTGGAGACAGGGGTTATGTGTGTTTAGAAAAAATGTAAAGGGCGAAAAGTAAACACATTTCACCCCTTCAGGGGCAACTCTAGTGCCGCTATAGAGCTTTTTGTGGATTTTTAACCCACAATTTTTTGTCTCATGCATTTTTTTACAATTTTACAAAATTGGTGGTTGTAGCGTTTCCACTTATTGTTATTAATATCAATAACATCCTTTAAAAATAAAAATAGATCAAATTTAAACTTCCCATTTCGAAGTGTTACATATAAAATGACAAACTTATTATACCCCATTTTATAGATAATTACATTCCCTTATGTATAGCATAAAAAGGTGTTATTGGAAGCTCTCTTTGCTATGTAGTTTTTGTTGCTGATGCATCATGATAGTTCTTTAGTTTATAAATCAAAAGAATTCCTTAAGGTTGTTTCAACGTAAATCTTCATTAAAATTAATTTGATTTTTAATGCCTTCTCATGCAACCAAGCAACAAGCAAAGTGTATGTTGAAGCAACAACAGCAACAACAGCAACAAATTCAACTGTGGTCTTTTCTATATTTATATAGAATATATTCAACTAAAACTAGAGTAGTTGTTGCTGTTATTGTAGTAGTTGTTTCTAATGGTTTTGGGTTGCCTGCCTATTTATTACCACATTAACTTCCCACTCATACGAATGAATGGTTTTGGTTCAATTCAATTTTAAAACGCATTCAATGGCTTGTTAGTTAACTAACATTTCAAATAAAACCGACACTATTTCACATTGAAATATTTACATATATATGCATGAATTTGGCTAAGAGAGGGAAAATCAAATTTAAATAAGAGCGATACTGGACGAAAGCATACAACCCTCTATAATGTAAGTAAATTTAAGTTTAAATATTTTTTTATTAAAATAAGACAAAAAAAAAATATTAATGGAAAAAAAATCATTAGAATTTGTTTGATTAAGTGTGTTCGAGGATCTCCCATAGTAAGTCTCCACCTTAAGGCACTGTTTTAGTACGAAATGTTGATTGATTAGCGGTTAACTGATTTTGGTAACATTGGCGATGAATTCTGTATTTTCGCTTTTTGATTCTGCATCGGCACCTGCTTGGGCGCCATTTGCTTAAAATATTGTTGATATTTTTCTCTAAATTTCTATTATATAGAGCAAATTATTTAATATGCAAAAAAGAAATTAAAACCAAAAGCTTTAAAGTTTCATATTTTAAATAAAACTTTTTGGAAGTTCCAATTTTGGAGAGTGTAATGGGGCCATCTTTCGATCTTCTAACCAAAACTTAATATTTCTAATGTAGAGTCCTCCAGCGTAAAAAAAAATTTTACAATCTTTCTTAAAAGTTCTTTTACAAAGTTTCGATGCTAAGTGGGATAAAAAACTTGGCTTTGGTAATTTAAAAAAAATTTACTTTTTTTATTTCCTAAAATAATTGTGCTAAAAGTTAAGTCTGGATACCGCTTCTTAAGTAAAAATTAAAGTGTGTTCTTTTTTTTGTAGCTATTGAACAAATCACCAGATTACTAAATCAGAATCACAAAATTTGTTATGTAGGAATTCCCCGTCAAAAGAATGTCATATTTGAAATTACAATTTTCTTTATTTCTACAATGAACGATATACAAAAAGAAATGAAATCCCAATGCAACAAACTGGAATGAACGGTGAATAAAAGGAGAAATAACGGGAAAATAATGGAATAAAACATTAAAAGAAATGGAATTATATTCTTTTTACTTTTCGGGAATGACAACTTTTATCTATTTTATTTAGCTACTCTTTCAGATCAAGTAACCAATTTTCTATCAAAGTAGTTTCAATAGTATTTTTTTCGATTAACTGTGGTCTAGGATCTTCCATAGCGGGTATTCCACCCTTTGGTACTCAATAAACGGTTAAACATTATTGGTTACGTTTGCAGAGATTTCTGTATTTTCGCTTTGCGATTCTGAATCGGCCCTTGCTTGGGCGCCATTTTCTAAGAATTATTTTTAATAATTTTGTCATTCTTTCGATTACATAGAGCAAATTAGAACTTAAAACCCAAACTTAAATTTAAGTTTTAAATAACACAAAGGAAACAAGTAAGAAAGTTATAATTGGTCAAGACCGACCATATGATACCCTACACCAGTGTTTTCCGTAAAATGGGTCTCAAGTCCAAACATGGACCGATTGGATCTATCTTTTGTTAGATCTTTATTTAGAGTATAAAACACACACAGATCAAGTTTTAGTGGAATTAGTTAATTTTTTTGACAATAGACCGATTTAACTGAATATCGGTCGAAATTTGAATATGGGGGACTAATTCCAAAAATGGTTCAATTATATTTCAATTTGATTTGGTTAATAAAGTACACGTTTACCACCTAAAAATAAAATTTGTATCAAATATTTTAATATTTAGGAATTTTGAGGGAATTATGTGAATATTGGGAGGGTGGTTTGTATGGGGACTACCAGAAGGACTGACCCGATTTCAATAGCAATATCTGTTAAAATACAGTTATTAGAGTCAGTTAAGCCTAATCCAAAGGGGGGCGTTTGTATGGGGGCTAGGTCTTAACATGGACCGATTTTTTTAAATTTCAAGTCAATTGGTTGAAAATTGCAACCTGTATCGTGCTTAAACCGATGATGGACAGACGGACATTGCTAAATCGACTCAAAAAGTGATTCAGAGTCAATCGGTATACTTGAAGGTAGGTCTAGGACCAATATTTCGGGTAGTTACAAACATCAGCAACAAACTCATTATACCCTGTACCACAGAGTGGTGTGGGGTACAAAAAGGTCTTTTGGGAAGTTTCGATTCCGAAGAGAATGTCATAAGTTAAAATTCCAATTTATACGAAAAGTAATGAAAAACTACGGTAAAGAAAATGGAAAGAAACATTATACAAAATGGAATTATATTTTTTTACTTTTTTTTGGAATGAAAACTTTTCCTATCAAGTAACAAATTTGCTGTCAAAGTAGTTTCATAAGTATTTTTTCGACTAACTGTGTAGGAGGATCTCCTATGGTAAATATTTCACCTTTCGGCACTGTTTCAGTACTTCATGTTTAATTATGAATGGTTTAATCGTTTTTGTTACGTTGGCGGTGATTTCTGTGTTTTCGCCTTGCGTGTCTGAGTCGGCCCTTGTTTGGGCGCCATTTTCTTGAAATTACCTTTAATAATTTTTTCTCTATATGTTTATTAAGAACAATTTTTTTAATATAATAAGACTGAACTAAAATCGAAATCTCAATTTAAATTTAAAATAATTCAACGAAAAAAGTACTTTATGGAAGTTGCAATTGCGAAGATTGTGAAAGAGCCATCTTTCGTTCTTCCGAAATAATGATGATAAAAATTTGATATTTTGAATGTAGAATCTTTCAGCGAAAAAAAAAAACATTCTTAAAAATTCTGTTAGAAAGTTTTGATTCTTCCTGTGGTAAAAAATTGTGATTTGATACTAAAAAAATTGTACTTTATTGATATGCTAAAATAATGGAACTACAATTTTTAAGTCGAGATTCTATTTCTTAGGGTTAAAAAGGAAAATTTGTATTTTTTTTTTGTAACTATTATTTGTATTTTTTTTTTGTAACTAGAGCACTAAATTAACAACTTAAAATTTGACATGTAGGAATTTCCTGCCAAGAGAATGTCATAAACGAATATTATACGAAAAGTAATAAAAAATTTTGGGAAAGAACAAAATGAAATCATATTTTTATCTGGAAAGAAAACTTTTTCCTATGCTTTCGTTGACTCTTCCAGATCAAGTAACAAATTTTCTGTCAAAGTAGCTTCATAAGTATTTTTTCGAATAACTGTGTTCGAGGAATCTTCCATAGTAGATATTTCACCTTTTAACACTGTCTCGGTACCTTACACAGAAAATAAAATCATCAAATTTAAATCGACAAACTTCAATAGTAAATCAAATAAACATGATATCAACCAAACATTTAGTAAAAACGGCCGCCTGTTAGTCCATAATACAAAACTTCGATTTTGTTTTCAACAAACTCATGTCAGTCAAGAAATTTTATTTCAAAATTATTTCATTATGTCAATACCAAGTGTTTGTGTTTGTTAAATTTCATTGTTGAAAAAAAAAATAGCATGAGTCACTAAAAAAATTTGTAAATCAAAATTTACAAATGTTTGAATATAACACTTTCAGTGAGAAAAATTAATTGTATTCATAAATATGGGGTCAATATAACAATTCGTTTTCTATTCTGTGTATGTTTATTGATGAACGGTTTAATCGTTTTGATTACGTTGGCGGTGACTTCTGGGTTTTCGCTTTGCGATTCTGAAACGGCCCTTGCTTGGGCGCCATTTTCTTGAAATTATTTATAATCATTTTTTTAACAATTTCTATGAATATATAGAGCAAAATTTGTTAGTATGTTCAAATCGAATTTCAAACCGAAAGCATCGGTCGGTCGATTTTCTCAGTTATTGATCGCTAGATCGTCTTATCATCGATGGAGGATAACGAAACAAATAAAGATCAAAAATATTTATAATTGATTAGGGCTTTTTATAAAAGGGATCTCAGACTTTTACATGGCAACGTCCTTGTTTTTTCAGGTCAAATGACCCATAAGTTCTGGTCATATAACTGGTGTTCTAATAATTTTTTTTCGATTAAGCGGTTTTCGATTTAACCCCATTAACCGATCCTATTAATTTCCAATTCCATCCTGGTTATGACAAATATTTAAACTCCTAGGCAAAAACATTTATTAAAAACCGATTATAGATCATTATTTCCTCAGGCATTCAAAAGTCCAGAACTTAAACCGATATTTCGATAGGTAACAAGCAAAAGGCCAAACATAACTCGCTATCATTGATTGGAGGGTACATTCAGAAAGAGAGTGTATTACATAGATACCTCATCATTCTGTAACACATTCTGACAAAGTTTTACAATTTTTGTTTTAATATTTTTCTATAAAGAACATGTTATGGAAACCGGGTGTTAGCATTGGCTACCTACTGCTGTTTTTGGTATCTTTTTTTTTATTAAACATTGCATTTGATTTTGAAGTTAAGTTTTCACATTGGCGCCTTGCTATCTGTTGTCAAACTGGGCTGCCAAAGTCATCAGTTGCTTGTATGAATATTCTGTTTATATTGAAATGGTCTAAATGTTGAATGTAACATTTTCTTTTTTTTTTCTTTTGAATGCCATTTTTTAGCTTTAAACTATTTTCCTTTCAAACAAAAACGAAAAATATTATGGTCGGATTGTTATATTTTTCTTAGATTTTCTGCATAAAATATGTTAAAATTAGAACGTGTGATTGCTGGCTATTTGCAAATGCAGAGCAAGAAATTTTCTTTCTTTGTTAAATTGAATTTTGTGGTAAACGATGAAGGTGGAACCCTAAATTGTCTCTAATGTGGTAATAAAAGCTATGGCAAAAGTGTTAAAAATAATTATTATTGGAGAATGAGAGCGAGTTATATTCAAAGTAGTAGTCAGGGGTTAAATATGGAGTAATGAAAAATAAATTAATTTGATTATGCTTAGCAGCGAAATAAAATGGGGGAGTGTCAGAATCAAGGAATTTGGCTGAACCAAACCATTTATGAGTCTTGGTTTCTTGAAACGGTGCAAAAAATTACTACTTTTGAACTTCTAACAGTTTGTACCTCCTATGGCTGTCCAAAAGTCCTATACATGTCCCACATATAGAGACTTCTGAAAATACGTGCCTCCAACTCCATTCACTAATTAGATCATAATCAGATGTGGGTAGTTTGAAAGTGTTGTTGTGAATATAGCATAGCAAGGAATCTTGTCGGGTATCTCAACTAATTCCTGCAAGCATTACAAACTGTTATAATTTTAATAACATCTGCAACATTAATCAATTTGGAATATTATCATAGAAATAATCTGTTATTCATCTTTTGCAATCTGTAAGAATTTGTTGTCGTGTTGTGAGAGACTTCTGAAAAGCCGAGCCTCCAACTCCATTCACTAATTAGATCATCATCAGATGTGGGTAGTTTGAAAGTGTTGTTGTGAATCTACCATAGCAAGGAATCTTGTGCGGTATGTGAACTAATTCCTGCAAGCATTACAAACTGTTATAATTTTAATAACATCTGCAACATTAATCAATTTTGAATATTATCATAGAAATAATTTGTTATTCATCTTTTGCAACCTGTAAGAATTTGTTGTCATGTTGTTGCTGATGCTACAGATCCTCCTGATAGTCTATCAAATATTTTTTCGTTGTCAGTTAAACTGTTGTTGTTTGGTTGTTTGGCTGGTAGTGCCACAATTAAACCTTATAAAACCATTTATTACATCCATCATAAGTCACAATCATTCATTCATTTACTCACTGGCGGACTGACTTGTGCCGCAGCACGTTGTTAAGATAAGTGTGAAATTTATGCTGACATCTGGCAGTCAGCCTACATCAAGTTGTATATCAAAACGTTTTTGCATAGATAAAAAAAAAAAAAAAGAGAAGGCACGTGCTAAACAATTTTAAGAAAATGATGCCTAAAAAAATTGTATTATTATATTTTTTTATATTTTAAACAATAAACAAATGAAGAGGTAATGCAGTAAAGTATGAGGAAACTAGCATGAGTGGACGGTCCTTCGTAACCACATGTAAAAGAATTTTGAGTCAAAAACTGTTTTGAGTAAAAAAAATTACAAAAATGAAAAAAAATTTAATGAAAAAAACTTCAGTGAAAAAGGAAGTTTAATTGAAAACAAGTGTGAGTGTTAAATTCGGCTGTGCGTTTTTTCTTGGGGGGAAGGGTCTTTGGGGGACATTTTTTCCTCTCGGTAAATGTTTACATTTATTCATTTATTTTGTTTTTTGTACTTAAGTAATACAATTTTATCATTAAATATACACGCCTAGAAAAAGGGGCGGAACAAAATAAATCGACTTTTTTTTATCCCCTAGGTCCAAGTGTATGACCTTACACTTTTTATACCCTCCAACCACAGTATGGGGGTATACTCACTTTGTCAGTCCGTGTGTAACGCATCGAAATAGTGGTCTAGGATCCCATAAAGTTTATATGTATATTACTAGCTTACAATCCCGGTACTTCGTTACCGGTTGTATTGAATACCGGATAATAGAAGGATCAGGATTACTCTATCGATTTTCAAAAAATTCCCCTACGTAGAATTTGTTTTATTTACTTGTCGACGTTTAAATCTTCCATAAAAAAATATTTCAATGAATAATATAAACAACAAAATTTTAATAACTTTGCTGGTACGTTATCATGTTCGTTCCGGGGGAAAAATATAATGACAATTTTCGAGCCCTTATGTCGGGATTTTGGATTTTGAGTGAATAAATATTTCAGTGAAAAAAGAAATTGGAATAAAAAAAAAATATGGAGTAAAAAAAAGCTATACACCAAAAATTTGTGTTAAAAATATCATTCCATATTGTTCCCTGCTCTATTCCATATTGTTCCCCGTTCTACTCCATTTCATTTCCAATTCCATCTACATCTTCTAAGGTCATTATTATAGGTACAGAAAAATTACCAAAAGTACACTTTATTACCCCCATTAGAAACGGAATTTAAAAAAGTACCTCTTTCAGAATGTTTTTTCTTCACCGAAGGATCCTACAATCCATATTTCAATTATCTAGGATCATTGTTTCAGCAAATATTAAAAGTACTATTTATCCCCGTTAAGAAACGGAATTTCCAAAAAAAAACTTTTCCCAATCTCTTTTTTTCACCGAAGGATTTTACATTCCAAATTTTAAGTTTCTGGGGCCATTATATCAGGAAATAAATAAGTACATTTTTTATTCCTTTTAACCCCATTATTTTCCGAGAGGCGAACCTTTTCCAATTTCAAGTTTCTATGTTTATTATTTCAGGAAATAGAAAAGTACCAAAAGTGTACTTTCGGCATATTTAACAAAACGTACTTTTTATGAAAGGTACTTTTTATAAAAGGTACTTTTTATAAAAGGTACTTTTGATAAAAGGTACTTTTTATAAAAGGTACTTTTTATAAAAGGTACTTTTTATAAAAGGTACTTTTTATAAAAGGTACTTTTTATAAAAGGTACTTTTTATAAAAGGTACTTTTTATAAAAGGTACTTTTTTTATAAAAGGTACTTTTTTTTATAAAAGGTACTTTTTTTATAAAAGGTATTTTTTATAAAAGGTAATTTTTATAAAAGGTACTTTTTATAAAAAGTACTTTTTATAAAAGGTACTTTTTATAAAAGGTACTTTTTATAAAAGGTACTTTTTATAAAAGGTACTTTTTATAAAAGGTACTTTTTATAAAAGGTACTTTTTATAAAAGGTACTTTTTATAAAAGGTATTTTTTATAAAAGGTACTTTTTTATAAAAGGTACTTTTTATAAAAGGTACTTTTTATAAAATGTACTTTTTATAAAAGGAACTTTTTATAAAAGGAACTTTTTATAAAAGGACTTTTTAGAAAAGGTACTTTTTATAAAAGGTACTTTTTATAAAAGGTACTTTTTGTAAAAGGTACTTTTTATAAAAGGAACTTTTTATAAAATGTACTTTTTATAAAAGGTACTTTTTATAAAAGGTACTTTTTATAAAAGGTACTTTTTATAAAAGGTACTTTTTATAAAAGGTACTTTTTATAAAAGGTACTTTTTATAAAAGGTACTTTTTATAAAAGGTACTTTTTATAAAAGGTACTTTTTATAAAAGGTACTTTTTATAAAACGTACTTTTTATAAAAGGTACTTTTTATAAAAGGTACTTTTTATAAAAGGTACTTTTTATAAAAGGTACTTTTTATAAAAGTTACTTATTATAAAAGGTACTTTTTATAAAAGGTACTTTTTATAAAAGGTACTTTTTATAAAAGGTACTTTTTATAAAGGGTACTTTTTATAAAAGGTACTTTTTATAAAAGGTACTTTTTATAAAAGGTACTTTTTATAAAAGGTACTTTTTATAAAAGGTACTTTTTATAAAAGGTACTTTTTATAAAAGGTACTTTTTATAAAATGTACTTTTTATAAAAGGTACTTTTTATAAAGGTACTTTTTATAAAAGGTACTTTTTATAAAAGGTACTTTTTATAAAAGGTACTTTTTATAAAAGGTACTTTTTAGAAAAGGTACTTTTTAGAAAAGGTACTTTTTTTAAAAGGTACTTTTTATAAAAGGTACTTTTTATAAAAGGTATTATTTATAAAAGGTACTTTTTATAAAAGGTACTTTTTATAAAAGGTACTTTTTATAAAAGGTACTTTTTATAAAAGGTACTTTTTATAAAAGGTACTTTTTATAAAAGTTACTTTTTATAAAGGGTACTTTTTATAAAAGGTACTTTTTATAAAAGGTACTTTTTATAAAAGGTACTTTTTATAAAAGGTACTTTTTATAAAAGGTACCCTTTATAAAAGGTACTTTTTATAAAAGGTACTTTTTATAAAAGGTACTTTTTATAAAAGGTACTTTTTATAAAAGGTACTTTTTATAAAAGGTACTTTTTATAAAAGGTACTTTTTATAAAAGTTACTTATTATAAAAGGTACTTTTTATAAAAGGTACTTTTTATAAAAGGTACTTTTTATAAAGGGTACTTTTTATAAAAGGTACTTTTTATAAAAGGTACTTTTTATAAAAGGTACTTTTTATAAAAGGTACTTTTTATAAAAGGTACTTTTTATAAAAGGTACTTTTTATAAAAGATACTTTTTATAAAAGGTACTTTTTATAAAAGGTACTTTTTATAAAGGTACTTTTTATAAAAGGTACTTTTTATAAAAGGTACTTTTTATAAAAGGTACTTTTTATAAAAGGTACTTTTTATAAAAGGTACTTTTTATAAAAGGTACTTTTTATAAAAGGTACTTTTTATTAAAGGTACTTTTTATAAAAGGTACTTTTTATAAAAGGTACTTTTTATAAAAGGTACTTTTTATAAAAGGTACCATTATTTCAGTAAATTAAAAAAAGTACCAAAATTACACTTTTTTTCATTTTACCCCCGTAGAGTCAACATTGGCAAAAACCTTCATTGCAAATTTTAGGTTTTTAGGACCATTATTTAAGAAAATATAAAAGGTACCAAAAGTACAGTTTTTTACCCTTTTTACCCCTAAGAATCAACATTGGCAAATTCCAGCCTTAGTAGATTTATATTCCGGGAGCTGAACCTACATTCAAAATTTCAAGTGTCTAGCACCATTTTTTAAGGAAATATAAAAGGTACCAAAGGTACATTTTTTTACACCTTTTACCCCCATAGAATCAACATTGGCAAAAATCAGGCCTCACTGGATCTATATTCCAGGAGTTGAACATACAGTCCAAATTTCAAGTCTCTGTGACCATTATTTCAGGAGATATAAAAAGTACCAAAAGTACAGTTTTTTACCCTTTTTGTCCCCTTAGAATCAACAATGGCAAAAAATCCGGCCTTACTGGATCTATATTCCGGGAGGTGGACCTACAGTCCAAATTTCAAGTCTCTGTGACCATTATTTCAGGAGATAAAAAAAGTACCAAAAGTGCATTTTTTTACCCTTTTTGTCCCCTTAGAATCAACACTGGCAAAAATCCGGCCTTTCTGGATCTATATTAAGGGAGGTGAACAGACAGTCCAAATTTCAAGTCTCTATGACCATTATTTCAGGAGATATAAAAAGTACCAAAAGTACAGTTTTTTACCCTTTTTACCCCCTTAGAATCAACATTGGCAAAAATCCAGCCTTAGTGGATCTATATTCCGGGAGGTGGACCTACAGTCCAAATTTCAAGTCTTTAGCTTCAGCGGTTTGGGCTGGGCGATGATGAATGAGTATATCAGTCAGTCAGTCAGTCAGTCAGTCAGTCAGTCACATTACACAGAAAAAAAAAAGTTGTCAATTCAATTAATTTTATTGTTAATACAATTAAACATTTAATTGAAACTGAGCCTACATTGGATATTGTCAATACAACAATGACTTTTGTAACTTTTTTAAAAAAATAAATCTAAAAATAGAATAATCTAAAAATAGAAATAAATAAACTAAAAGTAAAAATAAATATATAAAAAAAAAAATCATTCACCGACAACTAGCATCGAACCCGCAACGTTAATGCTACGCGTCTAGTACACTACCACCGCGCTATCCTCATATATATTTATCCATGACTTAACAGCATATTTAAAAAAACACTAAAAAAAAGAATGATAAAAAAATATAAAATAAAAAAAAAAAAAAATATCTAAAAAAAAAAATTATCCGCCGGCACCTGGCATAGAACCCGGAACTTTCGTGCTACAAGTCTAGCACACTACCACCGTGCTATTTCTCATATATATTTATAGTTGCCTAAATGTGTTCTTAAAGTGTCTGTAAAATCAGTGTGTACTCTTTGCTGTTTTTACAATAATAAAAAATGTGGCATTATATTTAAAAATAAATAATAATGTGGCTTCACTCACACATGTTTAAAAAATTTAAAATAGAAAAACAAAAAAATAATCGCAAATTAAAAAAAAAAAAAAACAAGTGTTCCGCTAACTGGCAGCGAACCCGCAACCTTCATGATTCGAGTCAGGCACACTACCACCGTGCTATCGTCACATAAATGTTTGCTTGATTAAATGAGTTTATAAAGTGTCTGTGTTATTAATAAAATAAAAATGAATTTTTGTCACATTAACAATATGCATTGTTGATACAATTAAAAACGTTGTTGAACTAGTATTTAGTTGTTAACAATTTGTTTGGTTACTTTTGATTTTGCGATATTTTTTTCTGTGTACTCTTTTATATATATAGATTGATCAGTGATCGATTCTAAGACATTCTAGCGATGTCCGTCTGTCCGTCCTTCTGTCCGTCCGTCTGTGGAAGACACGATACAGTCCCAATACGGGCTGGTTAAGTTCGAACATAGGCAAATTCGGATCAGGTTAAAAAAGTTCCCCCTTTAAGAACTAAACCAACCTCTAACAAAAAGCTATTTTTTATAGGTTTTTTGTACTTTTGCCCAGCAAACGAAACATTTTTTTGTCAGAACAAGTTCAAAGTCCTGCAGTTGGATCCAGGAGGGTTATCAGGAGTCCAGCTCTTTTATTTGCGAATTCACGGACGGACATACGAACATTCTAGGAATATCTTAAAATCGATCATAGATCATAAATATACATGTTGAGGGAGGGTTGTACTAGCCTAAAATAAGTAAATTTTTAGGCAAGTCCATGGCGCTCAGACTTAAAATAGTCCATTGTACCGTATTTGAGTTGAGTTGAGGGTGGGTTATAAATATACATACTAGGCTGGGTCGTATTCCAACAAAGTGCTCAGATCAACTATTAATAGTGAAAAAAAGTTGGTACAAGTAAATACAAGCAATTTAAAACCAAAAAGAACAAAATCGGTCCATGGCTTCCGCTCTCGCATCGCGGGTCAAAATTGCGGTTTTTGAAAAAATGGACATAATTTAAAAAAAAAATTAAATATTTAAAAAAAAAATTATTAAAAAAAAAAAATGAATTTTTTAACCCCGTGCCGGCAAGGGTTAACGTTGTCCAAAAAGCCTATTATTTCCAAGCAGAGTTACTATGGTCCAAAACAACCTTTTGAACAAAAAAAGTTGGTTAATTTAAGTAAAATGTTGCTAACAACTACAAATTAGTCAAAAATGTCGATAAAAACACATGTTCTGGAAATCCGCTAAATTCAAATCGCTCCACACACCAAATGGACGAAGGAATTTAACTAAGAATTTTTTTCTACAATCCCTGAGATGTATTCAATGATATCAAGTGGATAAACTAATATATTTAAAAATTTTGTTTCACTAAATTTTTAAAATAGTGAAAAAGTAGTTTTGAGCTCCATGTTAAAAATGTGAGTTTTTTTTGGCCTCACGTTTGGGTGGGTTATCGATATCCGAAAAAAACAAACAAAATTTTTCTAAATATCTTTGAATCCCAGCAAAACTTAGATTACCAAATAAGGTATAAAATAAGGTATAGGATCTCTTATTTTATACATTGCAGCATTGATGATTTTAACAGGCGATGAGACTCAAAGTAATGCATCCACATTATCACAAAGAATACCAGTAAGGTATAAAATAAGTCATAAATTTATAACGAAGAATACGAGTAAGGTGTAAAATATATGATATTTTATAGGTTACGAGTAAGGTATATAATATAGCATACCAGAACGTAATATATAAGGTGTTACGAGTAGTGAAAAAGTAAATTTGTATTAAATTTACTCACGTGATTGTAAGTGAGTGTAAGTAGATAAAATATGCTCGTGAGTGTGTGTCGTTAGAAATTTTCTGTCGTGAGCCCATCTCTAGTTTAAACTTATGCATTTTTTTATAAAATAATTATTTTTTATGTTATTGTAATGCATTATGCATCCAATTATAAATAATGCATTATTTCAAACTTTCAAATAATACATAATGTAACCAAATATAAGTCATCCATGATTTAATGTTTAGAAATAAAAAATAATAAATAAATTTTTTGCAATAATCATGCATAACGTAGCAAATTAAGTATTAGTAATGCATTATTTTTCACTTGAAAATAATACGTTGTGGAACATATGTTTGGTAAGACATCCTAAAATAATGCTACAAATAAGGTATATACATTACCTGGTAATGTGTTATATAATCACTACCCATTACCAAGTTTTGCTGGGATTAATGCGATACAAAAAAATTTTCTTTTTTTTAAATAACTTTTTTTTAAATATTTTATTTTTTTTTTGAAATTATGTCCATTTTTTCAAAAACCGCAATTTTGACCCGCGATGCGAGAACGGAAGCCATGGACCGATTTTGTTCATTTTGGTTTTAAATTGCTTGTATTTACTTGTACCAACTTTTTTTCACTATTAATAGTTGATCTGAGCACTTTGTTGGAATACGACCCAGCCTAATACATACTTTATGGGGTTTAAGAAATTTCGATGCATTACACATGGAATCTCAAAGTAAGTTTACCCCCTATACTGCTGTTCGGAGTATAAAATTTGTGTGTCAAAAAAATTTTAGCAAAAAATTTTTAATAAAACAAAACTTCTTTCCATTTCGTTTCCTGTTAAATTTTATTTGGAACCTTGTTCTTTTCCATTTCGTTCACTGTTTTATTCCATTTCGCTACATGTTTTTCATTCCTTTCGGCATAAAGTGTAATAAAGAAATAAAACAAATTTTTAGGGAGTTTAGCTCAATAGATATAAAAAGTACCAATTTAATCCATTTATAAGGGTTCAGTTGAAAAAATGCAGAAGAAAATTTGAATTTCTAAAAATTATAGACATTTCTGGTATTTCCCATACCGGTTTCAAACACCCCAGTTAGTGTTATCATCAGTAGGATTTTAAATGTCGGTTTGTCTTGTTAATGAAAACTGTTTTTTATATATGTGAATACAGAATTTTTACCTATTGCATACCATTTTTTTCCTGGAGGAAAAATTTTGATATTCTTGGGTCACTAGCTCAATAGAATAAAAACAAGTGAGAGTGTGAAATTCGACTGTGCCGAAACTTTTATACCCTCCAAAACGTATAAAAAAAAATCTGGTGGCTTTTTTACGATAGTGTCTATATAATGGATTAATTATGATTCTTGCAATTAATTAATCCAATGAATCATTATAAAAATATGCATGCCCACAAAAGGTTGCGGCAAACTTTTTTTTCTATCCGCTAAGTCAACATCCAGGATTTTTTACTTCTTTTGACACAGAAATGTTGCCTTTTCTTGAGAAAAGTGCAAAAAACACTGGAAAAAATGCAGTTTTTCTGAAGGGGGAGCTTTTTTCTCCTTGGTCCGTTTTTGCCCATTTAAAATTTTAACCAGCCCATTGTTTTTGTTTAGCGTATACTACAATTTACGGTAAAATCAACCAAAAATTATTGTTGTTTTTAACTATTGATTAACAACGACAGAAAACGGTAAACAAACTTCGAATTACAGTTGTTTTTACTGAAACTAAAATTATCTGAATTTTTTTATTAACAACAAAAAAACTTCTAAACGTCAAAAACGGTTAAAATTATTTGGTAATAATTCCTGCTTCATCTGACACTTCCAAAATCCGTTTTCTAAAAAATAAAAATAAGTTTTTTTTATAGACTAAAAACAACTACATAAAAAAACTGTTACTACAATGTAGTAATTTTTTGTATTTATTTTTTAAAACGACTACAAAAATAGTTGTTTGAGAAAGGACACTGTTTTACGCTTCTAGTGTCGGAACTTTCTAAAAAGTAGTTTTTGATGACGAAGAAATTTTGGTGAAAAAAAAATTTTTTTGATGAAAAATAAATTTTGATGAAAAAAAAAAAATTTATAAAAAAAAATTTTATTGAAAAAAAATGTTTTTGATTAAAAATATTTTTCCTAAAGAAAAAATCTCAAACTCTGACACATTTTTCTTACAGAAAATTGTTAGATTCTGAAACATTTTTCGAATAAAAAAATTTTCAGATTCTAAGATATTTTCGAATACAAAGGCTATTATATTCTGAAATATTTTTGTATAGACAATTTCTCTGATGCTGAGAAGTTTCTCGCACAAAAAAATTCTCCGGTTCTGAGACATTTTTCGTATAGAAAAATTTTAGGATTATGAGACATTTTTCGTATAGAAAAATTTTAAGATTATGAGACATTTTTCTCATAAAAAAATTTTCAGATTCTGATACATTTGTCATATAGACAAATTCTCAGACTCTGAGACATTTTTCGTATAAGAAATTTCAAATTTCTGAGACATTTTTCATCGCATATTCTTAGACATTTTTCGTACAGAAAAATTCTCAGATTCTGCAACAATTTTCATATAGAAAAATTTTCAGATTCGGAGACATTATTCATATAGAAAAATTCTCAGATTCAGAAAAAATTTTCGTACAGAAAAATTCTTAGATTCAAAGACATTTTTCGTATAGAAAAATTCTCAAATTTAAAGACATTTTTCGTAAAAATTTTTTTTGTATATTATTGAATCTTTTTCTCTGATTTAGAGCATTTAAAAAAAATGCTTTTAAATTTTTGGTGACATTTTTTTTTGCTCAAAAAGATTTCAACTATTCTTTCTCTTAACAATTTACTGCCATGAATTTTTGTACAGAATTTAAATTTGTTTTATATATTGTTGTATGTATGTTTTGTTTAGCCTGAGAAAAATGTTTTAGATAATTAAATAAATTAAGTTTTTTCATAGATACGGTTATTTTAATGATATAATTACTTATTTTATGTTATTTTTAAAAAAAAAGTTTTAAAAAAAATATAAAGAATATCCACTATTGACAATTGTCACAGACTGTTGATCATCATTATGATCATGTTTATGATTATCAACAACTGTTGGCCCATAGTCATCACCATGATCGCCGTCCTCATCGTAGTCTACATCTACTACAGTAGCTTATCTTACATGGTTTGTGTGGCATATAGCATTATATACAATTACAAACATAAAAATAACAATACTGCTAAAAAAAAAATTCTATTGTAGTTATTTTTGGTTGAAAACTTGAAATAGGCAACAAAAAAAAAAAGCGACTCATAAGTTTTATGCAAGATTATGGCACTAGAAAGAATTTCTACTTTTTGCACTTGCCCTGTAAGAAGTAAAGAATATCTATTAAACTTAGAATTCAATATAACAAAAGATTTTTTTCTCTTTAAGGGCTGTTTTTCAAATGGGTTTTAGTTTAAACTTTGGTTAAATATTTTTTTATTTTTACGAAAGTGTTAAAAACTTTATGTAAATATTTATTTGCACCCTAAAATTGAATTCAAACCAAATTCAGTTTCCGAAAAAAATATCCACAATGTTTGGTTTTTTGGGTAATTTTCCATTTGACTTTTTTAAATTCTTGTGATAATTCTGCTAGAAATTAAAAATTTGTAATATACACTCAAAATATTTTGTAGGCAAAAACAAATGAAAACACATTTAAAACCAGTGAATAAACAATTGAAAACCATCCCAGTAATTATTCATTTGTTTTAACAAACATCAACATTTATTTTTTACTGTTGACAAAATTTTCTAAAATAAATAACATTGAACATTAAAAAATTAAGTTTTTTTCATTCTTTTTACCAACAAATTCGAAAAAATAACCTACGAAAACATTAAAAATTAATGTTAGCTCTGTTATATTTGCCAAAAAATTTAAAAAAATTACCTACGAAGATATAAAAAATTAATGATTTCGTAGGTTATTTTTTACAATTTTCTATTGAAATATTTTTTTAAAAATTTTTAATAAAATTTTGGGTAATCGATCCCGCAATCTACTACATTCTGGCCAGACACTCTGCCCATCGTGCCAATGTCACTTGATACAAACATGTTTTTATATTTCTATAAATAATTTTTTGAATTTTTTTCCTACAAAAAAAATAACCTACTTGTGTAGGTAAAAACTAATGATATCTCATTAAAAAACACCAACAATTAAAAAAAATAAATACTTACACAAATCATTAAAAATTTAAAGAATAATCAGTAGTTTTTACTTACAGAACAAAAATAAATGACTTTAAAAATTAAATGTTAATGAAAGTCTTTATTTTTTAGTGTGTTATTTTAGAAACAAAGAACAGAAGTAGTCATTAATAAAAACTGAACATCAAACAAATGTTTTTTCTTTTAAAAACGACTAAACGTAAAATTTTTTAAATAAACTACAAACAGTTAATGACATATTTTTTTTTGTGTTTTTGTGTATGCAACAGAGATCACACAATTATAAAAGTTTCACTTAAACTCATCTCTATAAACTTAAACAAAGTTTAAACCAACACTGTAAAACATTTTCAAACTGTTCGGTATTGTGAACAACAAGAATAACACCCAAAAAAAAAAAAAAACTTAAGCGAACTTAAACAATATGGTTATGGTAGCCTTAGTACACAAAAAACCACAGCAGCCACTATACAAAAAAAAAAGGTAAAAGGGCATTGACCATTAAAGAATGACCAAAATATAGAAAAAAAAATGCAAAAGAAATAGAAAAATAACTAATAAACTCTGCATAAATTTTAGATAAACATTTGGTAAATATATGATGCTTTTTTGCAAACTTTGTTGCAAGTTTTATAATGCAGACATAACCCAGCAACATAATGAGCTTATGTTCTCTTTGTACTCTTTCCCAAAACATTAAATCATAATAATGTTTTGGTAAAGATAAGATACCTTCCCGATATTTGGCACGGATCAGAACCATAGGACTTGAAAATCAGAAACCAGAGGACTTGAAAATTTAACTCTTTGGCTCTTTTTGTGGGATATAAAAAATTACAAAATTGTATAACTTAAGTGCAAAATTTTTTTTTTTATATTTTTGATAGATAGAAATTTGTACATGACAATAATTAAAATCTAATTAGTATTGATGAAAAGTTACATCAATATGATGAAATGTTACATCATTTTTCGTCCAATGTAAAATTTCATCAATATGATGAAGCGGTGTCATCAATAACATTTTTTTTTTTGAAAAATTAGAAAAAAAAATTGTTTTTGTTATGTGATTTTATTTAATTTATTTTTATTTACTTATATAATTGTTTGTTATTTTCAATTTTTTAAAAACTTACATTTTTTTCGATGTAAGATTTGAACGCCGGACCTCTTGTTTGTTGGGCTTAGCCTCTAGCCACTTGTCTACAGAGCTTCAACAATAACAATTAAAAGCCGTTTTGTTTGTTGTGTGCTTAATATAACGCTAAAATGTGTGTGTACCTATGCTATGCTAAAAGCTGTGAGAGGGAAAGAGAGGGATATTGTACAATAATAAAATGTGTGTGCCTACAAACCCCCATAAGCAAATGTGTATATAACAAAAAATGTTGAGTCTTTACATATACACATAAGCAAACGTTTAACGTTATCTTACTAATTAGTGGTGCGAGATTTTCATCTATAGATAGGTGAACTAGCTAATGCGTCGACAATAAATACTATAGCTAGGGACCCGTGGGTTCAAGTCCCAGCCAGGGCAGGATTTTTTTTAATTTTTTTTTTATTGTTTTTTTTTATTTTTTTATATTTTTTTAATATATTTATTCAATAGTTTTATTTATTTTAATATTATTTTAATTATTTAAAAAAAAAACATTTTAAAGGCATATTGATGAGAGTTTTTGATGATATGATGAAATGTGTCATCACTTGTTTTTTCAATTTCGATGACATTTTTCATCATATTGAAGAAAAGCTTCATTAATATGAAAAAATATTCATCAAAATTGATGACAGCAAGTGATGAAACCGTATCATCTATATGATGAAGCATTTTTCTTTGAGTGTAAGGGTGAGATTTCCATGCAAATGCATGTTTTTTGTGTTTTTTTTTTTTTTCATATTTTGGTGAAAATGCATATTTTTGCATATTTGGTTTTAAATGCATATTTAAGTGCATATTTTCAACTTTTAAGTGCATATTTTTGCATATTTTGTGCATAAATTAGCAAAACATGAATTGAAATTTATTTGTTTTAAAAATTTTAGTCTTTTTTTAAAAAATTTATTTTGAAGAAAAATTATTTTTGTTTCTTCTTAATTTTTTTAATGATTGTCTAATTACTAAAAAATGTTTGCTTATATAAAGTTTTAACTGTTACTATTTAAGCCCTGCGTTATTTTTTTCGTATGAAAACTTGATATTTATTGCACACATTTTGTTTTTTAATGCATATTTTTAGGGTTTTTTAGTGCATATTTCGAATTTTTTAGCGCATATTTTAAGCTTATATTTTCGATCCTTTATATATTATGTCCTGTTGTTCCTATTCGGAACAAAGGGCCATACAATTTTTTATTGATTGCGCTAAGGATGGTGATGCCCCGCCAGTTCTTACAGTTTTTCAGGTCACCTTTTTTGGTATATTTACGATAAGGCCTTCTTTTAACTTCGAGTCAAGTTCTTGTGTGCGCAAGAAGTTCTGGATAAAGGGAAGCATCGATCCTTTAGTGCATGAAAATATCATCCCTAGTTTTGACAAATTACGTTAAAAGGAACTTGGCTGTAAGCAAAATCGCCCAAAGAAAAATGGCCCAAAAAAGAAAACGAAAATTCGCCCAAGAATTATTCATACAAATTTGGGTCATATTTCATATGAAAAGTTACCCAACATTTTTGGGCAAATTTTCATAGTTTTTGGGCAAAATTTCGAAATTAAAAATTGGGTGATTTTTCATTACGAAATCTTAAAATGTCAAAACTGAAATATGTATGTCACAATAAATCAGTATATTAATATTTTTAGAAACAGTAAACGCATATCGTGTTTTTTTTTATAAATTATATATTTAACTAACCAAGAATAAGCTAAGGAAAAACCGTTCCGTTGTTGCTAACATACAAAGGGTCTGGTGGAATCGAACCCAAAATCCCTCCTAGTACGTGTAGATTATTACGCTATATATTAATCTATTGCAACTAAAAGTATCTAAAACTAAAAGTAATGAATTTAAAAATAGCATGCAACTCCGATGAAAGCTCCGCAGGCGAAAAATTTTACCAACAAATTTTAACAAAAAATCGCGCGATTCTTTGTTAAAATTTGTTGGTAAAATTTTTGGACTGCGGCGCTTTGTTTGGAGCTAGTTCCAATTTTTTTTATTTCGTTAAAATTTAAGTTTCACACTTTAAACTTTTACATCAATTACTTATGCATTTTAAGTACAAAATTATTAGTAAAAAGCTTTTAAAATACTAGGAATTCTTGTAAAATAGGAGATAGCAAAAAATTTAGTAAAATCACGAAACCTCTTTGTAAATTTTATCGTGTCAAAAAATTTGTTAATTTTCAATTTTATTGGTAAAAACCTTGTAAAATTACAAAATTATTAATAAAAATCTTGTAAAATTGCTAGGAATTTTTGTCAAATAAATAATAGAATTAATAAATAATAGAATTAATAAAAATTTTGCACAATATGTATGAAATTTCATTCGGCATATGAAATATTTCATTGTTGTAATGAAACAATGTTAATGAATTCCATTTGTTAGTGATATGAAGCGTTTTCTATCAGTGTATAAAAGATTCGTCACATACACTTTTACTCACTTGTTTTTTTGTACTTTTGTTAAACAAATGGAACATTTTCATGTCACAAGAAATTCAGGCTTGATGAAAAAATATTTTTGGTGAAAAAAAAAAATAAATTATGAAACAAATTTATTTTTTGATAAAAAAATATTGTAATGAAAACAAGTAGACTTGGCCAAATCTATGAATACCCTCCACAATGCTCTTTTTTAAAGGGTAGTAAATTTTCCAGCAGGAAAAAATTTAACAATTTTATTTCGATTAGAAATATTTTATTTTGAGTATAAAACTTTTTTGCTTATACTCTTGAACCACTCGACCGATTTTGCTGAATTGCAATACCAACCTGATCAGGTAAATGGTCAACATATATGCCAAACTTCAGGAGACTCCATAAAGTCTTTCAAAAGTTAGTGATTTTTTACGAGATTTTTCTTACAAAACAACTTGTGTATTCTTAGAGATTCTTCCTAAAGTAAATATCTGAGAATTTGAGAATTTTTCTAAAGAATTCTCGGTATCTTAGGCATTTTTCCTATTGAGTCCTAGACATTTTTAGTAGAAAAATCCTTTGATTCCGAAAAAAAATAAAAATGAAATTTAACAATTAATTACAAACATATCTGGCATTCCTTATCATAAGTCTAAATTGAATTATTTATTTGCTGGGACATCATTTATTATAAATACCAATTTTTTTTTTTTTAATATATACCTATTTTCTTTTTGTGTTCAATCGCTTTATCGTCTCTTTAGTTTTTTCATACATACATATATGGTAAAAATCATAAAATATATTTATGTGGTCTTTGTAATAGCGATAAAAGTTATATAATGTACTCTCCGCATAGCTACTACTTACTTGTATGATTGCGATTACGAATTAAAAGTACTGGGTAACATACCTACCAACCTCAAACTCTGGTACTCTGTTTATAACTACTTGCAATATATGAATGCAGTTCAAAAGATGTTACTTAACATTTATTGTTTTGCCACACAACACCGTAACAACACCACAAAGGTACTGTTACTGTTTTCAGTTATTGTTTTGCGATGGATGTAGTTTAAGATGCATCATCGATAGGTTAAGTGCTGGCCAAGTTTGCCCAAACAACATGTAGATATGTAAGAATGTATCAGAGTTGCCAGTTTGAGGGTTTGCTTTTCATTTAGAGTGTAGGATATTTGGGACGAGGACTTTGAGAGATCTTCGTTCGCCGCTTCTAAAGAGACTATTAATAAACTCGATTGTTTTACTTCCTTGACGTGCGTAGTCAAGTTGATGCATAATCTGATTACGAGATCATAACACTTGTTTATAAAAATGTCTTTCTACCGGACGCTCAAAAAAACAGTCTACTAGGTAAAGTCTGGAAGTGAATTTTAAGACCCAACTTTTCATGTATGCACGAAAGAATTCATGCTTTTCTCTGTACGGAATTAAAATCGCACTCTCTTATCAAACCAAGTATATTACAGTGTGCTTAGCTAGGAAATTGTATTTCAACCGAAATATTAAAAAAGAGAAAAGAATGGCCAACTTTTTTAAATTTTTATTTCGGAAGCTTTAAGTAGAAGACGACTTAGGTTGAGACTGACCTTTAATGGTCTGACATTATTCAAGCCAGAATGGAAATAAAAACAATTTAGAAAGTTATAGTCGGTCAGGACCGACCATATAATACCCTACACCTGTGTTTCCCGGAAAATGGGTCCTCAGTTCAAACATGGACCGATTGGATCTATCTCTTGCCAAATCTTTAATAAGTGTAAAAAACACTCACACATCAAATTTGAGTGAAACAGGCTTCTATTTGTGGACAATAAACCGCTTTAACTGAATATCGCACGAAATTTTCACATGGGGCTAAGTCCAAAACTGGTCGGATAATAATCAGATTTGATAAGGTTATTAAAGTACGCGTTTTACATACACAAACAAAGTTTTAAATAAATATTTTCAATTTTCATAAAATTTGAGAGATTTGTGTGAAAATCGGCAAGTTGGTTTGTATGGGGGCTACAAGAAGAACTGGTCCGATTCCTTGAAAATTCAGAATGGTGATCTGTGTTGATGAAACATGATTACCTATTAAATTTCGAAAACATACCTATTATAACACGGTTATTATAGTCATTTGAGCCAAAACTAAAGAGGACCTTTTTATGAAGGCTAAGTCTAAATATGGGCCGATTTTTTCCAATTTCAATATGCTTGGTCCTTGGTCCAAAAAAGGATTTAGGTTCAAATTTCAAGTCAATTGATTGATTGAATTGCGACCTCTATCGTGTTTACAACGTTTATATAAACAGACAGACGGACGGATTCTGAGTCGATCGGTATACTTAAAAGTTGGTCTAGAACCAATATTTCGGATAGTTACAAACATCAGCACAAACTCATTACAAACCCTGCTGTTGTTGTTGCCGCAGGTACCTGCAGCACATCTATAAATTAAATCGCCAAACAACGTTACATTCAACTGGTATGGGTCCTTATACAAACGGACATTCAAATAATTTGCGAGCCCGAAGTACTTAAAAGTTTATTTCAGGCTCCTTTTGAATCAGAGATTGGAAAATTTGGTATGTAGTTTCTGTCATAATCGGAAAAACGCCAACGTTTAAAGGTGTCGTCAATGGACTCATGCAGGAACTGTATGAATCAGAAGGAGTTGGAAATTATCAAAAACTATATTTGATACTGCCCGGCGCATTCTGAACATGTAGTGAGATGTAAACACCTCAATCCTAATCTAAACGGTTGGATTGGGTTGGATGGCCGTCATTTTGTTGAATTCATTTGGAGGCCCATTGTGATTCCGTAATTCCTTTGACTATTTTCCGTACTTCCGATATTCTTAAAAGGTTTACTTCTTAATCCTCCATCCTTCCCTTATATTCTTCGCTGGAGAAGTCAACGAGTCAGACCAGTCAATGCCATAAGGCAGTCCAGGTCATTGAAAATCTTAAATAAATATATGCTCCTTAAGTCTTGGACATTCATAGATTGACTCGTCCTATTCCACTTCTGCATAACTCCCACATAATCCCTGTCAGAGTTTCCCAGAGTTTCGTCCTCTGAGAATTTGGCTGCTGCCGAATCACAGATGTCATGATTCACCTGTTCGCCCACCGACTCTGAGAAATTCATTGCACATTAATGAGCCAATTGATATCCACCTATCGTTCATATCGTTGCCATTCATATCATCAGTTCTGAGATGTCAAGATTCATCTGTTCTCCCACCGACTCTGAGACATTCAATTCACATTCATTTACCAATTATCTTCCTTCTTCAATACGCAGCATAATCAATTTCTTCCAGGCACCCATAAGGCGGAGAGATCGTATATAATTGTCGTTTTTGGTTCTAAAACCTTCGGATCTGCAAGACTGTGTTGCGAAAATATTTATGGCGCAAGCATCTTAGTCTCATGCCCGTACTATCCGCGCGGCTTTATCAATTACAAGTAGCTCTATCGGAAGTCTCGCTAACGCCCTGTTGTTATGGAGCTCAGAGTACACTCCCGAAACCATACCCTTCTCCATCTAAAATCCGTCGGTGAAAATTAAGATTTGATTTCTTTATGAGATAACTACTGGTAAATTGCTAAGCATTACTTTCCGATCCACTTGTGCTGTGTGTTAAACATTTCGTGGGTTAGGTGAGGCAGCCGCCTATCGGTCAGCTTACATGGGTCCTTTGATGAACGCGGCCCCGTGGTGTTACAAGTAAGAGAAAGGAAAGAGTAAAGAAAAGACAAGGAGAGGAAAAGATAGGAAAAAAATGCTTAAGTGGCCTTATTGGGTTCCAAACTGAATCGTTCGAAGTCCCCGATGAAAAAGTTTATCATACTGATGTTCATACCAGACAAACTATCAAGTCCGCCAGTATCCTGCTGCCAAATTGTTCGGCCTTCCGATGGGGCGATGCCGTATCTTCCTCCTCCACGTCCTGACATCCCTCGCAATAGTCATTGTGGGGGATTTCCATTTTACTGGCGTGAGCAATGAAGCTTTCACTATGCCCCGTAATCATGTTGCGTAGTTGATTCTTGAGGGCCACACCAGCCTTGTGTTTAAGCACTTGAGTTCGCGTTGCCACCAGTTGTATTTTTCTCCGCCACTTACTCGCCTTGAGCAATCTACTTTTCATAGATTGGAAAAAATACGACTTCTTATTAGAGTATTCAAAACCGAAACCGAAAACCGGTTAACCGGTTTTTTCATTTTTAGAAACTCGACCGGTTTCGAATAGTTTTGAATTTCGAATATTCGAGAAACCGGTTTTTTTGTGTCGGTTAACCGGTTTTTATAAAAAGTTATAATATAATGATTTAAAATATGAATTGACATTACACAGTTTTTAGAAACACTCACAAAACTTAGCGGTGCTTCCATAATCAGCTTGTGGATATGTTGGTATGTAAATATCAATATATCAACGAGTTCCGGAAGTCCGTCTCTTCGTTTAATTTTGAAATCAATATATATTTTTTATATTTGGCACCTTGGAGTTCTATGGAAAACCATTTTTTTAAATTCTCCTTTTGAAATTGTTGAAATCTGAATTTCAAATTCCGATGTCTGAATTTATTATTAATTGTGCTCTTTAAACAATTCAATAAACGGATTTCCGCTCGCAATTGCAAAGAACTAAAATTTAGTTGTTACTTTCTGTCGAAGTTTCCAGCGAAATTGTGCGACGTAAACGGTGTCATACAGATGATACTATTTTCGCTATGACTTATCGATTTTGTGTTTATTGGGTTATGCATGTTTTGTAAAAATATAATTAAGTTTTATTAATTTTTAACCTGAAGAATAAAAACCGACAAAACCGGTTTAACCGGTTTTTTTGCTAAAACCGAAACCGGAAACCGGTTTTTCAAAAATAAGCTTTTTCGAATAAACCGAAAACCGGTTTTTGAAAATGGCCGGTTTTTTGAATACACTACTTCTTATACACTGCTCTCTACCACAAGGCCCATCGTAGGTTAGTATTTGTATAATTATTTACGGATACATCCAGGCCTACCTGGTTCCAAAAGTCGCCATATAGGTGTAAAAATGACTCCTTGTTATTTCTTCTAACCTGATAGTTTAGGTAGATAACTGTGGCCGAACTTAGTCTTCTTTGTGAATAAACCAACTTTGATTTGAGCGTATTAACCTCCAAATCAGTTCTCTTTTGCCCACATTGAGAGTACCTTTAGTTCCGATTCCATGAGTTCGCTTATCGTTGGTAAAAATGTCCCTCTGGTTAGGAGGACAACATCATTCTATTTTGTCAATTGACTCCAAGATTTAATTTATTTCAAGATTCCACAAAAGAAGGAACAAACTTTTACATGTAACAATACATCGAAAATCCATAATTTTATTAATCTGAAATTTTTAAGAAATTTTTAAAATCTAGGTATTTTTATTTCTTTTTAATGGGCATAAAAAAGATCTGACAACACTGGAATGTTTGTATGTGGGTAATTTTGTAAGTACTTAGCTCTACACCTTTTCCAATTGAAATTCAGAAAAGATCAATTGTAATTCAGAAATCACAATTGAAATTCAGAAATCCCAATTGAAATTCAGAATAGCCCAATTGAAATTCAGAAATCATAATTGAAATTCAGAAAAGCCCAATTGAAATTCAGAAATCACAATTGAAATTCAGAAAAGCCCAATTGAAATTCAGAAATCACAATTGAAATTCAGAAAAGCACAATTGAAATTCAGAAAAGATCAATTGAAATTCAGAAAAGCCCAATTGAAATTCAGAAAAGCACAATTGAAATTCAGAAAAGCCCAATTGAAATTCAGAAAAGCACAATTGAAATTCAGAAAACCCCAATTGAAATTCAGAAAAGCACAATTGAAATTCAGAAAAGCACAATTGAAATTCAGAAATCGTAATTGAAATTCAGAAAAGCCCAATTGAAATTCAGAAAAGCACAATTGAAATTCAGAAAAGCACAATTGAAATTCAGAAAAGCATAATTGAAATTCAGAAATCGTAATTGAAATTCAGAAATCGTAATTGAAATTCAGAAAAGCCCAATTGAAATTCAGAAAATCACAATTGAAATTCAGAAAATCACAATTGAAATTCAGAAAAGCCCAATTGAAATTCAGAAAAGCACAATTGAAATTCAGAAAAGCCCAATTGAAATTCAGAAAAGCACAATTGAAATTCAGAAAAGCACAATTGAAATTCAGAAAATCACAATTGAAATTCAGAAAATCACAATTGAAATTCAGAAAAGCACAATTGAAATTCAGAAAATCACAATTGAAATTCAGAATAGCCCAATTGAAATTCAGAAAATCACAATTGAAATTCAGAAAAGCCCAATTGAAATTCAGAAAATCACAATTGAAATTCAGAAAAGCCCAATTGAAATTCAGAAATCGTAATTGAAATTCAGAAAAGCCCAATTGAAATTCAGAAAAGCACAATTGAAATTCAGAAAAGCACAATTGAAATTCAGAAAAGCCCAATTGAAATTCAGAAAAGACCAATTGAAATTCAGAAATCGTAATTGAAATTCAGAAAAGCCCAATTGAAATTCAGAAAATCACAATTGAAATTCAGAAAATCACAATTGAAATTCAGAAAAGCCCAATTGAAATTCAGAAAAGCACAATTGAAATTCAGAAAAGCACAATTGAAATTCAGAAAATCACAATTGAAATTCAGAAAATCACAATTGAAATTCAGAAAAGCCCAATTGAAATTCAGAAAATCACAATTGAAATTCAGAAAAGCCCAATTGAAATTCAGAAATCATAATTGAAATTCAGAAAAGACCAATTGAAATTCAGAAATCACAATTGAAATTCAGAAATCACAATTGAAATTCAGAAAATGTAAACAAACCAATTATGAGTCACCACTACATAGACACATTAAACAAATGCTGTACAACTATGAGAGTATTTAACTTTATTCTCTTGCTACGTATTGTAGAGAGCAGACAGACAATAATACACTCATAGAATGTTGTAGGTAAAATTTAGTTTAACTGAATTTTTATTATTTTTTGTAAATTAATTAATATAGTGAACAAAAATATTTACTCTACCTTGACAAATGCATTAATGAAAAATTAGTTTTAAAGATAAATAATAAAAAGTCAGTTTCACTTAATGTTACCTTAAGCATTTTATGAGTGTTTTGCATTTGCATAATGTGTCTATGTTTGTAGTGGTGACTAATAATTGGTTTGTTTACATTTTCTGAATTTCAATTGTGATTTCTGAATTTCAATTGTGATTTCTGAATTTCAATTGGGCTTTTCTGAATTTCAATTGTGATATTCTGAATTTCAATTGATCTTTTCTGAATTTCAATTGTGTTTTTCTGAATTTCAATTGGGCTTTTCTGAATTTCAATTGTGATTTTCTGAATTTCAATTGTGATTTTCTGAATTTCAATTGTGCTTTTCTGAATTTCAATTGTGCTTTTCTGAATTTCAATTGGGCTTTTCTGAATTTCAATTGTGATTTTCTGAATTTCAATTGTGATTTTCTGAATTTCAATTGGGCTTTTCTGAATTTCAATTACGATTTCTGAATTTCAATTGGTCTTTTCTGAATTTCAATTGGGCTTTTCTGAATTTCAATTGTGCTTTTCTGAATTTCAATTGTGCTTTTCTGAATTTCAATTGGGCATTTCTGAATTTCAATTACGATTTCTGAATTTCAATTGGGCTTTTCTGAATTTCAATTGTGATTTTCTGAATTTCAATTGGGCTTTTCTGAATTTCAATTGTGATTTTCTGAATTTCAATTGGGCTATTCTGAATTTCAATTGTGATTTTCTGAATTTCAATTGTGCTTTTCTGAATTTCAATTGTGATTTTCTGAATTTCAATTGTGATTTTCTGAATTTCAATTGTGCTTTTCTGAATTTCAATTGTGCTTTTCTGAATTTCAATTGGGCTTTTCTGAATTTCAATTGTGATTTTCTGAATTTCAATTGTGATTTTCTGAATTTCAATTGGGCTTTTCTGAATTTCAATTACGATTTCTGAATTTCAATTACGATTTCTGAATTTCAATTATGCTTTTCTGAATTTCAATTGGGCATTTCTGAATTTCAATTGTGCTTTTCTGAATTTCAATTGGGCTTTTCTGAATTTCAATTACGATTTCTGAATTTCAATTGTGCTTTTCTGAATTTCAATTGTGCTTTTCTGAATTTCAATTGGGGTTTTCTGAATTTCAATTGTGCTTTTCTGAATTTCAATTGGGCTTTTCTGAATTTCAATTGTGCTTTTCTGAATTTCAATTGGGCTTTTCTGAATTTCAATTGATCTTTTCTGAATTTCAATTGTGCTTTTCTGAATTTCAATTGTGATTTCTGAATTTCAATTGGGCTTTTCTGAATTTCAATTGTGATTTCTGAATTTCAATTGTGCTTTTCTGAATTTCAATTGTGATTTCTGAATTTCAATTGGGCTTTTCTGAATTTCAATTACGATTTCTGAATTTCAATTGTGCTTTTCTGAATTTCAATTGAGATTTCTGAATTACAATTGATCTTTTCTGAATTTCAATTGGAAAAGGTGTAGTAGTACACTTAAATATACGGGAGTGTAATGCACTAGTTAGTTCAATAAAGGATGATAAGTTTTGGTTGGTCTATAGGTTGGTGGTGCTGATACATAGTTATTTATGAATAACAGATAATAGAGTGTCCCGTCATACGCCTGCTTAAGAAATAGCCCATATATAAAATCGTCCTTTTTACGTAAAATATTAATGTATTTTTCTAAAATCGTTTGTAGGAATCTGAAGGCATCCTTAAAGTCATTTTAAAATTTTTTCTGTAATCACAGCTCATTGTCTGAGTTTTACGACGGGACACTCTAATGGACAATGACTTGTTGACTTTGGTTGTTGTGGTTATTACTAATGTAATAAAAAAAAATGTAGAAGAATTGCTTAAAAAACTGTTAATCTTGTTGTTCTAGGTGTTAAATTTTTTTTTTCCAATATTTTTTTTTTTATTTTTGCCCTGATGTCGTTGCCAATTGTAAAACGTCAACATTTGTGCCTTTTAAAATTTTTTGCTCAATATTTTTTGTTTATTGAACAGTTTTAAAGCAATGATTGTAATGACTTCCGTATGACCATTATAGGGAAAATATATAATAAATTATATATAAACAACATTCAATACGAATTTAATAAAAACTTTTTTCCAAACATTATTTTTAATTCAAATTTTAAAGACTGATAGGAAAGGTTGTAAGTGGCTGCAGAAGCTTTGCACATAGACTTTGAGTTCCGTTTTGATATCACGCAACGGTAATGGTGTTCCCCCGCCGTTAAACCTATTCAAACTCCTTAAGAATTTTGACCTCCAACAAATCAGATTGATCGTGCCGCTCCCTAGATCCCAGTGAAGCAATACTTTGACCAGAATTTTGCAGGCAAATGGCAGAAAATGGCCAATTGTAATTCCAAAATATCAACTGAATTTCCATTAATCCTTTTCGAATTACAATTGTTAAATTTCAAAATCGGGTCAGTCCTTCTCGTGGTCCCCATACAAACCAACCTCCCGATATTCACATAATCCTCTCAAAATTCATAAAAATAGAAATATTTAATAAAAATTTTATTTGTAGGTGTTGAACGTGTACTTTAGTAACCTAATTAAATCGGAATATAATTGGACATATAATTTGGACTTATATAAAAACCTCGACCGATATTCAGTTAAATCGGTCTATTGCAAAAAAATAAACCAATTCCACTAATATTTGATCTGTGTGTGTTTTCTACACTAAATAAAGATCTAACAAAAGATAGATCCAATCGGTCCATGTTTGGACTTGGGACCCATTTAACGGAAAACACTGGTGTAGGGTATCATATGGTCGGTCTTTACCGACAATAATTTTCTTTCTTGTTTTTTCTTTATTTAATTTTTTCCTGCATACAGCATATTCTTAATTATTTTCAAAAATATGTTTAAACATTAAAAAACTACCAAACATATTCATTATTTTACAACTTCCTTATTTTTGTTTATGTCTTTTCTTGTTAGTTAATGCTGTAAAAACAAAATAACAGATTCGTTAATCATTTTCTAACTTTAACATAATTCTATTGTCAACATGACATTACATTCGTCTTCTTGGTTGTTGTAGCGCAATTGTTGTTTTAACAAATTGCTGGTTTAGTCAGACTATCTATCGTCTGTTTATCTATCTGTCGTCCTCTCTTTTATATAATGTTGATTTATATGAATTACAATTTAAACATGTAAAAGCACTTTTTTAGTAATGTTTAACTAAAAAATATGTGTAATAATTTTAAGAGGGTTTTTACAACACACCACCAGTGGAGAATTCAAATTGACCAAAAAGATTTTTGCGATGTACGATTTTTTTGGATTTGACAAGAATAAGGAATTTTCAGTTTTGGTACGCCACATAATTAAACAAGTAAACAACAGTTATGAACATGGTTATTACGCCAATAACAGTTATGTAAAGGACATGTTTGGTGTTAGCAAACATAGTAGGGGTGTTAGCTGTTCTAAGAAATAGTTTTTAATGAGCTAATGTTTTAACGTTCCTTAAAATGACAATAATTAACTTGGTTAATCTATATATGGGGCATTCCATGTCAAATCGCACACTTTGAAATTTTTTTTTTTTAGATTTTCTCTTTTTTACCCTTCGAAAACTCTTTCAGATTTTCAGATTTTTTTGATGACTCGTTCAAAAGATATCGAATTTTTAAAAATTTGTAGTTTATTCCTTTACTCAAACTTCTTTTACTCATAACTTCTTCAATAATGGTCTAAATTTAAATTTTTTTTATTTAAGTTTTTAATTTTTTTTTTTTTTCAAAATTTTTGTTTTTTACGTACTTGTTAAAAAAAAATCCCAAAAAATTCTTAAAAGCGCTCTAATATGCGATTTTTTAATTTTAAAATTTAAATCTCATTTTTGAAAATGTTTGTACTCTTCGATTTATTTGAAAATTTTTTGTGTAAAACTTCTATCGATTCTACAAATTTTTTTCCCAGAAGGATCGTGGGACAACGATTATTTCTATTTTTTAAAATTTTTTGAAAAAATTTTATTGTAATTTTCCAAGCTTAAAATCATTTCTACTTCTCGAATAGTGTGTCATAGAGGGGTCATAAATAAGACCGAACCCCATTTTTTACGTCTTAACATTTCTTTGGAACAAACTAATACCCTATCTCCAAATTCTAAGGGGGCTCCCACACAAAACGACATTTGTTAAAAGTTGTTCCAACCGCTCTAACTGCCCTTAGAGCAACAAAATGTATGATCGACCCACAATATTTTTTTAGTCCAAACATTTTCTCTGAACACACCTACCCTCTATCTTTAATTGTTAAGGCGGTCCCCATAAAATTTTTTTTATTTTTTGTAAATTTGTTTTATTTAATCAGCTTCTACCGGTCCAATGGTGCGTCCGAGTGGGGTCATTAGTGAGATCGACCCCATATATTTTTACCCTACAACATTTTTTTAAAACATACCTATGCCCTATCTCCACTCCCTAAGTAGGCTTCCATACAAAATTACATTTTTATAAAATTTGCTCCAACTGTTATTTGTATGGGAGCCTACTTAGGAAGTGGAGATAGGGCGTAGGTATGTTTTAAAAAAATGTTGTAGGGTAAAAATAAATGGGGGTTGGTCTCACTAATGACCCCTCTCGGATGCACCATTGGACCGGTAGAAAATGTTTGGACTAACAAAATATTGTGGGTCGGTCATACATTTTATTGCTCTAAGGGCACTCGTTGGGCAGTTAGAGCGGTTGGAGCAAAATTTTAAAATACGTCGTTTTGTGTGGGAGCCCCCTTAAAAATTGGAGATAGGGTATTAGTTTGTTCCAAAGAAATTTTAAGACGTAAAAATTAATGGGGATCGTTCTAGGAAATGATTTTAATGATTTTAAGATTGGAAAATTATAATAAAATTTTTCAAAAAATTTTAAAAAATAGTAAAAATCGTTATCCACGATCCTCCTGGGAAAAAAATTTGTAGAATCGATAGAAGTTTTGCACAAAAAAATTTAAAAAAAAATCTAAAAGTACAAACATTTCCAAAAATGAGATTTAAATTTTAAAACTTAAAAATCGCATACTAGAGCGCTTTTAAGAATTTTTTTGGATTTTTTTTTTTAAATAATTAAAAAAAAAAAAAAATTGAAATTTGGACCATTATTAAAGAAGTTATAAGTAAAAAAAGTTTGAGTAAAGGAACAAACTAGCAATTTTTAAAAATTCAATATCTTTTGAACGGGTCATCAAAAAAATCTGAAAATTTGCCACGAAGGAGTTTTCAAAGGTTACTAAAAACTGTAAACAAATTGGGAAAATCTAAAAAAAAAAGTTTTCAATGTGTCCGATTTGACATGGAATGCCCCATATATATTCATGATCCTCGATCGATGTCCGTCCGTCTGTCTGTTAAAAACACGCTAACTTTTGAAAGACTTTACGGAGGCGCCTGAAGTTTGGCATATACATTGGGCATTTAGGTTGGTTAGGTTGGCATTGCAATCCAGCCAAATCGGTCCAGTGCACAGAGGGCCAGACAGATCGATTTCCGGCCAAAAGTCCTTATTAGTAAATTCTCAAAAAAGTGTTTACCAGTTTGTTGGGCATATATAGAAGAAGGTTTTCTGAACTTATCATTATGATCCAATTACACCCTTTCCTTTGACAGGTCTTCAAAATTAAAAATGTAGGTAAAAAATGTTTAAAAGTTGAGGTACTTTTTTAATTTTTTTTCCAAACTTCTATTGCTAATGTTTAACTTTTTGCTTGCGTGGGTCAACCTTATATATAAGTCTTTGTAACGAAAATAACATGGACAAATATAACTCATTTGCCTGGCAGCAATTCGCGTGAAAAAATTTATAATTTTTTAGCTATTTACCGAAAAAATCCTCAGCGATCCTCAGTTCGATACAATCGGTCTATATTTTTTTTTATATAGAATGGATCCATATCTTTCGAAAAAAGTTGCCCAAACTTGCTCGAAATGATAAATGGCAAAACTACAGCTATATATGCAGTGGTCCGAGATTTGTTTTTAAAAAAATAATTTAACCCAAAATAATGTTTTACGGCTTGAGTAGTTTTTTTTATCGACAGAGAGTGCTTTAAGTGTAGGAATAAAAATTATCTACATTTCTAGTTTTTTTGTAGAATTATGGAAAATATCAGTTACACCATTTCCAATTAAATTCAAAGAATTTTTATTGAATTTCCAAAATAAAGAAAAAAATGAATAATTTGTCGTCACCATTTCCAAAAGCTTTTCTGAAACTAAGTCATTTACACCATTTCCATATTTATATCAAAAAAAAAAATATATATAAAAATTATGTGAGTAGATTTAACTGCAGACACTCTCAATACTCTGAAAACTAATTTTTAGTTAGATCAGACAAAGTTAAAAAATCTAGCCGCCATAAAAACAAAATTTGAGTTAAATCGGACAATTATTAAAAAAAATTGTCCGCCATATTGGATGTGCCATTTTGATTTTCTTAGTTTTTAGTTAAATTTTGAAATCAGCGACCCCGAAATACTCTAGAAGCACATTTTCAGCCGGATCCAACAACGATGAAGACTTTAGGCCGGAGTTGGATCATTCTTTAAACTTTAAGAAGCATATTTAGTCCGCCATTTTGTTTTTCAAAAATCGGAGTAACAATTCTTATTCAGTAACTCCAAGACCAACATAAAACAAAATTTAAGTTCAATCAGACAATTTTTAAAAAAAATTTTCCGCCATATTGGATCCGCCATTTTGATTTTTTTTGGTTTTTAGCTAAATTTTGAAATCAGCGACCTCGAATTCCTCTAGAAGCACATTTTCAGACTGATCCAACAACGATAAAGACTTTTGGCCGGAATTGGATCATGCTGGCCCTGTGTGCACTGGATCGATTTCGCTTGATTGCAATACAAACCTGACCAGGTAAATCTGGACTTGGGCCTTCAGATTATTTTTTATTATGAAGCCAGATACTCTAAGGAGCCATTTAGACATTCCCATTTAAAGTTTAATTAAATTCCAAAAACTTCCGATTTTATTCGCGATTTTAATTTGTTTAAAATCCACAAAAAATTAAGAAGTGGTAAACTACACCATTCTTTTTTCCACAATTTTTTAAAACTTTTTCGCTTACAGTAGAGGATTTTAGCTTTCAATTTGAAATTTCGATTATCGAAATCCGATGTTTACTTAAGGAGTTATAGATCTTCAAAGTACATCAATAAACGATTTGAAAATCCTAAAATCATTTATAAACAAAATTAAAAAAAAAAAAAAAATCTTTTTATATGGGCATAATTTAAAAAAACAAAAGACTTTTGTGTCCTATTAAAATGATGACTGATTTTTTTTGTAAAAATGTTATACTTTCATAATATGTTAATTAAAAATAATCAAAAGAGGTGAAAGTTGACGAAAATGCACTAAAAAAATGCATTTGCATTTAAAAAAACATTTTTTTAATAAAACAATTTTTTTTTTAACTTTCAAGTTTAATGTAGAGGACTTAAGCTTTTAATTTCAATTTTGATTTTAAAAATCTGATATTTACTTAAGAAGTTATTGCTCATCAAACTACACTACTTTTTCAAATTTTGTGATTTTAAAAAATTGAAAATTGCGAATAAAATCGCGAGATTTTGGAATTTAATAAAACTGTAAATGGGAATGTCTAAACGGCTCCATAGTGTATCTATGTACACAATATAAAGATCCCAGGTAAAAAAATACCCTTTTTCTCGTGATGATTAATGGAAAAGGCGTATATCGTACAAAATTATTTTTGAAAATTGGGGGGGTCAAAACTGATTTTTGAGACATGGTTTGTTCGGCATTTTTTCTTAGAATTTTATGCAGAATCCAAATATCCTAGACGATTTTGTCAAAGATTTTGCTCCGAACAATTCACTCCGCTCTATTATATATACCCTCTATCACTTGAGTGTAGGGTATAAAAAAAAAATAATTTCAAACAAAAAATTGCTGATTTTCGAATCGAAAACCATATCTAATTGAGTTGAAACTTCCACAATTATTTTTTTAAACCTAATCATAACTTTTTATCCAACCCAAATAGGCTTCATCATATTTATGAAATGGTTTCATAAATGCTTTTGTCACAAAATTTCATTCAACCTTTGCTAGTTATATGATGTTGTATGACAAAAATCGATGTATGCGTTTCATAACATTTCAAGATATAGTGAAAAAAATCGTTTTTTAAATAAAATTATTGAAACATTGCAACGAAATTGTTATGAAACTCTACGTTCCCGAGTAAAAATGAATACATATAATTTTACATTATTTGATGTATGTATATATTATATACATACATCAAATAATGTAAAATTATATGTATTCATTTTTACTCAGCGTTTAAAAGGCTACGTTAGCTACCCGTTTTTTTGCTTTTGCTTTTCATATCACTTCAAACAATTTCAATATTATAAGTTACAGCTTTTGTTTACTTTTCTTTTTTGTGTTTGCTTTAACTACAACAACATGAAAAAAATAAAAACTCCAAACAGAGCAGTAGCGGAAAACAAATTTTATTGTTATAGCCTACAAATATACTACAGTAGTATATTTGTA
This sequence comes from Pegoplata infirma, assembly GCA_963921195.1. Taxonomy (NCBI): domain Eukaryota; kingdom Metazoa; phylum Arthropoda; class Insecta; order Diptera; family Anthomyiidae; genus Pegoplata; species Pegoplata infirma. The sequence continues at coordinate 270,223,740 of OY992536.1, forward strand.
GGCTACAAATATACTACAGTAGTATATTTGTAGGCTACAGTATTACTACAGTATTACTACAGTAGTATTACTACAGTAGTATTACTACAGTATTACTACAGTAGTATTACTACAGTATTACTACAGTATCACATTGTAAACAAATGTTGCAATATAAAAACGTGATCATATTAAAAACTTCGTTAAGATGGTGTAAAATGAATACAACATCGAAAAAAGAATAATAATAATTTTTAATAAAATTCTTTTAATTTTGGTCAAAAAAAATATAGAAAAATTTTGAATTTTGTCGAATTTTTCGATATTTTTGAATATGTATGCGATTTTAATATTATCGGTCTAGACGCTCAGAAGTTATGAGAAAAACCGTGACATCAACATTGGGTTAGAGATGGGCGCTGGTCACGTGATTTGCGTGATTCACGTGAATCACGCGTGAGTGATTTTCATTTAAATCACGTGAATGTGAGTGAGTGTGAGCTGAAAAAAAATCTGAGTGAGTGAGTCATTTATTTTTTGCGTGAGTTTGCGTGATAAGATTTTTAGATTAGTCCAATTTTTTTATTTTTTGTGGTTTTTTTTGTGGTATGAAAATTTTATTGCGTGAGTAGATTTTGCGTGACTTACGCGTGAGCGTGATTGAATCTGGCGTGAGTAAGATTTTTATTACTCACGTGAATAGTGAGTGAGCGTGAGTAAAAAAAAAAATTGCATGAGTGATTCGATTATTTTTGCGTGAGCTTGAGTGAGTGTGAGTCAAAATCCACTCACGCACCCATCTCTACATTGGGTATTTCGAAAATTCACGTGTTGAAAAATACACAAAAAATGATTTTAATTAGAGATGGGCGCGTGAGTGATTTTTGACTCACACTCACTCACGCCCACGACAGGAATTTTTGAATCACGCACACTCACTCACGAGCAAATTTTTTCTACTCACACTCACAAAAACGTGAGTAAATTTAATACAACTCACACTCACGTGCACTCACTCAAGCTTCACTCACACTCTCGTTGACTCACACTCACGAAACTCTTATTCATACAAAAAAAAATTTAAAAACTAAAATTTGAAAAATCTTTTAAAATTTTCAACAAAATTTAAAGTTCAGCGTAACTTAAAAAATCGACTCACGCACACTCACGCAAAAATCTTACTCACGCACACTCCACTCACACGCGCGTGAGTAAAATTGAATTTAGTCACACTCAAGCGTGGTCACGCGTGAATCACGTTCTAATCTGCTCATGTGCCCATCTCTACTTTTAATGACAAGGGAATACCACAACAATGTTTGCCAAAGTTTTTTTTTGAGAAGTTAAATTATAATTTTACATTAAAACAATCCAACCCTATTCTTTATACACATTGAAATAAAACAGTTATGTTAAACAAGATAAGTGTGTGTGTGTGTTATAGTTTTATTAAATTTTCTCTTTGTAGGCTACAAAAACAATATTTGTAGGCTACCAAAAATAATTTGTAGGCTACAGGTAGGCTACCAAAAATAATTTGTAGGCTACAGGTAGGCTACCAAAAATAATTTGTAGGCTACTTGTAGGCTACACAATTCTAATGTTTTTGTTTTTTTGCTACTTATTCATTTTTAAAAACAATCGTAAGCTCTCGCTACAAAAACAGAAATGTGCAAGTATTAGTAGTTATAGCAATTGAATGATTTACATATTGTTTGTTTTTAAAACTACACATATCGTCAATTTTGGTTGTTTTAGCTACTTTCTTCGTAGTAATTTAAACGCTGGTATATATAGCCATATGAAATAATATGTTTTCATATCAAACAAAGTACATAATTATATCTCGCATTGAGTTTTTCCAAATGTTTTAAATGGAGTTATATAAAATTACATCTAATGATAACCATATTAATATATAAATACATGTGGGAGACATAATCATATGTGACACATATAACTTAATCTGATTGCATACATATTTATATGTGACTTTATATCAAATAACGTATACGAGCATATTTAAAAAAAATCCAATATCATTATATATATAATTATATATGACTTACAAGAAACCATTTAAAACTATATATGGTTCCATCTTAAAAAACGAAAAAATTTTTTTTCAAATATAATTATATATGGTCGCACATATAACTCTATATACAGTTATATAAAACTATACATGGCATCAAACATTTATTTTTTTAATATTATCAAAGATATAATTATAAATGGCTTATGAGATACCGTATATAGTTTTGTAAGGTACCATATAAATACAATTTTTTTTTTAAACTCTATATATAATTTTAAATGGTGGCACATGTAACGCCATATAAAATGTTATACAATTGTATAAGGTAAAAAATATTTTTTTCTTTCACAATATTTTATATATAATTATGCATACTTTTATATGACAGTATTTTTTAATGTTGCATCATATATATTTATATTTAAGTATACAAGAGAGCTTGTATAATTATATATGATTCTCAAAGCACCTAAAATCAGTCAAAAAAAAAATATATATAAATTCTATAAATTTTTAAATAGAAAAAAAATCTGTTTAATCCATTGTATTTTAAAACTTAAAAAAATGCATATTGGATTTTAAAAGTTAAATGTTTAAAAAATGCATATAACTTAAATAGTTGTGTGTAACTTTATATAAGATCATATAAGGTAATATATGATGCTTGGGGACCCCGAGTTCGATTCCCGGCTCAACCCAGAAAAAAACTATTTTTTTTTTAATTTTTTAAAAAAGAAAATATGTTTTTAAAGCTTTTTGTTTTTTCTAAACTTAAAAATATTGAATAATTAAATTTTTATGATAAAATCGAAAAATAAATATTATTTATTTATAGTTACACAGAGAGAACAGTTTAGTTGTGCCAGCAGAATTTAGAGCCAACTGCATAGTTTAATAACAACAACCGAAATTTTCGGTTGCCATAACCAAAATTTGTTTTGAAAATTTAACTTCTGTTGGTCCAAATAAATTTCGGTAATCGCAACCGAAAATTTCAGTTGTTGTATTTAAACCATGCAGTTGGCTCTTAATTCGGCTGGCACAATTAAACTGTTTTTTCTGTGTATATAATTTTATATATTACATCATATAAGTTAATATATGGTTCCTAGGGACCCTGGGTTCGATCCCCGGCTGAGCTAAGAAAAAAAGTTGTTTTTTTTAATTTTTTTTTAAAGAAAATATGTTTTAGAAGCTTTAATTTTTTGCTAAACTTAAAAATATTGATTAATTTATTTTTTATGATAATATTTAGAAATAAATATTATTTATATATAGTAATATAACTTTCTATATTGCATCATATATGGTAATATATAATTCTTGAGGACCCTGAGTTCGATTCCCGACTAAGTCAAGAAAAAAATTATTTTTTTTTTAATCTAAATGATTTTTTAATGCGTTTTCGTTTTTCAAATTTAAAAAAAAATAAAATCCCTGAATTTTAACAAAAATATTTCAAAAATAATTATATTTTGATATAATTAGATATTATTTAATCCGAAGAAAAAAATATTTTAAAACTTTAATGTTTAACCATCAATATCTCTGGTTTTAAGAGAGCTAAAGTCCTCAGATCAAGCTCAAATCAAAGCTTTATTTGTTGCCAATAATTAAAAGTGTATTTGGTTCGAACTTATATTAGCAATATTTTCAGATAAAATTATTTTTGTCTGAAAAAACTTCCGAAAAAAACTTAAAACTCATTATTTGGCCGTTGGTGAGTAAAAAAGTTTATACATGTTTTATACCATTTTAAAGGTATTTTTATTAAATATACAACGGCAGAAAGAAAATTTGGATCCGATGAAAAATGTGAAGCTCATAAGCCAAAAACCGTTTTTACTTTAAAGCTTTATAACTTGGAAAATTAAGAGCATTGGAAGATGGAAATCATGTTGTTGAACTCAGTATTAAACCCCCTATTAGCTCAGCAAATAAACTAAAAAAAAAAAAAATCACAAATTTTAGCAAAAATTTTCTAAGTCTTTTTTAAAATTTTGTTCAAATTCAAGTCGAATATAATTTGATGCAATCATATACCCGATAAGATAAACTGGATTTAATTATATATAAGTTAAACTTGATATAATTATATATGATAAACTATTTTCAAAAATTTTCTAAGTTTTTTTAAAACATAGTCTTTTAAAGTTGTCATTTATTAACAACGTCCGCTGGGTCAGAGGGTAGAGATTGCGATTACAAAACAGTTGGTAGCTGTTCGATTTCCCGCCGCTCGAAGTTTTTTTTTTTTTTTAAATAAATTTTAATTATATATATTTATATCTTAATATTGAAAAAAATTGTTTGGATAAAACTTTATCAGTTCTAAAAATAGATTTTATTGTTCGGATTAAATTATATATAGTTCTAAAAATAGATTTTTTTTTTCGGATAAAATTTTATCTAAAGTTTTTTGTAATATTTTTTTTTTCTTTCGTATGAAATTTTATCTTTTTTTATCCAGCTAAAAAAATCTTTTTTTTTTGTCTTGGTCCAATAAGATCCAACCATTTTTCGGATGAAATTGTATCCCACCGATTAAAACTGATCTAATTAGATAAACCCACTTTTCGGATCAAATTGTATCCGTCCGGTTAAAACTGATCTAATCTTAGCGATCCATTTTTCGGATCAGTGCTGATCTTTCAAATCTCGGATCTATCAACAGATCTGGAATAATATAAGAACATATATTGCTCCATACAAAAATTTTTACTCGGGTTAATATTATAAAATGTCATGTTATAGATATTACTTAATTTTTCTTAAAAAATTTCATCCCATTTATGAAACAATTAAATTGTATTTCATCAGTCTTATGTAATATTTCATAAATATAAAGAAAATTTTGTATAAATACGAAAAACCATTTAATAATATTTATGAAATATTTCATAGTATTTATGAAGCATTTTATAAATACCCGAGTAAAAATAATTTAATATGATCTTATATATTTTTATATAGTCATATTATTTCATATATGATCATATGTGACACTATGTCTTGCGAGATAAATTTATATAATCAATTTTGATGTGCAATTTTTTTAAGATATCGCAATACATAACTATATTTTGTAACATCTGGTCCCATGCATCGTTGCAAATTTCTAAGTGTTTTATATAAAATTTTATATGCCTCCATTATTTTTTATTTTTTTTAAGTTTTTCCAAGAACATATTTTTATCGCAAATATTTTCAAAGTGTTTTATATAAAATTTCATATGACTTCATATTTTTTTATTTTTCTAAGTTTTTTTCAAGCACTACTTTTTTATCACGAATATTTTCTAAGTGTTTTATATAAAATTTTATATGACTCCATCTTTTAAATTTTTTCTAAGTTTTTTTCAAGGAACATTTTTTTTATCGCAAATATTTTCTAAGTGTTTTATATAAAATTTTATATGATTCCATTTTTTTAATTTTTTCTAAGTTTTTCCAAGGACAAATTTTTTTGAAAATATTTTCTAAGTGTTTTATATAAAATTTGACACGACTCCATTTTTTGAAATTTTTCTAAGTTTTTTTCAAAAACAACTTATTTTTATTATTTTAATTTTTCAACTTTTTATAAAAACATAAAAAAAACATCCGATTTATAAAGTTGTATAAATTTTAATATAATTGGATATAATTTTATATCATTGGATTAGACCAAAACTCGTATCAAAGTCGATATAAAGTTATATAAACTGATATTATTAGATAATATTCGATCAAATCTTATGAAACCATTTTTCGTATAAGATTATATCAAAATAGACACGAACCCATATTAAATTATATATTGTGTCATATCATTTTCTTTACTCGGGTAATAAGAATTCGTTACATAAATATGATAAAATAATAAAAAAAAACATTTCATATATTTTAAAGGATTTATGAAACATTTCATAATATTTATGAATAGTTTCATATTTAAAAAAATATATATAAAATCATTTATTTTTATATCTTTGTTGAGAGTATTTTTAAAATATTAATCGATAATATTATTATCTCTATCACTAATTGTAGGTGGAGGGTATTAAAAAATTGTCTACCCAATAATATCATCTTACACACTAAAAACGCATTAGTTCAATAATAAATTTGGCATTCATTACAATACTTTTTTTATCTAGTGCTTGACCACACAATTTGAAAACTATCTTTTTGTATTCTATAAAACAATTCTCCAATTATTTCTTTTTCTTCATCATATCATATCTCTACAAAGTACCGTAATATTCAATGCTACCATTCAAATTTCAAATTTAAACAACACCCATTGACTAAAACACCATTACCGGCAAATAGTCTGGTTGAAAGTTTGCAAGACAAACAAATTTGAGAAGAAAAATGAATAGCAACAAAACACATGTAGCCAATTTGCGTAAATGTTTTACCTTTTACGAGTTCGACAAAAAAAAAAAAACAACAATACCAGAGTGCAACAGAGATACAACACAAAAATCAATTACAACTAACTAAAAATGATCATCAAAAATCTATAAAAAAAAAAATTATGGTTGAATGGTTGTGCGCAGGATCAATGCACGTTAGTACCATTACAACGCTTCATATTCTACTTTCAAATATTAACAACATTTTTGACTCATATTGAATTACCCAGCTTTAAGGCTTATAGAATGTAAAGCAAAAATTTAAACTTGAACGAACTTTGAAGAACAAAAAAAAAACAAAAAAACTGCTGCACACATTAAAATTGAGATTATGTAACCTCTGTAAATGTAATGGTCAATAAAAAAAAAACACAGAAAATTACAGGAGAAAAACACAAAATAACTACAAATGAAAACATGAACTAAACAAACATTGGGTTAGTAATAATATTTTAACTGCTGTTTCATATTGTTACTACATCTGGAGGAGAATTTTAAAAGAAGGAAGGTGTGTTTGATTTAACGTTAAGTTTGTAAAATTCATTATTTCCTAAAGATCTAACGATAAGATGTGTTTCGTATCTCAGAATCGAATGAAAAATCAGAGGTTTTTTTGTATATTGAAATTTTCGAATTTAAAGAAATTTTTATTGTAAAAAAATTTTGAGATTCTGAGGCATATGTTTGGTTTTAAGTGGCTGCTGACGTTTTACATCAGCACAAGTAGACTCTGAGGTCCGTTGTGATACCATGGGGTTCTGAGGCATGGAAGAATATTAAATGTCTGAAACCATTGAATCATGATAATGTTTTGCTGTACATTTGAATAGGTGTCCTTTCCAAAGCAACATTTTTCTAGAAAAAATAATGCTATATTAATTTGTCATTCCAAAAAACGCATTGAGATATCGGTTGAGGACCCCATTGTGTTTATAAATTATTGATATCCGTAAATTCGTAATCGAGTGAGTATGTATGACTAATGATGCTGTCATCAGCGAAAGAATATATAAGTTTAGACCAGTCATGCATCCACCAATTTGGTGAGAGCAAAGTGGTTGCTCTGGATATTTCCAAAGCATTCGATCGTGTGTGGCACGGTGCCCTCGTTTCAAAGCTTATTGCTTTTGGTGTCGGTAGTGAATTTTCTAGATTTATATCGAGCTTTCTCTGTAACCGCACTATACGTGTTGTTATAGATGGGGTTTCATCAGATGAATTCCATCTTAGTTCGGGGGTACCGCAAGGTTCCGTTCTTTCTCCCACACTTTTTCTTATTTTTCTAAATGACCTTCTAAGTCAAACTTCCAATCCTATCTATTATTTCGCAGATGACAGCAACATTTGTCATTCATTTTCCTTTAATCATAGACCTTACCGAGGTTGAAGCTATGAGGCAGAACATGAATGACACACTCAATCACGACCTTTCGACGATCACTGAGTGGGGTCTTGCTAATAGGGTCGATTTCAATGCTCGTAAGACCCAGTGTTGTATGTTGACCCACAGACGGTATGTGGAATCAACGTCATCTGTATACATGGGGGGTATAGCTATCGAGGAATCAGACACTCTTGATGTTCTAGGCATGAAAATTCAATGTGATGTTAGCTAGAACCAGCATGTTTTTAAAGTGTCGAAAGAAGCATTCAAGTGCCTTGGTTTTTTAAAACGGTGCAAGAATTACTTCACTACGTCTGATCTCCTTACTATCTATACCTCCTATATCCGACCGAAAATGGAATACAACTCCCATATCTGGGCAGGAGCTTCAAGGTCTATCTTGGAGCTTCTGGACCGGGTGCAAAGGAGTGCGTTGAAGCTCATCAATGACAGTAGGGTATCCAGCTCTATTGACTCATTGGAGCATCGTCGGAATGTGGGTTGTGTGTCATTGTTCTATCGATATTACCATGGTAAGTGTTCAGCTGAGATAGGCGAACTCTTCCCGGAGACGCGGGTGCATGCTCGTAGTACTCGTCTATCCAGTAGATCACATCCATTCGTAGTCGAATGTCCAATGTATCGCACAACGCATTACAGAGAAAATTCGTTTCTCAGTCGAACCAGCCGTATGTGGAATAAACTTCCTGCAGTTGTCTTCCCAGTCAGCTACGACATAGAAAAATTCAAATTAAACGTCCACAAACACTACTCCCTCTTTCCTCCTCCTCATAACCTATTTTCCTAATACCAACACAATGCATTGCATTAGTAGGGGGCATCCCCTGAGTGTTGGCTCAAAGTAAAAAAAAAAAGGACCAGTCATGCGCATTTTTGTAATTCCTATTCCCGCGGGAATATGCTAAAAAATGCTGCTTGTGCGCTGTCGACACACATACACTATAAAATTCTGTTGCTTGGGCAAATTTTTTGACTTTTCGCTTGCTACTACCCACACAAGCATAAATGTTATAGTATGTGTGTGCGCCGCACCGCTGGTTTAGACGTAAAATTTAGCAGATCGTTCAAAAAAATTAAAAAGAGAGATGGCGAAAGAACGGATCACTCAGGAACTCCCGAATTCAATATAAAATCACGGGAGGAAAAACCATCGATAACAACACGAATAGTCTGTTTATGTAAGAAGCTCGATATAAGTCGAGTAAATTTGTTCCCAACATCGAAAGCTATTTCGGGATAAGTGCACTATGCCAGACTCGGTCAAATGCCTTTGAGATGTCCAAAGCAACTAATTTACTCTCACCCAGGCGGTGAATAGAACGAGTCCATTGTTCTGAAAGAAACGCCATTAGGTCACCAGTGGAACTACTTCTACGGAAGCCATATTGACGGTCATTAAAAAGATCATTGGATTCGAAGTAGTTGACCAGACAAAAATTCAACATATTCTCCATAACCTTTGAGAGATTAGAGCAAATTGCTATGGGGCGATAGTTTTCCGGGTTGTTAGCTGCACCTTTCTTAGAAATTGGTTGGACATTGGTAACTTTCCAATAGTTGGGAAATATACCTGTACGGTATGAAATGCAAACGAGGTTACGCAGAGGTCGAGCCAGTGTCGAATAGAATTTCTTCAGAACCAAGGCCGGAATACCGTCCGCTGCACGTGCACGAAAAAACATCGGGTATTGTACAAGATATTCTTGGGAGTATGGGCGGGGTGAGATTTCTATCTGGAAGAGAGGCGTTCTTGGCAAAAGTTTCGGCCAGAAGATTAGCCTTATCAACTGGTACGATATAGATTTGATCACGATCTAAATATGTCGGGATTGAAGAGCTTGAATTGTCCCTAATTTTCTTCACGAAAGACCAAAAGCTTTCACTGTCCCTATAGGCAAATAGAACACTGGCACGAAGGCGTTGTTCATGTCTGCTTGCGCATCAGGTCCGTGGCCGGATTCATGTCCTGACGCCAGTTTCTAAAGGCCTCTTCCCTAGAATGGATAGTGTTCCTGCATGTCCTCTTAAACCAGGTCTTATCTGAGTTTCGATGGGATTAACTTTTTCGTTTCAAGTGTAAAAAAAAAATATTGATGAAAAAAAAAATTGATGAAAAAAAAATTGAGGAAAAACAAAACATTGATAAAATAAAAATATTGATGAAAAAAATATTGATGTAAAAACATATTGATGAAAAAAACAAAATATATTAATGAAAAAAATATCAATGAAAAAAATATTGATGAAAAATTATGTTTCAAAAAAAAACAAGTAAGAAAATTATAGTCGGTCAAGACCGACCATATGATACCCTACACCAGTGTTTTCCGGAAAATGGGTCCCAAGTCCAAACACGGACCGATTGGATCTATCTTTTGTTAGATCTTTATTTAGTGTAGAAAACACACACAGATCAAATTTTAGTGGAATTGGTTTATTTTTTGCCAATAGACCGATTTAACTGAATATCGGTCGAAATTTTTGTTAGGGGGTCTAAGTAAAAAAAATGGTCCAATTATATTCCGATTTGATTAGGTTACCAAAGTACACGATTAACACCTAAAAATAAAATTTTTATCAAATATTTCCAATACATGAATTTTGAGGGAATTATGTGAATATCGGGAGGGTGGTTTGTACGTGGACTACCAGAAGGACTGGCCCGATTCCTTTTAAATTTGAAGTGATGATTTGTGCGTACAAAATTTGATTACCTGTTTAACTTCAAAGCGATATCTATTATAATACAGTTATTAGAGTCATTTAAGCCGAATTCAAAAGAGGCGTTTTGAATTTGAACCATTTTTCGGATACAAAATCTCTCAGAATCTGATACAGTTTTCGTATAGAAAAAGTCTCAGAATCTGGGGAAGCTGTCGAAGACAGCTATCACTTCTTATGTGAATGCCCTGCGCTGTCTTTTAGAAGATTTAAACTATTTGGCTCTTATTTCTTTCAGAGCTTATTGGAAATTCGGAGCGAGAATCCTTGGACTCTACTGGCATTTATAAAAGCTTCAGAATGGGATGCATAACTGGAAACAATGCGAGTGATAAAATTGAAGAGAGAAGGTTTCGACCATTAAAGGAATCATAATGGGCCACATCAAGGCCTCTATGGACGTTAGTTTTGTATAAACCGACGTCATCCTTCACAACCTAACCTAACCTAACCTCAGAATCTAAAACATTTTTCTTAAAGAAAAAGTATTGGAATATTTTTTGGATAGAAAAAGAAAAATTTCCAGTAGATAAGACATTTTTCAAATGGAGAAAGTCTCAGAATATGAGACATTTTTCGTATAGAATCTGAGACATGAAAAAGTTTATAGAAACTAATGTATATTTTTCGTACAGAGAAGTCTTAGAATCGGAGACATTTTTCGTTTAGAAAGGTCTCAGAATCTGAGACATTTGTCGTATCAAAAAATCTTAAAATATGAGACATTTTTCTTACAGAAAAAATCTCAGAATCTAAAACTTTTTTCGTATAAAAAAAGTCTAAGAATCTGAGGCATTTTTCGTATTGAACAATTTTAAGAATCTGAGACATTTTTCGTATAGAAAAAGTCTCAGAATCTGAGACATTTCTCGTATAGACAAATTCTCAGAGTGTGAGACATTTCTCGTTTAGCAAAATTTTTGGAATCTGAAACATTTTTCGCATGGAAAAAGTCTCAGAATCTGAGACATTTCTCGTATAGACAAATCCTCAGATTTGTCGTATAGAGAAATCCTCAGAATCTAAATCGTATAGAAAAAGTCTCTGAATCGGAGACATCTAAAATATATTTTTCGCATAGAAAAGTCTAAGAATTCGTATGGAAACGTCTCAGAATCTGAGATATTTGTCGTATAGAAAAATATAAGAATTTGAGACATTTTTAGAAAAAGTCTCAGTATCTGCAACATTTTTCGTATAGAAAAAGTCTCAGAATCTGCGACATTTTTCTTATAGAAATAGTCTCTGAATCTGAAACGTTTTTCGTATAGAAAAAGACTCGGAATCTGAGGCATTTTTCTTATAGAAAAAGTCTCAGAATCTTATTCTGCAACATTCTAATTCCTGTCTTAATCGATTTGTGAAGGAATTCCTTCAGTTAGGCTTGAATACTTAATTTATTGTTCCTGCAATAAAATGGGTGGAATATGAAGCGCATAAAATTTTCGTTTTAAAATATGTTTTTTTCATAAATAATATTTCCTTATATTATTTAATTTTTTGCAAAAATCATCACTACAATGGCTTTAGGAAAATAATCCTCACCTTTACCAAATTATGGCCATTGAAGGTGGTGGTTGGCTGGTTGCTGAAAAAAAATATATATTAAAAAAAATATATATACACTGATGATTATAATCATCATTATTACCCAAAGTATAGTTGTTTTGCAATTTTGACCATAGAAAAATAACAACCATTAGTATAAATAAAACGAATTGAAACGAAATTTCATATTTTATGATGGCAATAAGAACCGGAGCAAAGATGCCTTTTAAAGGAGCTTAAGTCACAATTTCTTACATTTATACATTGGCTACATAGACGGGGTGTAATAATGAACAAACAATAACTGCCAAACATAGATAAATTGAATTAACGAGCAAATTTTTTTTATTTGCAGTTTTGTGTTTTTTGTATTTTTGCTATTGGTGCAACATACTAGAGTTACATAAATGGTACTTCAAAAGCACCACTTTACTCGATGGTAGTTCATAATAGGCAGTCATAACATGCAGTTATAGTTTTGTTACACAAATCGTAATCGACAACAACAAAAAATTTGTATCACTTGTAATGCTAATATGAGCGCAGTGTTGCAGGCAGGGTTTTAAAGGAGTGTAATCTTTAAAAATTATTTCAAAACTTATTGAAATATATCTGAATACAGTAAGAACAAGTAGCAGAATTAAAATAGGTTGTGCAAAATTTTAAATGAAATTTTAAACAAGTAAAAAGTTAAATTCATCCTTGCCTATTGATACCCTCCTGAAAGAAAAAAAATTTAATGAAAAAAACTTAATTTGACAAAAAAAAATTTGTTAAAATTGGAAAAAGAAATCGACTTTGAGAAAAACAAAATTTAGAAAAAAAAAATGGCAGAAAAAAATTTGGGATAAAAAATAGAAATTTTTTTTAAAATAATTTTGTACTTTTTAAAATACCATTCTGGGTCCAATTCTGATCAAATATTTCAACAAACAGCCTAGTTAAAGCATTTTTTATTTTAAGGTTATGTGGAATGACTGAAGATTTTCATATTTACTAGTTATCCCGAGCAGTATTTCATTTAGGCGATATCGGTTCAAGGGTTCAAAAGTTATGAATTAAAATGTAAGCACACCTCGAACATTTTGGTACATTCATGATAACCTAAAAATACACAATGCTTTAATTCGGCTGCTGGTAGACATATGTGAGCAAAATTAAACACCGAAAGGTATTTAAACAAGGACGAACATATTTTTGTTAAAAATAAAAAAATCGCGCATTTTTTTCACCAAAAATTTTTTTCGCGATTTTTTATACCCTCCACTCTAGTGATAGAGGGTATATATAAGTTTGTCATTCCGTTTGTAACACCTCGAAATATTGGTCTGAGGCCCCATAAAGTATATATATTCATGATCCTCGATCGATTTTAAGACGATCTAGCGATGCCCGTCCGTCCGTCTGTCCGTCTATCTGCCTGTTGAAAACACGCTAACTTTGTAAAGACTTTACGGAGGCACCTGAAGTTTGACATATATGTTGGGCATTTACCTGGTCAGGTTGGTATTGTTATCCAGCGAAATCGGCGCAGTGGTTCAACAGTTATCAGCAAAAGACTGAATTTCGGCACGGCTTTTTCATGAATTTACGAGATAAAACACACGATAACTTTCGAACGACAATTCTGAGAGCGCTGAAGTGTGGCATATGTATTTGTCATATGTATTTGTCGTCTAGTGGTTCAAATGTTATAAGCAAAACCATGAATTTCAGATTGGTTTCACCTAAAATTCACGTGTTGAAAAACCCGTGTTTAAAAAAAAAACAAGCGTTAACAAGTAGAAAAGTTAAATTCGACTTGGCCGAATCTATGAATACCCTCCACAATGGCCATTTTAAGTGATAGTAAATTTTCTAACGTGAAAAAAATAACAGTTATGATGAGAAATATTTTATTTTGTGTAAAAAATTTTTTTTTTAGTAATTTTTTAAAAAAAAAAAAAATACTAATTTTTTTTTTGAGTGTAAAATTTTTTCGAATTATACATTCAAAAAAAATTTACTAATTTTTTTTTGAGTGTAAAATTTTTTCGAATTTTACATTAAAAAAAAAAATTTACTAATTTTTTTTTTTGAGTGTAAATTTTTTTTTTGAGTGTAAAATTTTTTTCGAGTGTATTTTTTTTTTGTTTTGGTATAAAAATATTTTTGAGTGACAAAAATACGTTTTAAAATATTTTTGTGACTTACCAATGGTTTTAAAACACTTTTAACGGGTTTTCACCACATGAATTTAAGGTGAAGCTAATCTGATATTCACGGTTTTGCTAATAACTTTTTTACCACTGGACCGATTTGGGTGAAATTCAATACGAACTAGGCTGGAGGAACGAAAAATATATATGCCAAGCTTTAGCATCCTCAGAATTGATTTTCGAAAGTTATAGTGCTTTTTATCTCATAAATTCACGAAAAACCCTTGCCGAAATTCAGTCTTTTGCTCATAACTTTTGAACCACTTTACCGATTTCGCTGGATTGCAATACCAACCTGACCAGGTAAATGCACAACATATATGCCAAACTTCAGGAGCCTCCGTAAAGTCTTTCAAAAGTTAGCGTGTTTTCAACAGACAGACAGACAGACAGACGGACAGACGGACGGACGGACGGACGGACGGACGGACGGACATCGCTAGATCGTCTTAAAATCGATCGAGGATCATGAATATATATACTTTATGGGGTCCTAGACCAATATTTCGAGGTGTTACAAACGGAATGACAAACTTATATATACCCTCTATCACTAGAGTGGAGGGTATAAAAACAATTATAAGCCACAAAATTATTTACAGAGTATTTTTGTCACTCAGAAATATTTTTACATAAAAAAATAAATTTACACTCGAAAAAAATTTTGCACTCAAAAAAAAAATTAGTAAATTATTTTTTTTTTTACAAAAATGACAAAAAAAAATTTTTACATTAAAAAGTTTACTATCCTTTAAAAAGGGCATTGTGGAGGGTATTCATAGATTCGGCCAAGTCGAATTTAACTTTTATACTTGTTTTTTTTTTTAAATTTTATTTTTTCAAAATAATAAAAATCGATTAGATATGATGCAATCTACACTCAAAAAAATACGTTAGTAGATTTACTAATTTTTTTTGCTAATGCTAGTTAGCTAACTTTTAGCAAATTTTTAGTTGAGATTAGGTTAGGTTAGGTTAGGGTGGCGGTGCCAGATGGGCACTCCGCATAGACCAGTTGGTCCATAGCGATACCACAAAACTCTTTCCGCTTATCGATGTAAACTAAATACATTGACCTTCATCGCGAACTGTTTCAAACTCTTCAGGTCTATCCTCGTAATTTCCTCCAAAGTCTCGAACTGTGAACTTCCCATAATTGATAGTCGAGTTCGTGCCAAAGCCGGGCAGTGACACAGGATGTGTTCAATGGTCTCCTCGACGTCTGGTGTCTCGCACCTTTTACAGCTTGCGTCCGTAATAAGATTCATGTTCTTGGCATGTTTTCCGACAAGACAGTGTCCCGTTATTAGACCTGTCAACATACGACATTCTATTCTCGTAAGTGTTAGTAAGAATTTTGTTCTTCCTAAATCATAGCGTGGCCATAAAATTCTGCTTATACGACTTGTCCTAAGTTCCTTCCATCTTCGATTTGCCTTGGCGACAGTAAGGGTATTTCGTTTTAGTTTGTAATGCTGGAGTGGCGGTGAAAGCATTATGGTGGTACCTATGCCATCTGCTCCAAGTTTCGCGAGTTCATCTGCTTTCTCGTTTCCTTCTATTCCTTCGTGCCCTGGTACCCATAATAAGGTAACTTCATTATTCAAGCAAAGTTGTTTTAAATTCTCGTAACACTTTAAAACCGTTTTCGATTTAATTTGGTAGCTCAAGAGTGCTTTTAGAGCAGCTTGACTATCCACGTAGAAATTAAGGGTTGCACCTTTTTCCTTTGCCATAAATTCCACAGCTTTTGATATAGCAGCTATCTCAGCCTGAAAGATACTCGAGTCTGCGGGTAATTTAAAAGATAAGTGTTGGTCTAGTTCCAATATTGTGAAACCAGCTCCCACACCATGCGATTGCTTCGATCCATCAGTAAAGATATTTATTGAGTTCGCAGGAGGGCCCTGCCAGATCGACCAGAATTCTCGATCCGGAAATCTGACTTCATATTTCCGGTCGAAAACTAGTTTGGGCACTGTGTAATCAGAGTCAATACGGTCCATATTAGCAATGTTACTGTGTCCAAAGTTGCGATACTTGAACCAATTTGACTCTTTGAGTCTGAGGCAAGCCTTGTAAGCCTCGCCCTTAGCAAAGAGATCAATTGGTAATAAGTGCAATAAAGTGTCGATAGAGTCGGCTGATGTTGTTCTCAAAGCGCCAGTGATACTCCGTCCCATTTGCCGTTGAAGCTTCTGAAACATTTTAAGCGTCACATCCTTTTCGAGTGCCTTATGCCAGACTAAAACTCTATAGAGTAAGATTGGTCTTACGATTGAAGTATAAATCCAGTAAGTGACTTTAGGTTCTAGACCCCAGGTACTGCCGAACATTTTCTTACACGCGTAATACGCGTTGTTTGCCTTTTTTACCCTTTCTTCAGAGTTCTTGTTCCAGAACAGCTTACTGTCCAAGAACACTCCAAGAAATTTGGCATGCGGTGATATTGGAATTTCAACTCCTCCCACTCGAACCCTTCTAAATTCTGGGATTTTGTATTTTCTAGTAAAAAGGACCATTTCCGTTTTCTGCGGGTTGACATTAAGTCCATTTCCTGAAGCCCACTTCCACATAGCCTTAAGTGAGCCCTCTAAAATCTCGGATATAGTATCCAGATATTTGCCACATGATAGAATAACCACATCATCAGCGTATGCTATTGTTGTGGTTCCTAAAGTCTTTAGTTCCTTTAAAATGGGGTCCAACACCAGAAGCCAGAGCAGTGGTGACAGAACCCCACCTTGTGGTGTTCCTCTAGTAGCGTAACGGGATGTTTTTGCATGACCCCATTCGGCCGTTATTTCCCGACATGAAAGCATTTGCGCTATCCATTTACTCAAACAGCTGTTAGTTGAAGCCTTGTTCAAAGCATCAACGATCGTTTCCGTATTTACATTGTTAAAAGCCCCTTCTATATCCAGAAATGCTGCAAGAGCAAATTCCTTATACTCCAGGGATGCTTCTACCTTCTGTACAAGTGAATGAAGCGCAGTCTCTATGGATTTACCCTGCTGGTAAGCATGCTGTGCATCCGATAGAAAATTCGTACCTAAATGCTCTCGTATATATAGATCAATTATCCTTTCCAGTGTTTTTAAAAGAAAAGATGTCAAACTGATTGGTCTGTAATCTTTTGCCGTCGCGTGGTTAAGTTTACCGCTTTTGGGCAAGTATATAATACTTGCTTTCCTCCATCCTTTTGGTATATAGCAAAATTTCAGGCATGCAGTAAAAATCGATAATAGATGCGGAATTAAAATACTGGAGACGTTCTGAAGCATTGCCGGAATAATGCCGTCAGGTCCAGGTGATTTGTATGGTTTGAATGAAGCTAGAGCCCATTTTATTCGGTCCGCAGTTAAACAATTTTCTGGAATAATTGAGGGATTATCGCGGATTACATTCACTGCAATTGGATTTATCCTACATCCCGGAAAGTGTGTCGTAAGTAGAACATCAAGTGTTTCATCTGCACTTTCTGTCCATGTATCATCACTTTTTTTCAGTAGGATTGGTGGAATGTTCTTCTTCGATAAAATTTTTCTTAGCCTTGCAGCCTCAGTGGTATGTTCAATATTGCTACACAGGTTTTCCCAGCTAATTTTTTTCGATTTCCGTATTAGCTTTTTGAAGCTTTTTAGTTCACTTCTATATTGCGCCCATCTGTCATCTGTGTTGCCCCGTCTAGCGTGCTTAAATAAGTCCTGCACTAAACTACGAGCGTTTGATAGTTCTCTAGACCACCACGGAGGTTGGGGTTTCTTGCGACTATACCTTAAGGGGCAAGATTTTTCAAAGGATTCGCGTAAATAGTTGAGATTAGCATGTTAGCAAAAAATTCTTGTAAACTTCATTTAGCACATTAGCAATTTTAAACAAACGTTGAACTAATTTCTTTTGCTAAGATTTGAAATTGAGTTGACAACATTTTTACAAGATTTTTTGCTAACATTAGCAAAAATAAATGGTAAATTTTTTTTATTTTCAGAAAACTTAAAATGGCTCTATCTCGGAAACTAAGCCAGATAGAGCAAAATGGAGGGCATTTTTGGTTCTTAGAATCGTCATACTTTCGCGGGTCCCCTTCACATGTGTGGACCCTAATGGGCCCTAACTTTGGATCCAAAAAAGTTAGCATTCCCGAAAATTTTAAAATGCCCATATCTCGGTAAATATTGTCGACACAACAAAAAGTCCAAAAGCATTTTTGTAGCCCTCAATACGTAGAACAAGACCGCAAAATAGTCAAAAGCTCTCCGAGTAACATTTTTGAAGTTATCGAGTTTTTTAATTCTCAAGACCCCAGTGGTCCTCTATAATCACGTATCTTAAAAACTAAGCAAGGTAGAGCGAAACGGACACAAATTTTGGATCAAAAACTATGATGATTTTTAAGGAACCCAACTAGGTCTAGGCCCATCGGGGTCTGGACCTATCAGGTCCGACCCCAATGGGGTCCTCAAATGTGTAAAAAAAAAAAAATTTTTTTGTTAACTAATTATTGGCAAAACATTTTTGCTAACTTTAGCAAAAAAATTGTGGGTTCAAAATCAGCAAATTTTCTTGTAGGTTTACAAGCTTTTTTTGCTAACATTACAGTTTTTTTTTTTGAGTGTATTAAGATATTATTATATCAATTGTATCTGATATATTATATCCGAGACTTGTACCCATTTCCGAAATCTGATCTGATATAATTACTGATTAGATCTACTTAGATCTCAAAATTGGGGTCAAATCTCGGATATAAGATCTAATCAGATACAATTGATAAAATTAGATCGTTATAGATCAGTTAGATCTAATCAATTTTTACATGTGTTTTTTAAATAATGGTATCAATACATTCGGCAAGACCGAACTTAACTTGTTAACTTGATTTATTTTAATGTTATCTTAGTGCCCCTTGAACTTATAATTTTTGACGTAAATATTTTTTTATAGTAGGTTTAAAATATTTAGAGATGATTTATCCGGTGTTGTAAAAAAGGCACAAGAGATAAAAAAAACAAATTTTTTGAATAAAATCGATTTGAGTGACCCCTTCCCGACCTTCCAAAAATCGGAAAAAATCTCTCTTCAAGAGTTTAAAAATTTCAAAAAAATACTATTTTGGTAAAACGCCCTAGTCCTATTCGCGGATACACGGAGTGAAGGGAATAGTAAATATTTATATGGAGATGTCTATACGTACGACATCCAAAATCATATATAATAATCTCTATCAAAATTAAGCAGACCCGTATTTTTTCGTTTGGCAAAATTCCTGTTAGTTCGGCTTTTATACGGATTTTCCTGAAAGCTCTTATTTTTTCACAAGGTGGCAACCCTTTTTTTAACTTGAGATTGGGCAGCTAAAAAAAACAGGTAACTCTTATTTGTGCCCCCTCATTCACATATTTAAGTTTCAGGACAATCGGTGGGTGCCCTGTGAAAGACTTTCCTTATAAGTATTTTTTCTATGCAAATCTGCGAATTTTTTATAGGAGAAATTTTTATAGAAAAGCATTTATGAAAAATTTCTACAAATTTTAAAATTTTTTTAACGAAAAAATGTGTTGGAATTTTAGAGTTTTTTCAAATAAAAAAAGTCTCGAGATATTAAAATTTTACTGTAAAAAATATAAAAAACTTTTCTAAACGAAAAATTTGCGAATTTTTCTATAGGAAAAATTTGAGAATCTTGAATAATTTGTGAATTTTTTTAGAATTTTCTACAGAAAAAATCTGAGAATTTTTCTGTAGCGAAAATCTGTCAATTGTTTTTATAGAAAAAATATGACAATTTTTCGATAACGAAATCTGAGAATTTTTTATAGGAAAATCTTAGAACTTTCTATAGAGAAAATCTGATAATTCGTCTTTCGAAAAAATCTGAGAAGAAGATCGGTAAAATGGAAAGAAAAAGAAATTATTTGAGAATATTTTTGAAAGAAAAATGTTCAAATATTTCTAATCATAGAATTTAAGAATCTTAGAATTTAAAAAAAAAAAACAAGTAGAAAAGTTAAATTCGACTTGGCCGAATCTATGAATACCCTCCACAATGCCCTTTTAAAGTGGTAGTAAAAAAATAACGTGAAATAAATAACATTTTTGATTAGAAATATTTTATTTTGGTAAAAAAACTTTAGTAATTTTTGAAAAAAAGAAATGGTTTACTAATAATTTACTAATTTTTTTTTGAGTGTAACATTTTTTTTGAATGTAAAATTTTTTTCGAGTGTAATTTATTTAGTGTTAAAATATTCTTGAGTGAAAAACTACGTTGTAAAATATTTTTGTGACTTACCAGTGTTTTTAAAACGCGTTTAACGGGTTTCAACACGTGAATTTACGGTGAAACTAATCTGAAATTCTCAGTCTTGCTAATAACTTTTGAAACACTGGACCTGGCTGAAATTCAAGACGAACGACAAATATATATATGCCAAGCTTTAGCATCCTCAGAGTTGCCTTTCTAAAGTTAGAGTGTATTTTATCTCGTAAATTTATGAAAAACCCTTGCCGAAATTCAGTCTTTTGGTCATAACTTTTGAACCACTGGACCGATTTCGGTGGATTGCAACATCAACCTGGCCAGTTAAATACCCAACATATATGCCTACACTCAAAATAATACATTAGTATATTTACTAATTTTTTTTTACTAATGCTGGTTAGCTAACTTTTAGCAAATTTTAAGTTGAGATTAGCATGTTAGCAAAAATATCTTGTAAACTTCATTTAGCGCATTAGCAATTTTAAACAAAATGTGAACTAATTTTTTTTTGCTAGATTTAAAATTGAGTTGACCAAATTTTTACAAGCTTTTTTGCTAATATTAGCAAAATAAATGGTAAATTTTTTTTTTATTTTCAGAAAATTTAAAATGGCGCTATCTCGGAAACTAAGCCAGATAGAGCAAAATGGAGGACATTTTTGGTTCTCGGGCTTTCCATAGTATCGCCGGTCCTGTTCACATATGTGGCCCCTAATGGGCCTAACTTTGGATCCAAAAAAGTTAGCATTCCCGAAAATTTTAAAATGCTCATATCTCGGTAAATATTGCCGACACTACAAAAAGTCCAGAAGCATTTTTGTAGCTCTCAACACGTAGAACAAGACCGCAAAATAGTCAAATACTCTCCGAGTAATATTTTTGAAGTTATCGAGTTTTTTAATTCTCAAGACCCCAGTGGTCCCCTATAATCACGTATCTCAAAAACTAAGCAAGGTAGAGCGAAACAGACACAAATTTTGGATC
The DNA here is from genome assembly GCA_963921195.1 of Pegoplata infirma. NCBI lineage: Eukaryota > Metazoa > Arthropoda > Insecta > Diptera > Anthomyiidae > Pegoplata > Pegoplata infirma. The sequence goes on from OY992536.1 coordinate 270,245,278, forward strand.
AAAAACTATGACGATTTTTAAGGAACCCAATTAGGTCTAGGCCCATCGGGGTCTGGACCTATCGGGTCCGAACCCAATGGGGTCCTCAGATGTGCATGAACTAAGTTCAAAAAAAATTTAGTTAACCAATTATTGGCAAAACATTTTTGCTAACTTTAGCAAAAAAATTGTGGGTTCAAAATCAGCAAATTTTCTTGTAGGCTTACAAGCTTTTTTTGCTAACATTACAGTTTTTTTTTTTTGGAGTGTAACTTCAGTTTTTGAAACAATACAATTTATTTGGTTGTTGTATTTGTTTTTTTTTTTGTGACAATAAAAAATCAGTTGTTTAAAAAAAAATCTAATGTGGCAACATAGATTTTGTTGGAAGTTATATCAAATAATTTGGCTGAAAGCTTTTTAGCTTTCAAAGTTCTGGTTTCATCCAAGAAATCGTACTTCTAGTTTTTTTCCTTAAGCAACCATAAATTTCTAACTTAAACTCAATTGGACTTCCTTTTGGTAGGTTTGCTAAGGAAAAAGAAAGATTGTTGTTAAGTATACTTTATGGCTTAGATAGCTTAAAAATGGAATTTGTTAGAAACCTCACAGGAAAATACAAAAAAAAAACTCGATTGCAAAAGATGACCATTTACATATAGAAGTGTCAATACAATATTAATGCGGACTGTTAGTTTAACAGTTGTCATACATGTCGTTATATGTTTAGCAGAACAGCAGTATAGTTTTATTCAAAGAGGCCGATTTATTAATAGATTTAAGATGGCAATAATGTGTAGTCAAATGTGGGTTCTAAGGCCATTTGTTAATAAAATGCAAGATTTTTGGTTGCAAAAAAAACAAATTCCTTAAAATTATTTTCTTAAAAACTTTAACACTTATCTAGGGAGGAGAAAAATACACTACCAAACTATAATTATCTCTACCAAGATTAACTTCCTATTTTGAAATTCTTAAATTTTTCTTAAGCTTATCTTAAACTTCAGATCTGAAATCCTCTTTGTCTTGTAATTATAACCTAAGGTGTTTAATTGAAAACATAGAGTAGCATATTTTTTTTAGCTTTGATGTTTCATCTCTAATATCCCAATCCTTATAATTTTTAAAATTCTACACTTTTATTTATTCTAAGGTGTTAATCTTTCATCACTTGTTTAAGTTTTTTTTTTGCTGTTCATACAAACAAAACACCTTATTAACCAACCAATCACGTCCAATCAAATTCTGAAAATGTTCGATTATGAAACCATTTCACACATTAGAATGGACAAGATATCAAGATCCATTCTAAGCCATTTTATATTACCAACAATACTGGTTTTTATCATAAGTGTTTTACTTTAATGCAAAAAATAAAAACAACCAACATTTAATTATTGTTTTTGAGCAGGCTAAACATTTAAGCTTGTGTTAAACATGGCCAGCTGTATGAGTAGCGCAGAAAAAAATGATAAACATAAGTGATGTTAGAACATGATTAGTTTGCATGTGTTGCATGTGGCACATGGACAAGTTATTTTTTTTATTACTACCCAGCAAAACTTTGGTAATGGGTAGTGATTATATAACACATTACCAGGTAATGTATATAACTTATTTGTAGCATTATTTTATGATGTCTTACCAAACATTTGTTCCACAACGTATTATTTTCAAGTAAAAAATTATGAATTACTAATAATTTGCTACGTAATGCATGATTATTGGAAAAAATGTATTTCATATTTATTATTTCTAAACATTAAATCATGGATGACTTAAATTTGGTTACATTATGTATTATTTGAAAGTTTGAAATAATGCATTATTTATAATTGGATGCATAATGCATTACAATAACATAAAAAATAATTATTTTATAAAAAAGTGCATAAGTTTAAACTAGAGATGGGCTCACGACAGGAAATTTCTAACGACACACACTCACGAGCATATTTTATCTTCTTACACTCACTTAAAATCACGTGAGTAAATTTAATACAAAATTACTTTTTCACTACTCGTAACACCTTATATATTATCTTCTGGTATGCTATATTATTTCATTTCTCGTAACCTATAAAATATCATATATTTTACACCTTACTCGTATTCTTCGTTATAAATTTATGACTTATTTTATACCTTACTGGTATTCTTTGTGATAATGTGGATGCATTACTTTGATTCTCATCGCCTGTTAAAATCATCAATGCTGCAATGTATAAAATAAGAGATCCTATACCTTATTTTATACCTTATTTGGTAATCTAAGTTTTGCTGGGTATCAAAGCTTTAAGCTGGGAGAGGTGGATGATATATATTTAAAAAAAGTTGCAAGCCAGTGTTTTAACAAAACTATACGTCCTTGTCCATAGTAAAGAAATACGCATTAACTAATTTTTGGTGAATTAAAATTTGTACCCTACATTACATGAATGTCGAATAGGCATAGTGTTGACAACTCAAAAACTTAGTTGATTTACTAAGTTGTCCGTCTTTCCGTAAAAATCGAAACCTTAGGAGATGTAACCCTGTAGCTTAGCATGGATTCGTCTTATGATTGGCTGGTAAAAATCATAAAAATGAAAAATAGGAGCAAAGGGAAAAAATGTTCCTTTGAAGAATTGAAACAACACCTGAAAACATAATGTTTATACCAAACCAGTCCATGCGTGGGTCCATGGGTGGAGAAAAAAAGAGAATTCCCCCTCCCCCCCAAAACCAAATTTGAAAGAAAAAAAGGGGAAAAAAATAAAGGAAAGAAAAGGAAAGAAGACCAAAGGAGAGGGGAAAAGGAAAGTGAACAAGTAAGAAAGTTAAATTCGGCTGTGCCGAATCTTTTATACCCTCCAACATGCAAAAAAAAATCCAGGGGCGTAATTGTAATTGGGGAGGGGGGGCGGGGGAATTTCCTCTCGAATATGTGTTTAAAAAACTTTTTGCACAAAAGTTTATCATGATTTAAAAAAACTGTTTTGTTCCACGCCCATTGGGGGGGGGGGTAGACAAAAAAAAAAAGACATTTTCTAATTCTCTGGGTCCAAGGGCAGGACTTTAAACTTCTTGTAGCATAAAAATGTTGAATTTATTATACAAAAACCCAAAAAATCACGTAAAAAAATGCTATTTTTCAGAGGTTGGTTTAGTTCTTCAAGGGGGAACTTTTTGCCCCCTGGTCCGATTTTGCTCATTTACGAACTTAACCTGTCCTGAGTCTAGCTCTTTTATTTTGGTCTGCATCGTGTTAACTACAGACGGACAGACGGACGGACATCGCTAGAATGTCTTAGAATCGATCACTGATCATAAATATATATACTTTATGGGGTCCTAGACCAAGATTTTGATGCGTTACACACGGAATGACAAAGTGAGTATACCCCCATACTGTAGTTGGAGGGTATAAAAAGAAATCGAAATAACCTGCAATTTTGCTCTGCGAAAAATATCTAAAGAATCTTAAAATCTTTCTAATCGAAAAAATTTTAGAATTTTTATACCCTCCAACCACAGTATGGGGGTATACTCACTTTGTCATTCCGTTTGTAACGCAGCGAAATATCGGTCGGGGACCCCATAAAGTATATATATTATTGATCTATGATCGATTCTAAGACATTCTGTGAATGTCCGTCTGTCTGTAGATAACACAATGCAGTCCAAAATAAAACAGCTAGACTCCTGAAGTTTGGCATGAATATGTCTCATGTTCATAGGCAGGTTAAGTTCGTGAATGGGCAAAATCGGGCCAGGGGGAAAAAAGTTCCCCCTTGAAGAACTGAACCAACATCTAAAAAAAATACACGTTTTTTACATTTTTGTTTGTATTTTTGTTAAATAAATGAAACATTTGGTATATTTATCGCAATGGGAAGGTGCTCTGAAAGTCCCCCACTGACCCTCATCAACCCCCCCCCAATAAAAAACGCACCTGATATTTTTTTTTTTACATTTTGGAGGGTATAAAAGATTCGGCACAGCCGAATTTAACACTCTAGAATTTTTCTTTAGAAAAAAATTAAAAATTTTTCTAAAGGAATAATTTGCGAGTTTTTCTATAGGAAGAATAAATTTTTTAAAAAATTTTCTATAAAAAATGTCTTACTTTCTTAAAACTTTTCAAAAGGAACAAGTGAGAGTGTTAAATTCGGCTGTGCCGAATCTATTATACCCTCCAAAATGTAAAAAAAAATTAAAAACAAAAATTTGTCAGGGGCGTTTCTTTTTTTTTTTTTGGGGGGGGGGTGATAGGGTCAGTGGGGGACGTTGATAGCACCTTCCCATCGCGATAAATATACCAAATGTTTCGTTTAATTAACAAAAATACAAAAAAAAACATGTAAAAAAGTGTATTTTTTTAGAGGTTGGTTTAGTTCTTCAAGGGGGAACTTTTTTCCCCCTGGTCCGATTTGGCCAATTTCCGAACTTAACCTGCCTAGGAACACAAGACATATTTGTGCCAAACTTGAAGGGTATAGCTATTTTATTTTGGACTGCATCGTGTTAACTACAGACGGACGGACAGACGGACGGACGGACGGACGGACGGACGGACGGACATTGCTAAAATGTCTTAGAATCGATCACTGATCAATAATATATATACTTTATGGGGTCCCCGACCGATATTTCGATGCGTTACACACGGAATGACAAAGTGAGTATACCCCCATACTGTAGTTGGAGGGTATAAAAATGTTTCGGAATGTTAGAATTTTTCTAAATGAAGTAGTCTCGAAACATAAAAATTTGTCTTTGGCACAAATACGAGAATTTTTCTAGACGAAAGATTTGGGAATTTTTCTGGACGAAAAATTTGGTAATTTTTCTACAGCAGAAGTTAGTGTATTTTTCCATAGAAAAAAAAATTGAGAATTTTCCTATAGCAATAATTTGCGAATTTTTCTGTAGGAAAAATTTGACAATTTTTATAAGGAAAATATGACAGTTTCTTCTATAGAAAAAAACTAAGAGTTTTTCAATAGAAAAAATCCAATAGTTTTCTATAGGGAAAATCTGATAATGTTTCGTTCGATAAATCTGAGAAGATGACGGGTAAAAAGGAAAGAGAAAAACGAATGGAAATAATGTCAGAAATATTTCTAGGAAAAATGTCCAAGAATCTAAAAACTTGTCTATAGAAAAAATGTTTTTAAATCTTAGAATTTTTTTAAAAGAAAAAACAATAACATTTTTTTTAAAGAGAAAATTTTACAATTTTTCTGTAGAAAAAATGTATTGGAATTTGAAAAGAATTACAGATTCAGGGCAATATTTCCTATAGAAAAATGTCTCGGAAACTAAGATTTTTCTTTTTGAAAATATCTCAGAAGCTCAGACTTTTTTTAGGAATAGATGTCTCAGAATTTGAATTTTTTTTTTATTTGATAGATATCTCAGAATTTAAGACTTTTTTAATAGGGAAAGCTACGAACTTTTCTGTAGGAAACGTTCATAGAATCCTAGAAAAAAAATCTCAGTAATTTTTGATCGAAAAAACATCTTAGAATTTGTAGGTTTTTTATAAAGAAAAAATTTTCTAGCAAAAATGACACAGGATCTAAGACTTTTTCTATAAAACAAATGCCTCAGAATCTGAGACTTAAAGTAAAAATGTCCCAGAATCTGAGAAAATGTCTTATATTCTGAGAGTTTTCCTATTTGAAAAATGTCTCAGAATCTAAGACTTTTTTCTAGGAAAAATGCCCGGAAGACTGCACGCAGAGAAAAAATATGGTTGCGACATGATCACGGCAACTATACTATGATCTATAAACCCAGTTATGATTGCAGCAATCAAGTTATTGTTTTTAAAATTGTATTTAAACATTTATATGGTTGTTTTAGACATTAAATAGTCGCTTCAATCATGATAAAATAATTGTTACATCCAAAAGTAATATGGTTGTTCTAACAATGTTATAGTTAATTATATTCTCGACACACCAAAAATTTGAACATAATATGATTATAACAATCATTAGATAATCACAACTTAATGAGAATTGATTTTGCAAACATTGTCAGGTTTATTCATCAGTTTAGTGTTTTGCCAGCAAGCAGTTAGTCGCAAAGACGCCACTTACAATTAATTATTTAAAAAATTGGATCAACGCAGCAGGAAATGAAATACAAAAATCTACTTAAATTAATTTAATTATTGTGCGGTTCAAAAATAACTTTCCATTTTAAATAAAAACTTCATATCGAAAATATTAAAGTGTTTTTTGTGCATTTTTTTATCTTACTGAATGTGTTATAATTGCTGACAATAATTTTAATTTTGTAACAAATATGTTATGATTGCAGCAAATATGTTATGATTTTGTCAATAACTTTATGGTTTATTCAATCATTTAATGTTAGCTGACAAAAATGTTATCGTTGATGATTTCTTTTAGAAAAATGCCATAAGTTTATTGCACATCATTGATGTAAAATGCAGGTTGCCACTAAATTGAACCAAAATTAATAAAAATGGTTTCATATTTATAAAAACAACATTCAAAAACAAAAAATAAATTATTGGTGTGAACTTTATAAAAAAAAAAGTAATGAAGAATTTCTATAAATGTGTGGTATTAAAGCATAATATATTTTCTCAATTAAAAAAAAATATATATTAAACTGGAATCATATTATAACAATTTTATAACATTTAGGCCATTATTGCCGCAATCATATAATGATTAACATTCCTTGTTGCCGTCAATCATATTAACATTATTGTTATAATCATATTCCCAATCATAATATGACGCTCTTAAATCATGATCACCGCAACCATGTTTTTTTTCTGCGTGTGTGTTGTAGAAAAAATGTCTTAAATTCAGAGATTTTCAATTGAAAAATGTTTGAGTCTTTAAAAATGTTTGAGAGTCTAAGACTTTTCTACGGAAAAATGTCTCATAATCAGCAAATTGCCGCAAAAAATTTTGAAAAGCATTAAAGTCTTTAATTTTTCTAATCTAACGTACTTACAGAAAATTTTTCAAAACCTGAAAATTTTAAAGTAGAAAGAACGTTTTGGTATCTTAGACTTTTTCAGTAAAAAACAAGTAAGAAAGTTATAGTCGGTTAAGACCGACCATATGATACCCTACACCAATGTTTTCCGGAAAATGGGCCCCATGTCCAAACATGGATCGATTGGAACTATCTTTTGTTAGATCTATATTTAGTGTAGAAAACACACACAGACTAAATTTTAGTGGAATTGGTTTATCTTTGCCAATAGACCGATTTAACTAAACATCTGTCGAAATTTTTACATGGGGGACTAAGTCCAAAAATGGTCCAAATGTATTCCAATTTGATTTGGTTACCAAAGTAACACCTACAAATAAAATTTTAATAAAATATTTTCATTTTTATGAATTTTGAGGAAATTATGTGAATATCGGAAGGGTGGTTTGAATGGGGACTACCAGAAGGCCTGAACCAATTCCTTTGAAATTTGGTATGGTGGTTTGTGCATTTTAATACCTGTTAAATTTCAAAACGATATCTACTTTAATACGGTTATTAGAGGCATTTAAGCGAAATTCAAAGGGGGCGTTTGTATGGGGGCTAGGTCTTAACATGGACCGATTTTTTCCAATTTCAATAGGGCAAAAAGAAGCTTAAGTTTCAAATTTCAAGTCAATTGATTGAAAATTGCGTCCTGTATCGTGCTTAAACCGATAGATGAACAGACAGACGGACGGACGGACATCGCTAAATCGACTCAAAAAGTAATTCTGAGTCGATCGGTATACTTAATGGTGGGTCTAGGACCAATATTTCGGGTAGTTACAAACATCAGCACAAACTCATTATACCCTGTACCACAGAGTGGTGTAGGGTATAAATATATGAAGAATTTTTGTTAATATAGAAATTTTTTGGTGGGAAAATTGTCTGAGCATTTTCTATATAAAAGTGAAAGTCCATTCTGTAAATTTGTCTATAGCAAGAATTTCATAAATTCAAAAGGCTTTTCTTTAGCAAAATCACTCAGAACGTCTGAATTTTTCTATTGGGATAATGTATCAGAATCATAAAATTTCTTTTTAAGGAAATGACTCAAAAAAAAATTCAAAATCAAGAAACTTTTTTGGGAAAGTTATTCAGACATATTTTCTATTGGTAAATTATTTCAGGATCTGGGCCTTTTGCTGGCAGAAAAATGCATTAGAACCTTTAGAGATATCAACATTTTCGTAAGCTCTTAAACATTTTCTATAGGAATACATTTTTATACCCTACACCACACTGGGGTACAGGGTTTTTAAGTACAGTAATTAAGTCCGGAACAATCACTAAAATGCGCATATAAATTAAAAATATTTGTATATCGTTAATTAAAAATAAATGAATATTTAGTTAATTGAAAACTTAATGCTATAAATTAAAAAAAAAAATTAAACTTAAAAAAAACAAATAAAACTTTAATTGTATAAATTTAAAATTTAATTAAAAAAAAAACTGGAAACAAATTAAAATTTTAATTGTATAAATTTAAAAAAAAAAATAAAAATAATTCATTTTTTAAAAAATTAATAATTTAAAAAAACTATTTTTTTTTTTAAATAAAAAGTCTTAAAAAATATTTTTTTTTTAAATAAAAAGTTTTAAAAAATATTTTTTTTTTAAATAAAAAGTTTTAAAAAATATTTTTTCAAACTTTACCAAATATATTTATGCCTTAAAGACATAGTCAGTGAGACAATTTTATAAAGTAAGGTATAAACCTTTTATATAGATACACATAAAGCGATAAACAAAATGAGAATTCAAAAATCAATATGAGAAATAAAAAAGCTTTCAACAAACTGTTTATACTTCTGTATTTGTTTTTGTAAGTAAAACAATGCAAGAGAAAAACACATACTCGCACACACGGAAAACAAAAAAAAAAAAAAAATAAGTAAAGCTAAAAATTTAATTAAACAATTAATTATATTAATTAAATATTTAATTAATATTAAATTAAAAAAACAATAAAAATGTTAATTTAAAAAAAGTTAAAAATTTTAATAAAAAATTAATTATATTAATTAAAAATTTAATTGATATTAAATTAAAAAACAATTAAAATTTTAATTAAAATAAAATATTTGATATTATTTTCTGTGTAGGAATTTTATTTTTGCTAAATAATCTTGACAATGGAATCTGACTAATTCTGAAACACGTGTCGATTAAGTCTTGCAAAATATAATATTTTAAAGGTCGAATAAAACAATTTTTATTTTTTAATAAAAATTAATCAGAAATTTTAATACATTTTTTTTCACTTTTATATCTACCAGAAAGCATTACTTTTATACTTACTGGTAGCTATGTTATAATATGAATGCATTACTTTGAGTCTCATTCCATATTAAAATCATCAATGCTGCTTGGTACCAAAAAGGGCAAACCATGCCTTATTTTATACATTTTTTGGTAATCAAAGTTTTACTAACAAGTAAATATCGAGGGTTGAGTTACATAATTTTTTTTTTATCAAAACTAAACAATATTTTTTTTTACAAAGCGGTCATTATTTTAGTACAATTCAAATACGTAGGGTATCATAAATATTAAACCGCTTGTCTCATGTTACCGTTACCATTTAATATATCTATTGCAAAATTGATGACGGACGGCAAATATGATACTAGGCGACGATATAAAAATATTTTCATCTAAAATATCGACTAAAATATATGAAATTTTTAAACTACAATTATCCTTATTGCTGTATTTAGATAAATATTTTTTTATACAAACTCATAAATCATTTTTATTATCATATACAGTAATCGAAGGTTTAAATGCGCTAAAAAAATTCTAGAATTTTTTTTCGTTCTACGCAAAGCAAAAACTACACTCAAAATAATTCTACAGTAAAAGGTTTAGTAAGTGATTTTGTACAAAAATCTACTAATTATTTACTAGTTTTAGTATCTTCAAAGTACTAAAATTAGTAATTTTTACTGGTTTTCAATAAATTTAGTAAAAAATTTTAGTATTGGTTACCAATTTCTGCACTAGGTCCTTTTGAACTAAAATTTAGTTAAATTTTTAGTATTAAATACCCACGTTTTTTTTTGGGTGTATGTGCGATATAGAATATTTAACAAATCGACGTTTCTCTCTTAAGCTCTTTTTGGATATTATCTAATTAAGGACTGTGTCCCCAAACGAAGAAAAATATTATTCTTTACAATATTTCTTTTTGATAAAATTTCAATAACTTCAAAGATCAACAGTCATTTCAGGGCTAATGGTAATTCAATTAGATTTAAACGTAATTATTTCAAACATTATAACTATATTGGACCCCTGTATGCTAGTTGGTAGCGTACTAGCCTATTAATCTGGTGGTCGATTGTTCCATTCCCACCACTTGGTCGATTTCGCTAGACGAGACGACAGACTTTGTCTTCAGTTCTCGGTAATGTTAAAATTACACTGTAAGTAGATGAAAATGACACACCAAAACGCCGAGACACGTCAACCTAATTTTGGGCCGTAGAATCCAGTGCTGTTTTGAAAAGTTAGCTCAAAATCCCGAGATATTTCGATTTTAAATTTGTAGTAGATTTAAGGCGATTTTTCATTTTATTTGAATGAAAAACTTAAAAAAATTGTTAAAAACTTGTTATTTATCAAAATTTATATCTAGGAAATAATGAAAGTCAATTTTCAATCGGATATGCAGCAATACTTGCTCTTATTTTGATGAATTTTATAATTTTTTTTGGATTTATTAAATTTTTACTCTTACATTTGCAAATTTAAAATCGAAATATCTCGTTATTTTGAGCTAACTTTTTAAAACGGATTCTGGATTCTATGACCCAAAAATAAGTTGGGGTGTCTCGGCGTTTTTGTGTGTCATTTCAAAAGTTTAAATTTTACTTACAGTGTTATTAATAAAAAATATTTTTTTTAACAATTTTTTAAAAAAATTGACGAGTTAGTGTAAACACAGTAATAGGGGTATGTGTGTTATTTGGTATTCGATAATACAAAATTTTACTATCGACTCTTATTTTTTGTTTAATGTTGTTTTTTTCTCTCTCCCAAGATGTTGTAATCTTAAAATACATCTTAAATATCTATCTGCCACCATTTCTGATAGTTTCAGTCTAATCAAATGCAGTCTAACAACAATCACGTTGACTGAAGATTTTACTATAAAAATTACGTTGACTCTGTTAGCTAAGGATAATGGTTCTGCATATATGATATTACTGATCATGATGATGATGATGATGATGCTGATGATGATAATTACGATGGTGCTGGTGATGATGTTACTTAAATTGTTCAACAACTTCTTGTTTTCATTTTAGACACTTTGTGGCATTAATTGCTAAATAGCACGTTATTCTCATCTTCTAACCACTTCTATGTTTTGATGATGCACTGCAGCATCTTTCTGTTTTCATTTTGCAGAATATTTTGCAAATTAAACAAAGCCACCCGGTTGGTTGGTCGGTCGGTCGGTTGATCGGTTGTTCGGTATGTTAGTGCTTAGGAATGAAAATATCATAAAACATGTGTTTAGCACAAACATGCATTTACATGTCGCCATCTGTTTGAAATAAAATCATTAATGAAAAATTTATAGTTCGAGTTTTTTTCTCAGCCAGTTGAGTTTTGGTATTGTAGGCGTTTTTATTGTGATTTTGTTGCTGTTGTGATTTGACCGCATTTTCGTTTTAGTAGAGCAACTATTTATTATCTAAAGGGGATATGTTGATTATTTAGTATTAAGGATTTGATAAAACAGAAATAACCTAGATAAAAAGATCTGCGAGATTAGTAAAGTAAAGAGATCAGACGTGTAGGCATTTTAATCAGCGATGCCAATTCAGCGCGTTTCGCGCTAGATTTAGCGCTTTCAGACCACCCATAAATCTAGCGCGTTTTTAAGAAGGGCGCTGAACTGGCGCTTTTTCACCATTTCATTTAGCGCCTTTAGCGCTTTCTTTCTATAACTAATCACTTTGAGAAAAAATATACATTTTTCAACAGAAACGTCCTAATAACAGTCTTAAATCCATATTTTTCACGTAGTTGTTGTAGTACACAATAGAATTGTAAAAGTTTGTTAAATATTAAAAAAATGTGTTTTTTTTAATAAAAATAAAAAAAAAATTGTTTTAAAATTATATATAGCAATTTTTTTGACTTATTCTGTGAATAGGTCAGATCATTTTATAAAAATTTATAATAAAACCGTTAAATTAACAATATTTTGTTAACGCTTTTTGGCGCTTTTTACTTTATTTAAATTTAGCGCTTTTTAGCGCTTTTTGAGTCACTGTCTTGCGCGTTTTGGCTGTAAAAAGTTGGCATCACTGATTTTAATTTATATATGTATGGAATTGATATTAACAACTTATGTTAGAATTTAACGTTTTTATTAATTTCTACCACAGCACTGTGGGCCAGGATTTCCATTTTTTGGCCAATAAGGTCTGTTGGGCAACACATATTTAAAAATATTTTTTCAGAATGTCGACCTCTTGAATTATGTCCATCTTTAGTATCTTTTTATTGTAGCTAAAATTCTTTTTTTTGCATGAGGTTAAAATCAAAGTTTGAGGTTTTTTTTATATTTTTTACTTAGGAAACAAATAATTTTTTTTTGTACTTCAACACAACATTTTTTTAAATTTTCTGCGAAGTTCTCCTAAAGACAAATCTGTTTGTCCAACACATGAGATAAACTGCCAAAAAGGAAGCTATAAGTATATATTTTTTTTTAATAAATTATGGAAATTCATACTTTTGTTGAAATCCGCCTTTTTTCAACACCAAAGTCCAAAAAAGTCCAAACGATATTGGCAAACCTTTAACTACGATCTGTCTCTGACAATGTATTCTATTCACATTTTTGCGACCTTCATAACCTTTTGATATATAGGCAATAAACCAAAATATGACGTTTAGATATGCCCTAAAATGGAACTTTACAATTTTTTTGATATTTTTGTTTCTATTGATTTCTAATAAAACATTTCCCACTTTGACAACATTGGCGTGATAACTGGAGATGGGCACGTGAGTGAATTTTGACTCACTTTGACTCACGCAAAAAAAAAATTACTCAATCGTTTTTTTCTCACACTTACTCACTATTTACGTGAGTAAACAAAACACCACTCATGTGTGACTCACGCTCAAGCGTAACTCACGCTAAACATTTAAAACACGAAAAAAAATTTAAAAACTGAATACAATTAAATAATTTTGACTCACTCAAAAAAATGGCTCTCACTACGAATCACTCACGAAAAAAATAGCTCACTCAGTTATCACTCACGATCGAAAAATTTGAATCACACTCACTTTAGATCACGCGTAATTCACTGGCCAGCGTCCATCTCTAGTGCTAAACATTAATGCTTAATGCTGGGAACGCATTTAAGCGGGCATGTTTTGGCGATAGCGTTTAAAATATTTTGTATGAAATTGTAAGCTAGTATCATTATTTGTACATTAAGGAGAGCAAATGCTTATTTAAAATAAAAAAGTGCTGTCTTAAATGTGCCACTGATTATATGAGCTTTTTGGCGCATTTAAAAGAGAAATTTTTTGTTAAAATCTTCTGATAAAAGCACAAAGAGGGATTTATAAAAACTTGGGAAAGTAAACATTGTAATTTTTTTTTAAAAAGCTGGGTCCTAAATTTTGGATTCGCCATTTTGATTTCAAAAAATCTGTGTTCGTATTCGTGTTGCGCAATCATTTCCTAGTGATATTGTGAAACATTAATCAATAATTTAAATATATTGTCCGCCATATGGGATCCGCTATTTTGAATATTTGGTTCTAAAATCAGATTTGGCATCCGAAAAACCATCAAAATCAGACAACAAAGAAAAAAACTTAATATTTTATTTGTCGCCATATTGGATCCGCCATTTTGAAAAAATAGGAGCTCAAATTCGTAATTATCTTCCCTAAATACATCGAAAATGATTATTTTAAGTACAAGTAGCTAAGAATTACAAAAGCATATCCGCCATATTGGATCCGCCATTTTAAATTTCAAATATTTAATTCCAAAATCAGTTTTAACATCCCAAAAACCATTAAAATCGGAGTTTTTGGCCAAATAGACAACATATAAAAAATCGTAAATTTAAATTTGTCGCCATATAGGATCCGCCATTTTGAATTTTAAAAGTCTGAGCTCATATTCGTTTTTTACGACCCCTAATTCATCGACAATTATTACATTAAATACAATAAACAAAGAATTAAAGAATCATGTCCGCCATTTTGTATCCGCCATTTTAAATTATGAAAATTTTTTACAGAATCGTGATCAGCGACCCTTTAACACTTATATGTAATACTTTTTTTTACTTATAGGTTAAGCGGTCTATTTATGGCCAAAATTCAGGGATGCTGGCCCACAGTTCATAGTATGGAGTTAGGTTAGGTCGTAATTGGCTGCTGATACTTCACGTCAGCACACATAGGATTTGAGGTGCTTTGTGATACCACGGGACGTTAATGGGGCTTCGCTACTAGCCCCTGCCGTTAAACAAATTTAAGCTCCTTATGAAACTTCTACACTCAAAATAATCACTCTGTTAAATTACAGAGATACTCTGTTGAGCCAGCAGAAAATACCATAGATTTCCAACCAGCAAGATTTTTTGTTATTTTACGAAGAAAACTCTGTAAAATGATTTCGATAAAAAAAACTGTAAATTTATAGAATTATCTGTAAAATATTGATAAAACAGAAAAGAATTTTACCAAAAAAACTCTGTAAGTTTACAAAGTTTTAGTTAAATCCATTTTATGAGTAAAACTTCTCTGCATCAAAAAACATTAATTAAAATTAAAAAAATTAAGTTAATTGTAATTTTGTTAAATTGGCCCGATTTAATGCTTCCAAATTGTAAATTTCCTTTTTATTTTTGTGAATATTACGAGTTTTTAACAAGTAACTCCAATTTTACTCGTCATCCTCGTAAATTTTACCAGTTTTTGTTGTAATTTAAGACACTTTATAAAGAGGGGTTTATCGGCCATATTTGGAATTTTTTGAAGTGATTTTTATTTTTACACAGCAATAAGTAAAATTACAAATGAAATTTAGTATTTTGGTTACGAGAAAAAAACAAAGTATTTTTCTAAAATCCGTATTTTAACAAAAAAACTGTTTATTATCTGTAAAATAGAGAATACAAAGTAAAAAGTAAAATTACAGATAAAATTTTGTTTTTCGGTCACAAGAAAATACAAAGTATTTTCTTAAAATCTGTATTTCGACAGATAACTTTGTCAAATATCTGTCGAATTGAGATTACAGTCATTTTACAGAGTATTTAACAGAGTAATTATTTTGAGTGTAAGATATTGAACTTTTACATCCAACAAATCAGAAAGATCCATGCAACTTCGGCAAAAGTCATTTGACGGTACATTTTACAGTTTTTGTTTTAAAAAATTTATAAAATTATCACTCATACTTTGACCCCATTGGTGTGCTTTTGATTTGGTGTGCTGCAATCATTAGTTGAGACTACCGATATTTAATTGTGAAGCAACCGATTTTAAGTTCTATTAACTGAATTTCGGAAAACTATTTTCAGAAATTTGAAAATAGTTTTCTGTGTCTATTCTATTAGCGGGCCGCTAACTTATAAAGAATGAAAATGAGAAGAAAAGAAATACGATATTATTTGGGAACAAGAACTTTTGTAACAAACCATATTTGCAAAGAACTTTTTTTCAAAAAAAAAAAAAAAAAATATTTATTCTCGGCCAAAAAATGGCGAGGCTTATTCATCTTTAAGGACGTCATTTACACCCTAGTAAACTATTTAAATACTCTATCAGACTACTTCAAATATTCAATATTGTTTCGAAACTGATTTTAACCTACTCAAATCATGAAGAAAATAAGAATTTGTAATTAAAAGTTTTCCGTTGGTGAGGGCTGCTTATTGTTTGTATTTCATCAACAGAATCTTGGTGTTTTAAATTGGAAACTTCGAAAGGAGAACGCCTTGTAAAATTACGCCTAGACCACCTATAGGTTGTTCTATATGACTTACACAAATATAAGATTTAAAGATTTTATTTTTTATTTTTAATTTTCTTTCTATTTGTCTAAGGAATTTTTAAGTTGCATGTTGTATTATGATTATATTGATAATATTACTTAAGCAAATACTTTACGCTGATCATCAGTTTATGTTTAATAAAATATTATGCAAAAAAAAAAATCGAACGAAAAACTAAGGAAATTTTATTTTAAACCAGTTATTTATGAAATCATGATGTTACTCGCACAAAACTATTACAGTTTAAATCATAGAGTTGCGTGTTTTGCCAAAACCTACAATTACCAAAAATAAAAAAATAAAAAAAACAGCAAAATAATAGCAAAAAAACATCAGTTTAGATAGTTAAATATGGTTAAAATAAAAAAAAGAAAATAAAAAAAAAGTTAAACAAACAGTTCTATTTAAGGTTCAAAGATTTTTTTGGTATTTTATTTTTGGTTTAAGTTTTAATCTTAAAAACACGCACTCATCTTAAAAAGGTTATAGAAACAAAGTAACAAAGTCAACCGCCAGTATGGATTTTTTTGAGAGGTGTTTAGACTAAACTTTTATTGTTTTTATAATAAGTTTTCTGTTTAACCATAAAAATTGTTAAAACAAGCTAACTCAATTTAAAACATCATTGAAACAACAGATTAATTACACAATACAACATTAAAAAAAATAACGGGGACCAACGATTGATTCCGATAGAGGAGACCAAAAAAAATATTGGGATTTTGAAAGATCACATCGGAATTTCATTTTCGAGTCGGTTAAATTTTCCCAGCTTTGGTCTCTTCTTGCAGCATATCGGTATATAAAACTATGTTTGCTTTACACCTGAGATGTAAGTTTTGTTCAGCAACTTCGGTGAAAATATTATGGCAAGTATTTTTGTGGCACTCATTAACCCTCTAACTACTCCTCATAATGGTTTTTTTGGCTCTATTCTAACAAATAGTAAAAAAACACCCCGAAAGAGGTAAGGGCGGGGAAGAAATGTGCTACAAAAATGTTGGCCATAAAATTTTAATATAAGTGTTAGAACAAATCAAAGCCCAAAACTTAACAAAAACACCAAAAACCATTCAAATTCTAGATTACCCACTAACAAGGGAAGTATCTCAACCCTTATGAACCGATTTGCCTGAAACTTAAAATATATAAAAATGAGACGATTTAAAGGTTGGGGTGTCTCGGCTTTTCGGCCATATCAGTGTTTCAAAATTTCGTTGTCCCCTTATGAAACCATATGGATCTCCAGGAAAATTTCGATAACTCACGAACTAACAGGAATATCATCTAGAGCAAAAATACGTGTCGACTTAAATTTAATAAAGATTATTTCGTATTCATATGGATATCGTAGCTCTGTGTCTTCATATTAATACCCCCCAAAATTTTCACATTTTCATGAAAAAAATATTTAACGAAGCCAAACTTTTACAACGTTATGTCACCGTTGGATAGGCATTAAAAAAACCTTTCTTCTCATATGTAAACATCATATAGTTTCTTAGAAAGAAATGGCTGAAAAATCCAAAAAACGATTTTTTCGCCATTTTTTGACCCATGTTTTGAACCCCTAAATCCCCGATATGGCCGATAAGCCGAGACCCCCCAACCTTAGAATTGCCTCGTTTATATATATTTTACGTTTCATGCAAATTGGTTCATAAGGGTTGAGATACTTCCCTTGTAAGGGTTAATTTTTTTTTTGTAATTTTTTTTTAATTGGCAATCTTGAATTTGACTATAACACTATGTGTTCTTTGCATCTGATGTTTAGGGTATGTTCAGCAACTTTGAAGAAAATATTATGGCATATATTTTTGTGGAACATGTTAACCCTCTAACTCCAACACATAACTTAAATTTTTGGCTATATTATAACAAATCGTATAAAACACCCCTAAAAAGGGGAAGGGCTTGGATGAAATGTTCTACAAAAATGCTGGCTATAAAATTTTACTATATATGTAAGAACACATCAAATGGCCAACATTTTTGTAGAACATTTTATACCCGCCCTCCCCCTCTTTCGGGGTGTTTTTTATGATTTGTTAAAATAGAGCCAAAAAAATACCGTTATCAATGGGAGTTAGAGGGTTAATATATTCCTCGTTTGTTAACAAAAGATCTTGTACTTTGCTCAAATGGGAACTACAGTTTTATTGGTAATTTTACAAATTTATTTTCGTAATTTTAACACACAGGGATTCTAGTTGATTTAAAAAAAAAATTATTTTACAAAAATTACGTTATACGAGGATTTATGTTTAATCAGGGTTCGAAAAAAAAACACTAACGAATGGTACATTAGTGTTCTGTATTGAATTATGCCGATGGAAATACGCAAACACATTCCCAACAAGAAATACATAAACACTAAAAATTATTTTAAGTGGTTGTGTTCGTGTACGCAAACAGAATACCGAACGTTATGCTTGTGACTTGACGAACACAATCTTTACGGTTATGTACTGTGCTATGTACAAAAACAAAATAAAGTAGTTTTAGTGTACTGTTTGCGTAATTAGCTGATTTTT
Source organism: Pegoplata infirma (assembly GCA_963921195.1). Lineage (NCBI taxonomy): Eukaryota > Metazoa > Arthropoda > Insecta > Diptera > Anthomyiidae > Pegoplata > Pegoplata infirma. The sequence goes on from OY992536.1 coordinate 270,263,864, forward strand.
TCCAAAAACTTAAAAAGGCGATATCTCGAAAGCTAAGCAAGATAGAGCAAATCGGAGCATATTTTTGGTTCCTAGAATATCCATAGAATCGCCGGGCCTCTTCACATGTGTGGACCTCATTTTGCTCTATCTTGCTTAGTTTTCGAGATATCGCCATTTTAAGTTTAAAACAAAAAATCTGCTAAGTACGGAAACAGTACACTAAAAGTACAAAATTTTGTTTGTGATCGTTCAAAAACACACAACCACTACGATGTAGCATTGCTGTTTATAGTGCAGTTCATTATCGTAAAGTTTGAGCAAGCATAACGTTCGGTATTCTGTTTGCGTACACGAACACAATCACTAAACAAAAATTTTAGTGAATGTGTTCTTTGGAAAAACCCGTACGTTATATAACGTACCGTTTTTTTCGAACACTGTGTTTACCAAAAAAAAAATTTTTTTTTTTGTAAATTCACCAATTTGTTTTGTAAATTTATCATATTTTTCCGTCTGTCTGTGCAAATGGTGATCACGGACAAAATATTCCACGGAAATTACTGAAATTTAACATATTTATTGAAAGTTCTCCCGAGAAGTTTGGTATTGCAAAAGTAATTTCCATTTAAATAAAGTTTTTTGCAATAATCTTTTTGAAATTGTGGAGGGTATCACTACATTCGGCAAGGCCTTATTATTAAAGCCTTATTTGAGCTGAATCTGATCATCTTAACCATTGGCGCCCTTCGATCAAAGCTTAGAGGTTTTGGTGAAAAGTTTCTAAAAAAACCAAAACTTTGATCGATGGTTGCCGCGGGTTAAAATTATAGAATTTGTGTCAAATTAAGTTTAAATGAAAGACTGTCTCAAGCTCTATGAAAGGGTCAAGGAACCGAAATTTTAAGAATTTTTTTATTTAAAAATTTCTTGAACGTAGGATAAAACTTCCATTTTTTACAAATTTGAAATGGCGATATCTCGAAAACCGATAGACCGATTTTAAATTTTTTTATTTTATTTTTTTTTTAATTTTACAAAAATCCTAAATTTTACCGCCGGGCGCCACGGATTAATTTAATACGATTGGTCTCAAATTTGTACCACATTTAAACCAAGGACAATAAAAATTTGCGCGGGCACTTGGGAAAATTGAAAGTTTAAAAAAAATGCCAGACTAATGCTGCAAGAACAGGCCAAAGTTAAGAAACTTTAATCGTCTCTTAAATAAAATTCCGATATGATCTTTCAACATATATTTTTTTTGTCTCCTCTAACAAAATCAATCGTCGCCACCGTGTAATTTTTGGAAAAGTTTGAAATTTGTTGTACATTGTTACAGGTAGATTTAAAAAAAAAACAGTGTTGACACAGGAAACGACGTGCATATATTTTTTCTGAAGTGGCGTCAGTTTTTCAAGGCGTGACTTTTTACCCTCTTACCCGACCTGTCCACAACTTTAAGCGTTATCGTGATTGCAACTGACAAACAAATGCCACTCTCAGAGAAGAGATATGATTGTGGCAACCATAATTTAAGAGCGTCATATTATGATTGCAAATTGTATCATAATATGACTACAGCAATTATAAATTTGCTGCAATCATATTATGGTTCTAATTAAAAGTTTTTCAAATATATAGGATCATAACATGATTACTGCAAAAATGTTATGGTTGCTACAAACAAGTTATGATCAAATTTTCAATCATAATATGACGCTCTTAAATTATGGTTGCCACAATCATATATATTTTCTACGTGCACTAGGTCGCCTAAAACTCGATCAAGGATCAAGAATATAATAACTCAATGGGATCTTCTGTTACACCGTCCGACAGCCAATATTAAACATGAACCGAATGATATATGTCTGAAAGTAGAGATCAAATGGAGTAAAATTGCATTTACAGTTTTTCACTTCGTGATCCTGTTACCTTTTAAAAGGACTTCAAAGTTTTTAAGGATACATTTTGTTAAATATTTTTGAAATATTTGTACTTGTCCTAGGATGACACTGGTGATGGCAAATAAAAGAGGAAGAACTCCTTTAATATTTCCATTTTTTATTTTGCCGTATCAGGATGAAAGGATGTGAATAAAGTCATTTGAAAACTTTTTCAAAACATTTTATTGAAAACTTTGAATGTTATGGAAGGATAAATTTTTGAAAGGACTTAACTTACCTCCTTTTTCCTGATATGTATAAATAATAAAACAGGAAAATTAGGGGAGATCCTCCTCCTTAATTTGCTATCAATAGTGGCATCCTAATACATGCACAAATATAAAAAATATTTTATAAAATTTAATCCTCTAAAACTTTAAGGTCCTTTTAAAAGGAAACAGCAGTTTTACTTCATTTAGTTTCTAGTTTCAAACGTTAACTATCCAGTTAGTGTTAAACGAACAGGATTTGTCGGACGGTGATATCATTTTCATGTGCTTAGTACATAATAATAAATAATGCAGTTTTAACGTAACCCTAAACGCTTTATTAAAAATTTTGGCATATAGCGTATTTTTTTTTATTATTGTTTTTTCGGTCAAAGGCGTTTTTGTTAAATTTACAATTTACCAAAAAAAAAAAAAAAATTGTAAGAAATCGCATTTATTCATTCTATATTGCAGACAACAATTCTATGGGATTTTTCTTAAACATTTCAAACAGATCTATAATCTGTAATTTAGCCATAAGCTAAGAAAAACTAACTATTTTTTTTTTTTGCTAAGCTATTTTATTGTAAAAGTAGTAATTTCAATATCAAAAAAATTACAAAAAATTTATTTGTTAAACATACACAGCCAAATGCCTTCAAATACTAGAGTTTTGTATAACCCAGCAAACAATGTGAAACAATTCTCTTGTTGCTCTGGTAAGATTTTACAACAAACAATTGTTTGTGTTTGAAAATCGATTTTTGCTTGCAATAAGAGATAAAAAGCATGCCAGATTCAAATCTAGCGACTTTGCTTTATTTTTTGAATTTATGCAAAAAAAAAAAATGAATTTGCAACCATAGTGCGGTCACGATATAAGTATTTTTGAAACGGTTTAGTTATATGACACTTATGATAATGACATTTAGATATTTCGCCAGTGCTAAGTAATTTTACTCCAAACCGCATAAAAAAATTGCCAATTGCCAAAAAAAAATAATTTTCTTGTGACGTAGAAAATTTTGAAATTTATTTTCGGGACTTAGAAAATTTTGATATGTTTAATATTTTGCCTGCAAATTGTGTTGTTAAGTTTTTTAACTAAAAATCTGATAATATACCAAATTGTTCACTAGGTAACGCACTCCATTCCTTTTGCTTAAACCCCAAAAAAACAAAAATTAAATTATATTTTTGGGGATTATTTTTATTGGTGTTGTTTTTTTAGTGGCTGCCAATGATTGCCAATTGTGGTAATGTTAACGTTAATAGAAATAAAACGGTAAATCAACGCCTTTTATAGATTCTTTGACATTTGGGACTTTAACATTTTAATTAAGATTTGTAAAATACCAAAAGGAGACTTTGTTAAATTTGTATTAAATTCTAAGAAATTCTATTGAATATCAGGGTTTATCAATTCATTACAGTGAGGTTTACGATTGGAATTAGTAGTGTCCGTTAGCTATGTTACTCATTGAACTTTAAGCCACGGGCAACAATATTAAATAAAATACGAAAAATGTGTCAGAACCAATGATTTTTTTTTTTAAATATCCACATTTGTTTCTATGAATTTCTTTACTAGAATTTTTTTATACGAAAAATGTCTCACGTTTTGAGATTTTTTCTACAGAAAATTCTTAGATTTTGAAAATTCTCAGATTCTGAGAATTTTTCTATACTAATTATTTTATACGAAATAAAAATGCAATTCCCTTCATTTGTGTCTACAATTTCAGATTATTTTTGTAACCCTTGCAAAAATAGTATTCTGTAGAAACTATAAATATGTAAACACAGCAGTAGTAGAACAAGAAAATACTATTTGTCAAAGCATTTCATAGCAGGGATTTTAAACGTGGGTTTCAACTTTGTACCAACTTAAAAACAAAATTGTACTTTTTGTACACTCACGGTACCATTTTTTTTTTATTTATAAAAACTTAACTAAAACAAATAAAAGTAGTAATTCGGTTGTACTAAATCTTGTATACTCCCCCAAATTAATAAAAAACAAGTAAGAAAATTATAGTCGGTCAAGACCGACCATATAATACCCTACACCAGAGTTTCCCTGAAAATGGGTCCCAAGTTCAAACATGGACTGATTAGATCTATATTTTGTCAAATCATTAATAAGTATAAACAACACTCACAAATCAAATTTGAGTAAAGTAGGCTTCACTTTGTTGGCAATAAACCGCTTTAACTGAATATCGGGCGATATTTTCACATGGGGAGGGCCTAAGTCCAAAAATGGTCCGATGATAATCAAATTTGATAAGGTTATTTAAGTACGCGTTTAACATATACAAACAGAATTTTTATTAAATGTTTTCTATTTTCATGAAAGTTGAGAGATTTATGTGAAAATCGGGAAGGTGGTTTGTATGGGGGCTACAAGAAAAACTGGTCCGACTTCGTTAAAATTCGGAATGGTGATTTGTGTGGATGAATCATTATTACCTGACAAATTTCGAAAATATACCAATTAAAATGCGGCTATTAGAGTCATTTGGGCCAAAACTAAAGAGGACCTTTGTATGGGGGCTATGTCTAAATATGGACCGATTTTTTCCAATTTCGTCCTTGGGCCAAAATAGGCTTAAGTTTCAAATTTCAAGTCAATTGATTAAAAATTGCGACCAGTATCGTGTTAACACCGTTTTCATGGACAGACAGACAGACAGACAGACAGACAGACGGACGGACAGACGGACGGACATTGCTAAATCGACTCAAAAAGTAGTTCTAAGTCGATCGGTATACTTAAAAGTGGGTCTAGGACCAATATTTCGGGTAGTTACAAACATCAGCACAAACTGATCATACCCTATACCACAGTGTGGTGTAGCCCAGGCAGAAACTGCCAACCGTTCCAAAGAAAAAGTCTCGGCAAAGCACTTTATTTTTTGTGTATTAAATTTTTTATTAAAATTTATTAATTTTCATAACAATTGGAATATTTTTTATTTCCCTGCAGGATCAGTGGCCGGTCCTTGATAGTTCTCATGATATGTCACTTATACACAATGACCTACATATTACAAACTTGACACCTTTTATATAAAAACACATGTTTCTTTCGTGAGGAAGTGTCTTAAACTCCGGATACATCACCCTTAAACTCTGGATACATACCCGTTTCGGTTCAATACACCACTTTTTTTCGGGACTTTTCCAAGTTTTTTCCTAAAAGCATTTTTAATAAATTTTTTATTCCAAAACGCAAAGAAAACTGCAAAAAATTTTTTTCCGGGATTTAGAAAATTGTTCAAAGTTTGTTCAACATTTTTTTATCCTAATTAATGAGTCAATAAATTTTTTGTCCTAATTTAATAAATTTCTTTATTCAGATAAACACCAAAAAAATTTGTGTCTCATGGACTTATGTATACAATTTAGATACGTCCCTTTTTTTGTTCTAAAAGTGCTATAATAGTACCATATTTTTTTGTTTTTAAAGCGCTTTCAAAGCGCTTTAAAATAGCAACGGCATACCCTTTACCTTGGTTATCATTTTGGACGCTGGGAGAGTGCTAAACTGTGATGCTTTCCCAGCACACAAGCGACCATAAAAGGTACTTTGCCAGCGCTCTCCCGTTCGTATTTTTCTGTCTGGGAGGGTATAACAAGTAAAAAACTTAAATTCGGCCTTGCGAAATGTATTGATACCCTCCACAATGCAAAAATTATTATTGCAAAAAACTTTATATAAAAAGAAATTACTTGAGAAAACAAAAATTTAAAAAAAAAATTCCCGTAAAAAAAATTTTTGTGAAAAAAAAATTCCGCAATTTTTTCATATCCGTCATATCCGTGTAATATTTTGGCCGTGATCACCATTTCCACAGAAAAACATACAGACTGACAGACAGAAGGATATCGCTAGAATGTCTTAAAATCGATCACTGTAACTGACTGATACTTCTGTGGAAAATTCTAAGACTTTTTGTTTGATAAAAGTGAGTAAGAATTTTTTCTTATGTATCTAATTCTGAAAAACAAGTTTTTACATTCTGAAATTTTTGTAAAAAAGTTTTAGAAAACTTTCAAATGAATTGAAAATTTTAAAATTGTACCAAATGAGTAGCGGTAGTACCACGGTCAAAATGTATCAAAAAAATTACAATTGTACCAACTTTAACATCCCTGTTTGATAGCATTGTGGTGGTTGTAACGTCTAAGGTGCCAGTCAACCTGACTTGTTATGGTATGAATATTAAACAAGTAGAAAAGTTAAATTCGACTTGGCCGAATCTATGAATACCCTCCACAATGCCCTTTTAAGACTGGATTACTCAATTCTCCGTTATAAAATAACTCTCCGTTAAATTTAACTTTTTCATACTAATTTTGACATATGGCTTCCGTTAAATCGGCAGTTAGCAACTAACTTTTCATTGTGATAGTAAATTTTCCAATGTGAAAAAATAACATTTTTGATTAGTTTTTATTTTGTGTAAAAAAACTTTTTTTTAAGAAATTTTTGAAAAAAAAAAAAATTTCTAATTTTTTTTTTTTGAGTGTAAAATTTTTTTTGAGTGTAAAATTTTTTTGAGTGTAAAATTTTTTTTGAGTGTATTTTTTTAGTGAAAAAATATTTTTGAGTGCCAAAAATACGTTGTAAAATATTTTTTGACTTACCAATGTTTTTAAAACATGTTTAACGGGTTTTCAACTCATGAATTCAAGGTGAAACTAATCTGACGGATTTGGCTGAAATTCAAATCGAACCAGCCCCGGGGAACGACAAATATATATGCCAAGCTTCAGCATCCTCAGAATTGCCTTTCGGAAGTTAGCGTGTGTTTTATCTCGTAAATTCACGAAAAACTCTTGCCGAAATTCAGTCTTTTGCTCATAACTAGGGATGAGATTTTCATGCACTAAAAAATCGAGAATATGCGCTTAAAATATGCGCTAAAAAATTCAAAGTATGCACTAAAAAACCTTAAAATATGCACTCAAAAATAAAATGTATGTAATAAAAATCTTATTTTCATAGGTAAAACTTCTTAAAAAGCAAAAAATAACACCGGGTTTAAATAGTAACATTAAAAAGCAAGATTTTTGTAGAAATTAAGAAAAATCTATAAAAAATAAAAACAAAAAAATTGTTTTTCTTATTTTCCAAATAAATTTTTAAAATTTAAAATAGTTTTTGAAAAAATATATATGCAATATATGCAAAAATATGCACTTAAAAGTTGGAAATATGCACAAAATATGCAAAAATATGCATTTTCACCAAAATATGCAAAAACAAATCAATGCCATTTTAACTCAAATTTCTTGATTCGTAAAAATAATTGGTGGATATCGCTTTTAGACTATCGACAAAAAACATGCATTTGCCTGAAAATCTCATACCTACTCATAACATAACCAGGTAAATGGCCAACATATACGCCAAACTTCAGGAGCCTCCGTAATGTCTTTCAAAAGTTAGCATGTTTTCAACAGACAGACAGACGGACAGACGGACGGACATCGCTAGATCGTCTTAAAATCGATCGAGGATCATGAATATATATACTTTATGGGGTCTTAGACCAATATTTCGAGGTGTTACTTACAAACGGAATGACCTTATAAATATATACCCTCTATCACTAGAGTGGAGGGTAAAAAAATATCTGCGGTTCGACTCTCGACTTGGATGCATTATTAAAAAGCGATTACCTGTTAGCAAGACAACCCGACATTTTAAATCCAACTGATGTTGACACTAACTGGCGTGTTTGAAACCGGTTTTTAAATACCAGAAATGTCAAAAAAAAATTTAAAAACTAGATTTTTTTCTGCAGTTTTCTTGAACTTTTTCGTATAGAAAAATATCTTAGATCCTGAAAATTTTTCTATATCTAAAGTGACCAGAATTTGTGATGTTTTCATGCATTATTAAAAATCTGATTGAAGAATCTGAAATTACAAGCATAAGTTAGTTAAAAAGGTTTAAAAAAATGTTTCAGTAATAAACTTTTTCCATAAATTTTTTTTTACACGTTTTTGGTTGTCAAAATCAATCATCAAAAATTTTATTGCTTCAACTCATACCAAAACAGAAAGCATAACTCATTCTGGTTCACAAGCTTCATAATATTTAACTGCAATTCCAGTGATTAACTGGAACGCCACTGAACATAAAAATAGAATTGCATACTTACTAACATTACAACAATTGCGCATTTTAAAGAATCATCATAAACTTATGAATGCACCATACATACATATTATTGAAAGACCTAACATTAGAACTATTCTATTTCTTTTATCGTTATTTTTAAAGTATTTAGGGCTTAAGATATAATTAATTTTTCGTATTTTCTTCATCATACTTAAAACTGTTATGCTTAACTACAGTATTATTTGTTTTATAAGTACGAATGCGATAGTTAGAACGAGTAATCTTACAGGCCATGAATAGTTTATAACTTCCCTGTGAAATTTAGACAAATATAAAAAAAAATCTTTAAGAACAGCATAAAAACAGTTGCAATTAATGAATGAAAAGATACTTTACTTACTCGAATTTACAAAGAAGGTATTCCAAGTGATAGAAATCAAGATTTGAGAAAGAGTACAATAAAACGAAAAATTAACTTTTTGGAAATTTTAATTCTAAGGGAGTAAAAAGGAGCAGAAAAGTGTAATTTGGTACTTTTTCTATCTTCTGCAATTAAAGTCCCAGAAACTTGACATTTTTGAATGTATGATCTTACAGAAGAACAACATTCTGAAAATGTTTTTTTTTATACCCTCCACTATAGTGATAGAGGGTATATAAGTTTGTCATTCCGTTTGTAACACCTCTTTATTGTAGTTTTTTTTTGACGTTTTCCAACCGCCTTTGAAAACAATTGAAAATTTCAGTGGGCCATCAAAAAGTAATCCGAACTGACTTTTATTAAGAGGGTTTTGAATGTCACCTAAAAAAGTACCATTCGGGCATGCTAATACAACAAATACCATTTGGAAGACCTTCCCTATTAAATGTACCTACTCCTCGTATGTTATGTATTGTACTTAGTTTTGTTGTCTTTTATCACTTAACTAAGATCTTACAAAATGTTTATTATCTGTTCAGAAATCATTTGCAAAAAGATTGTTAGTTTTGTTGCTGCTTCTTAAAGTGGGTAAACCTAAAATTATCATGAATGTTAATTACATTAGGAACTTGGCATAGAATGCTGTTTGTGATGGTGCTATGTATACTTAGCTACTATCTTTTTTTATATTTTTTTTTTATTAAATTAAAACAAATTGGGAGGATGAGCAAGAACGAAGCGAAAGAAAACTATTACATTTTTGTGTTGTTACAATTGGTATTTTAAGAACAGTGGTCATGGTGTGGCAACATTTCCTTTAACATTTTTTTTTTTATACCCTCCACTCTAGTGATAGAGGGTATATAAGTTTGTCATTCAGTTAGTAACACATCGAAATATTGGTCTAGGACCCCATAAAGTATATTTATTTATGACCCTCGATCGATTTTAAGTCGATCTAGCGATGTCAGTCCCGTCCGTCTGTCTGTCTGTCCATAGAAAACACGCTAACTTTTGAAAGACTTAACAGAGGCTACTGAAGTTTGGCATTTATGTTGGTCATTTACCTGGTCAGGTCGTTAATGCAATCCAGCCAAATCGGTCCAGTAATTCAAAAGTTATGAGCAAAAGAGTAAATTTCGGCAAGGGTGTTTCGCGAAATTACGAGATAAAAAACACGATAACTTTCGAAAGACAATAATGAGACTACCGAAGCTTGACATGCATTTTTACCGTTCCCCAGGTCTGTTTGGTATTAAATATCAGCTCAATCGGTCTAGTGGTTCAAAAGCTATAAGCAAAACCCTGAATTTCAGGTTGGTTTCATCTTAAATGCCACATGTTAAACAAGTTTTAAAAGCATTGGTGGTGACTTAACAATGATTTTCAAACTTGTTTAGTCTTAAAGGAATGCTTTTTATACTTGTTTAGTTTTAAAACCATTGGTAACTTAAAAATTACACTCGAAAAAAATTTTACACTCAAAAAAAAATTTTTACACTCAAAAACGTTTTTTTACAAAAAATACATACAGAAATAGTTTTACAGTAAAAAAAACATTACAATCGAAAAAAAATTTTACACTCAAAAAAAAATTAGTAATTTTTTTTTAATGACTAAAAAAAATGACTACAAAAAATGCATACAGAAATAATTTTACAGTAAAAAAAACATTACAATCGAAAAAAAATTTTACACTCAAAAAAAAAATTAGTAATTTTTTTTTAATGACTAAAAAAGAGTTTTTTACTCAAATTAAAATATTTCTAATCAAAATTGTTAATTTTTTCACGTTAAAAATGTGTGTGTTATCCTTTAAAAAATGCATTGTGGAGGGTATTCATAGATTCGGCAAAGTCGAATTTAACTTTTCTACTTGTTAAATAATAAAAATTTCTACAAGATCATAAATTTATGCAACATGTTTTAATTAAAAAAATATTTTAGTAACTTAAATACAATAAGAGCATGGCTTCAATCAATGTAAGAAAAATGTGCCACTATGGATCCAATGACAAAAGAAAGTAGACAATCAAGTTAACAAAATCATCAAAAGGTTTTGCAAAGTTAGTTAGCATCATTTTTTTTTTTAATTTTTTTTTTTCATCAAATTTTGTTTTCACAAATTTTTTGTTTCATCAAATTTTTTTTTTTTCATAATATTTTTTTTTATCAATTTTTTTTTCATCAATTTTTTTTTTCATAAAACTTTTTTCATCAATTTTTTTTATAAAATTTTTAATTACATCAAAATGTTTTTTCATCATTTTATTTATATACCCTCCAATTTTTATACCCTCCAACCAGAGTATGGGGATATACTCACTTTGTCATTCCGTGTGTAACGCATCGAAATATCGGTCTAGGACCCCATAAAGTATATGGGGGTTTTCGTGTCAACTGACACAACTTTTGAAACCGATGTCTTCCGATCGGGATGAAATTTGCACCAAGGTTAGTCCTATTGGATAGTAGTTCAGACACAATTTTTCAGCGAGATCGGTCAAGGACTCTCTGAGTTAGAGGGGGTCGAAATTTTACATTTTGGCCAAAGAGGTGTTTATTCTCATCCATGTAACTTCTTACCTATTGTTTTTAGCAAAATGTGTCACAAAGAGTTTAGATAGCTATTTCTTCAGTCTTTCGAAAAAAAATTATAAAAAAAATAAAAAAAAAATTTTTGATTTTTTTTCTTAAAAATCTAAAACTTTTTTGACTTTTTCCTCAAATTGGGCCCTTTTTTTTTTTTTGATTCAAAAGAAAGCTTAGGTCTTTTCCTTTAAGAGCTATGGGGTCGCTTAGTGGGATGCGAGTGGGATATGTATGAAAAAATTATTTTTTTAACTTTGGAACACAAAAAACGGTTCTTCAATTTGCACTATTAGGCGTGGGATAGCTAACCAGTTTTCGATTTCGATCCGCGATATCCTCTAATTTTTATAGGTTCGAAAAAGAAAGCACGAGCCAAAAAATAAGGGCGGTGGGGTGGGGCCGTATGGCCCCTCATCGGGGTCAAAGTTGGGCGTAAAGAGGTAAAATCCTCAAAAAGCCCCAAAACTGCCCTAGAAACGCCCCTGGAGGGGTGCAATGTGAGACGAACCTCCAATAATTTTCTGCCCCCAACATTTTTCTTGAACATACCTTACCCCTATTTCCACTTCCTATGGGGGCTCCCATACAAAACATTTTTAAAAAATTTGATCCTACCATTCTAACTTACCCTAAAGTGCCCCAAGTGGAGCCAAATGTATGACCGACCCCCATTATTTTATTAATTCCAACATTTTTTGCGAACACACCTACAATGTATCTTTAACCCTTAAGGTGGTCCCCATACATTTCTTTTATTTTTTATAAATTTGTTTTATTAAACCAGCTCCTACCGCCCCTACCGTGCCTCCTAGAGAGGCAAAAATTATGACCAACCCCATTATTTTTTAGTTACCAACATTTTGTCCGAACATAATAACACCCTATCTCCACTCCTTAAGGGGCTCCCATACGTTATAAAAACATGTATTTTTAAAAACTAATAAAAAAAATAAAAAAAAATGTATGGGGACCCCCTTAAGAGTTGAAAATAAAGGGTAGGTATATTCTGAGAAAATGTTGGAGATGAAAAAATATTGGGTCGGTCATACATTTTACTTCTCTAGGGGCACCCTATGGACAGTTAGAGCGGTAAGAGCAAATTTTATAAAAATGTCATTTTGTATGGGAGCCCCCTTAGGAAGTGGAAATAGAGGTTAGGTATATTCAAGAAAAATGTTGGGGGCAGAAAATTAATAGAGGTCGGTCTCACATTGCACCCCTCCGTGGGCAGTTCTAGGGCAGTTGTGGGGTTTTTTGAGGATTGTAACCTCTTTACGCCTAATTTTGACCCCGATGAGGAGCCATATGGCCCAACCCCACCGCCCTCATTTTTTGGCTCGTGCTTTCTTTTTTGAACCTATAAAAATTAGAGGGTGTCGCGGATCGAAATCGAAAACTGGTTAGGTATCCCACGCCTAATAGTGCAAATTAAAGAACCGTTTTTTGTGTTCCAAAGTTAAAAAAATAATTTTTTCATAGATATCCCACTCGCATCCCACTAAGCGACCCCATAGCTTTTAAAGGAAAAGACCTAAGCTTTCTTTTGAATCAAAAAAAAAAAAAAAAAAAAGGCCCAATTTGAGGAAAAAGTCAAAAAAGTTTAAATTTTTAAGAAAAAAAATCAAAAATTTTTTTTCTATTTTTTTTATAATTTTTTTTCGAAAGACTGAAGAAATAGGTATCTAAACTCTTTGTTACACATTTTGCTAAAAACAATAGGTAAGAAGTTACATGGATCAGAATAAACACCTCTTTTGCCAAAATGTCAAATTTCGACCCCCTCTAACTCAGAGAGTCCTTTACCGATCTCGCGGAAACTACTGTCTGAACTACTATCCAATAGGACTAACCTTGGTGCAAATTTCATCCCGATCGGAAGATATCGGTTTCAAAAGTTGTGTCAGTTGACACGAAAACCCCCATATATATTATTGATCAGTGTTCCATTCTAAGACATTCTAGCGATGTCCGTCTGTCCGTCCGTCCGTCCGTCCGTCCGTCCGTCTGTCCGTCTGTGGAAGACAATATACAGTCCAAAGTAAACGAGCTAGACTCCTGAAATTTGACACGAATATGTCTTATGGTATTGGGCTGGTTAAGTTCAAACATGGGCAAAATCGGATAAGGGAGAAAAAAGTTCCCCTCTTAAGAACTAAAAAAACCTCTCAAAGAAACATTTTTTATAGGTTTTTTGTACTTTTGCTTAGCAAACGAAACATTTTTATGTCAAAAGAAGTTCAAAGTCTTGCAGTTGGATCCAGGAAGGTTGCCTCCCACCGACGTAACCACCACCCAAAAAAAAAAAAAGTCGCCCCTGTTTTTATACCCTCCAACCACAGTATGGGGGTATACTCACTTTGTCATTCCGTGTGTAACGCATCGAAATATCGGTCTAAGACCCCTTAAAGCATATATTTAATTGATCAGTGATCGATTCTAAGACATTCTAGCGATGTCCGTCCGTCCGTCTGTCCGTCTGTAGAAGACACGATACAGTCCAAAATAAAAGAGCTAGACTTCCGAAGTTTGGCACGAATATGTCTTATATTCCTAGACAGGTTAAGTTCGGAAATGGGCAAAATCGGACCCAGGGGAAAAAAGTTCCCCCTTGGAGAACTAAAGCAACCTAAGAAAAACTGCATTTTTTAAGGGTTTTTTGTGCTTTTGCTAAGCAAATGCAACATTCTTATCTGAAAAGAAGTTCAAAATCGCAAGGGGAAGGTGCCCCTAACGTCTCCCACCAACGTCCCCCGCCAAAAAAAATATACGCCCCTGGATTTTTTTTATATTGTTTTTTTTTACATTTTGGAGGGTATAAAAGATTCGGCACAGCCGAATGTAACACTCTCACTTGTTTTTTTTTAATGTGTTGGAGGGTATAAAAGATTCGGCATAGCCGAATTTAACACACTCACTTGTTTTTCTTCTCTTCCTTTTTCTTTTCGTTTCTTGTTCTTTTTCTTCTCTTCCTCTTCTTTTTCCTTCTTTTTTTCTTTTTCGAAATCGGATTGTGGGGGGGGGGGGATTTCCTCCATTTCCCCCCTTGGATCCGCGCGTGTGTACACTAGAGTGGTTCCAAAAAATATTTGTTTTGTGTTCTCATTCAATCATCTTATGTTATTTGTTACGAAAAGCTTATTGTTTCAGATTTTTAAAAACATGTTGGAACTTTAACGCTAAAAAAATAAGAAAAATTAAAAAAAAAATCAATGAGAGTGTTAAATTCGGCTGTGCCGAATCTTTTATACCCTCCAACACGTAAAAAAAAAACAGAGGCGTCTTTTTTTTGGGGGGGGGGTGGTAAAGTCGGGTGGTGACAACCTTCCTGGATCCAACTGCAAGACTTTGAACTTCTTTTGACATAAAAATGTTTCGTTTGTTAAGCAAAAGTACAAAAAACCTATAAAAAATGGCTTTTTTTAGAGGTTTTTTTAGTTCTTAAGAGGGGAACTTTTTCCCCCTGATCCGGTTTTGCCCATGTTCGAACTTAACCAGCCCAATACTATAAGACCTATTCGTGCCAAATTTCAGGAGTCTAGCTCTCTTACTTTGGACTGTATCGTGTCTTCCACAGACGGACGGACGGACAGACGGACATCGCTAGAATGTCTTAGAATGGATCACTGATCAATAATATATATACTTTATGGGGTCCTAGACCGATATTTCGATGCGTTACACACGGAATGACAAAGTGAGTATACCCCCATACTGCGGTTGGAGGGTATAAAATATTTTTGTGAAAACAAAAATTTATGAAATTTTTTTATTTTTTTTTTTATTGAAAAACAAGTGAGAGTGTTACATTCGGCTGTGCCGAATCTTTTAAACCCTCCAAAATGTAAAAAAAAAAACAATATAAAAAAAATCCGGGGGCGTCTTTTTTTTTTTTTTTTGCGGGGGGTTGGTGGGAGACGTTAGGGGGAACCTTTCTCTTGTGATTTTGAACTTCTTCTGAGATAAGAATGTTGCATTTGCTTAGCAAAAGTACAATAAACCCTGCAAAAAGTGCGATTTTTCTTGGGTTGGTTTAGTTCTCTAAGGGGGAACTTTTTTCCCCTTGGTCCGATTTTGCCCATTTCCGAACTTAACCTGCCTAGGAATATAAGACATATTCGTGCTAAACTTCGGAAGTCTAGCTCTTTTATTTTGGACTGTATCGTGTCTTCTACAGACGGACAGACGGACGGACGGACATCGCTAGAATGTCTTAGAATCGATCACTGATCAATAATATATATACTTTATGGGGTCCTAGATTGATATTTCAATGCGTTACACACGGAATGACAAAGTGAGTATACCCCCATACTGTGGTTGGAGGGTATAATAATTACACCAGCTGGTGAAAAACAATTTTATTCACCAGCAGGTGAATTATTATACAAGTTACAAATCAAAGTTACAAACCTTTTTGGTTTTAAGAAAATGAAAACAGTTATTCTTATTTTCTTTTTTGTTAGTGGGTAGTTTATATTAGTGCCTACTGTCCGTACCGTAGTACCGGGAATACCGGTATTCCCGGTTCCGGGAAATGGTACCGGGAAATGGTACCGGTTTCCCGGTTCTTAATTCATTCCCGGTATTCCCGGGAATACCGGTATTCCCGGTTCCGGTTCCGACGGTATTCCCGGTACTACCGGTATGTATAATTTGTAAAATTTTGTAAAATTAAAATTTTATCGTTGCTTTAACCAAAAAAAATTCAAAACATGTAAAAAAACACCATTTCTATTTCATTTTTTGTATTTAAGAAAAAATAGTTACATGATTTTTAAATAATTTAAAAAAAACAACTAAATGTTTCTGAAATACTGATTAAATAGTGTAATTTAAATATTTTATGGTGTAGCTTTTTTTTGGTTTTCAGAACCGGTTCCAGGATTAGAACCGGGAATACCGGTATTCCCGGGAATAACCGGGAACCGGGAAATGGGGGGCACTAGTTTATATAGTCAAACTGAGGAGGCGTCCTGCATAATTTTTAAAAATATGAACCAGCTTAAAAACATCATTTAAACTAAGTTAGATAATAATAAAATAAAATTTTATAAGTGGAAAATGCATAATAAATGCGGTTATTTACAGTGAGAAGAAAGTTGTCCCTCAACCCCCAAAAAAATAAACGAGCCTGTAATTTTTTTTTTAATTTTTTACATATTGGAGGGCAGGGGCGTATCCAGGATTTTATTTCGGTGGGGGCCCAACATTATTTTTAATTTTTTTTTTTTTACAAAAAATTTACATAATAGCACATGTTTTAGAATTTTTCCCGATCTTTTCCTTGAACTGAATGTAACACAATGAGAATCTTCATTTTTGTGTAAGTTTACCACCGTTTGGGGGGAAATTAAGATTTTTTTATATTTTAGAATTTTTTGAGAGACTTAAGCATTTTTTTAAAGTGCGAATTTTATTAGATGCTGAAACATTTTTACAAAGAAGATTATCTGAAATTTTTTCAAAGAAAAGTCTAAGATTCTATCACAATTTGCAGTTAAGACAGATTTTGTAATAGAAAAAGTCAAAGATTCTAAATCATATTTCCAATGGAAAACGTTTCTCGAAAAATTCAGTTTAGAAATTGATTCTATAAACATATTCATAAAATACTTTTCCAAAAGAAAAGACTCCGATTGTAAGACATTTTCCCATAATCTGAGATATTTCTAGTTTAGCACATTTTCTCAGATTCTACAACATTTCACACAAAAAATTTTAGATTCTGAGAAAATCTTCACTTTTTCTATAAATAAAATGATTCAGATTCTGAGAACTTTTTAAAAAGAAAACAGTATAAAAAGTCTTAGATTCTAAAACATTTTTCCTATAGAAAAGGTCTAAGATTCTTAGACATTTTTCCTATAGAAAAAGTCTCAGATTCTTATAGAAAAAGTCTCCGATTCTTAGACACGTTTCTTACAGAAAAAGTCTCAGATTATTCGACATTTTTCCTATAGAAAATATCTCCGGTTCTCAGACATTTTTCTATAGAAAAAGTTTCTAATTCTGAGACATTTTTCCTATAAAAAGTCTCAGATTCTTATAGAAAAAGTCTCAGATTCTTCGACATGTTTCTTACAGAAAAAGTCTCAGATTATTCGACATTTTTCCTATAGAAAATGTCTCAGGTTCTCAGACATTTTTTCTACAGAAAATTTCTTAGATTCTGACACATTTTTCCTATTGAAAAAGTCTAAGATGCTTAATCACTTTTCCTGTAGAACAAGTCTCAGATTCTGAAACATTTTGACTATAGGAAAGTGCCAGATTCTGAAACATTTTTCATATAGAAAAAGCCTCAGATTCTGAGAAAATTTTCCTAACGAAAAAGTCTCAGATTTGAAATATATTTCAAAAAGCAAATACTCAAATTTTGAGACATTATTCTTATAGAAAAATATATTTTTAAAATAGAAAGTTTCAGATTTTGAGCATTTTTCTATACAAAATGTCTCACCTTGTGTCTCTGAGACATTTTTCCTTTATTTGATTTTGAGATAATTTTCCTTAAGAAAAATTCGTTGATTCTGAAAGATTTTTCGTAAAAAAAGTCTAAAATTCTGAGACATTTTCCTGATTGTAAGAAAAATTCTCAGATTCAGAGACATTATTCCTATAGAAATTTCTCAGCTTTTAAAACATTTTTCATATAGAAAAACCTCAGATTTTAAGATTTTTTTTATAGAAAAAATCTCAGATTTTGAGACATTTTTCAGATTCAGAGACATTTTTCCTATAGAAAGTTCCCAGATTCTAAAACATTTCTCATATAGAAAAGCCTCAGATTCTGAAACTTTTTTCATTTAGAAAAGCCTCAGATTCTGAAAATTTCTAATAGAAAAAGTACCAGATTCTGAGACATTTTTCCTATAGAAAAGGTCTTATATTCTGCGAAAAAGGCTAATATTTTAAGGCATTATTTATAGAAAAAGTCTTAGTTAGATTCTCAGACATTTTTTTAAAAAAGTTTTAGATTCTGACAACATTTTTATTTAAGAAATAGTCTCGTTTTGAGACATTTTTCTAAATGACAAAGTCGCGTTTTAAGATTTGACTACATTTTACTTACAATTAGGTCCATTTTTTGTTTACATAAAACTTTAGGTTCTAAGTTATTTTTTCATTAGAATCCTAAGTTGAAAAGTTTCAAATTCTAAAAATTTTTTTTCAGATTTTGAGATTTTTTAACAGAAAAATTTTCAGTTTCAAAACATTTCTCTTCAAAAAATTTTAGATTCTTAAATGTTTTTAGATTTTTTTATGAAGTTTTTTAACATTGTACTTTTTATTTGATACCAAATCCTGAAATTTGTGAAATCATTTCGGGGGCGCGGGCCCCCCCCCCTGTATACGCCACTGTTGGAGGGTATTAAAAATACGGCACAGTCAAATTTAACAGTCTTACTGGTTAAGCACTCTTTTTTTTTTTTTCCTTGACAAAGGAAACATATTTATTTAAATTTGTAAAAAATTATTAAAATAATAGAAATACATTATATTACAATTAATTCGATTCAAACACATATGTTGTCCAATTGACGTTCCTATACGGAACATAGGGCGGAAACTGTCGCACTCCATTGTTGGCGGTTTTGTACAATACAACGAATTTCAGGCCATGAGCCTATATGTTGACTTTCGGAATGTATCGATCGAATCCAGGTATTTCTTGGCCTTCTTCTGCGTCTTGTACCCTGCGGGTTCCATTCAAACGCCATTTTAGATATATTAACGTATTCTCTTCTTAGCGTGTGACCTATCCAACGCCACATTCTACGCTTTATTTCTGTGTTAATAGGTTCACTTAGTGTTAACGACAGAAGGTCTTCATTTGATATGGTGTTGGGCCAAAATATGTGACAGATGCGACGAAGACATTTGTTGACGAAAACTTGTAATTTTTGGCAGATATTATTTGTCACCTTCCAAGTTTCACAGCCGTATAAAAGAATTGGTTTAATGCTTGTGTAAAAGACCTTAAGCTTTGTTTTTCTATGTTGCGAGACATCCAAATTCTTTTAATTTTATGGTATGCGGCGCGTGCCTTATTTATGCGGCTTGAAACATCCGCATCTGCTCCACCATCTTTGGAGATTACACTCCCAAGGTAGCTAAAATTGGTGACATCCTTGACGACAAATGGGTTACCATTAATTGTGACTGTGAGTGGAGTTTGGTTCGCAGTCTCAACACGCATCAGTTTTGTCTTTGTCATATTGTCCTTAAGACCCATTCTACCAGCATTACGTATTAATGCCTCTAGCTTTGTCCGTGTTCCGGATAGAGTGTGGCTCAAAAAGCAAATATCATCCGCATAATCAAGATCAGATAATTTTTGGTTCGGTATCCATTGTATACCATCTGGTACTTCTGAATTTGTTTTTGTTAAAATGTTGTCCAAAACCAATATAAATAAAAGTGGTGATAAAACACACCCCTGCCGAACTCCATTCTGTATTGTGAACTTGTCACTAGTCTTTCCTTTGTATATAACCCTACATTCTGCATTTGTGTAAAGTTCACATATGAGGTGTACAATTTTATCAGGTACACCAAGTTCCCGAAGTGTATTCCATATAGCGTCTCTGCTAATGGTATCAAAGGCCCTCTCAAAGTCAACGAAAAAAAAAATATAGTGGGGATCTCCACTCGACTGACTGTTCAACCACAATGCGCAATGTGTTAATGTGATCAACACAGGATCTTTGTGGTCTGAAACCGTTTTGTTCTTGTCGAAGTTGACCATTTAATATTGGTGATATACGATTCAAGATTACGAATGCAACAATCTTCTGGATAGTATTTAATAATGTTATACCCCTCCAATTTCTACAGTTGCTTAAATCTCCCTTTTTTGGAATAGTAATAATCGTTCCTTCTTTCAGGATCTTGGTATACAGCCTGATTGCCAGACTTGGTCTATTAAGGGATAAAGGATGGGGGCCAGTATTTCTGAACCGTATTTAAAAAGTTCGGCTGGAAGGTTGTCGGGTCCGGCGGATTTGTGGGATTTTAACTGCAATATAGCATCTGAGATATCAGTGATTGTTTGTGATATCGTAGAGATGTTACAGTTAGTGTTGGGTCGTTGACCCGTTTCAATGGGACTTTGCGACATACTGGATTGTTGGTCAGCGTCAACGAAAAATTCTTTCCATCGCGCAAGTTGTTGGTCATCTGATGTGAGGTTGTTTCCGTTGTTGTCTTGTACAGGAGGTACCGTTGATTTAGTATTGGCTAGTAGTGTAATGGCTTTATACACACCTCTCAAATTATTTCGCATGGCAGCATTTTCAGCGTCAGTAGCAATGTTGTTGATAAAATTTTCCTTGTCTTTCTTTGCCGATTTTTTCACTTGGCGTTCGGTGTCGTTATACTGCGTCTTTAACAGCTGCTTATCTTCGTCTGACTGCGAATTGAGCATTGCAGCTTTAAGTGATCGTCTTTCAAGGATGAGATCCCATGTTGCGTCGCTAATCCATAATTTCCTTTCTCCTTGTTTGTAACCCATTTTCTTTTCAGCTGTTGTTCTGCATATTCTATGCACATCTTCCCAGGTCGGCTGTTCTGTAAGTTCGTTAAATTCATTTCCTAGACTTTCTACATAACTCTCACGCACAAGAGGATCTTCAAATCTACAAGTATCGAATTTTCCGTTGCGATTTTTTTGGATTTGTATTGCTGTGGGTCGTAATCTAATTTGAGCTACCAATAAGTTGTGATCACTGTATACGTCAGCGCCTCTACGAGTGCGCACATCAAGAAGAAAGTTGTGGAATCTTCTTCTGATCAACACTGATCTGGTAAAAAAAATATTTTCTCATTTTGGGCATGTTGCCCGAACTTTAGACCTTTGACAACCTCTAATGAAATTTTATGAGGAAAATATTTGTAAAACATTTTAGCCCTTTTAAAGGACGTTTTATTAGACATGTTTAGTTTTTAGTTTTTGAAAAAGGGCTAAAATGACCGCTTAAAATGGCAGCAAGAGGGTTAATTTGTTTTAGCAACATAACCGCAATACAATTTCACTGCAAATATCCTCTTACATTTTTAAGCTCAGATGCGCATTCATTAAAGTTTTTTTGATGTTTTTCCTACGAAATTTGAAGTTGCATGTACTTTGCAAAACCCTTTATTGACTACGTTTATTTGATGGTCTACTTTCATTCGGCATTGGAGTCATTGAGGCTCATACTTCTTGTTGCACAGTGTAACGGAATTAATGTGTCAGATTTTTAGTACGACTAAAAAAATGTTGTACTCCACTGTACCTCATTTACTTTGGATTTTATTTGGTTATGAAAGTCATTAGGGTTTTTCTATAGTACTCTTAGCATGTTAAATGCAAATCTTGTTTTTTATTTTTTGTTTAACATACCATTTCTCCTTCTTCTCCAGAAGTTGTTCTGTATGTTACTATTTCTATTCGTTTTTGTTTCATCAATCTAAAAAAAATCTGCATACAAATAATTTCAAGCTTTGTCATGAAGTTTTGTTGCATTGTGTGTTGCATTACAAGAATAAAAAAAAATGTTCTGTTACTATTTCGCGCCTTTTAGATTTAGTAGTTAAAGTATTTTTTTTTTGCATAAAACTAAAAAAAAATTGAATACTGCACGCCCGACCCACCTTTTTTTGATTTCTTTGATTTTTTTTGGTGTCTTTGTTCGTCTTTAGAGAGACCTACAAAAATTATTTTATTTTTTTCTAGTTCTTTTGTTGGTTTCTAGATTTTTTTTTAATTTTGCAAGACCGAGTACTTCCTTGAACATGTTTAACAGATGCTAGATTAGCACCCTAAAAATTGTGTTTAGCAACGCGATTCAACAGTTATTTAGCTGTTTGTCCAATTTTTTTTTTGTTTCACAATATTTGCTGGTGAACTTTAAATGAATGAAAAAAATTTGCATAGTTTTGTAATTATTTAGTTTTTGTTTCTAGTTTTCTATTTAAATTTCAAAAATTTTTACAAAAATTTGGTTAAATAAAAAGGTCAAATAAGTAACATTCAATTTGTTTTAAGAACAACATAGTCTTAAGATGACTGATAAATGGAGTAAGAATTTAATAAGCAACTTCATTTTGTATATATGGGGCTTTCCCCACCAAATGTCCCACTACAGAAAAACATGTGTCCCGTAAATTTCTGAATAGGTTGTTTGGATAGCCCTATAATATAGGGCCTATATGGAATTAAGAAAATTGCGTTTTTCGTTTTTCTAATTTTCAAAAACTGGGCGTTTTTCTAATTTTCAAAAACTTAGGCGTGGTCAAAAATTGGAAAAATGGTCAAATTTGTTGGGAGTTGCCTTGATTAAATATTTATCACGTTAAATCGGAATGCACCACAATCTCAAAAATTTATATTCTTATATAGTTTTGTATGGGATATCGATTAAATTTTTTTTTTTGGAAAATTTTCAAAACCCGTTCTGGAAATTTAAATTTTTTTAAAAAAGTCAGTTTATCAAAAATCCGGCCACTTTATTTTAATTTTTTTTTTTTGAAGTTTAGATGTTTGTCCATCCACACAAAAAAATTTTAACAATTTTCTAATTTGCTTGTATTTTCTTGGTTTAATGTTGCGAATGAGTATTATTAATAGCATAAATATTTCTCATACGCTCTGTTGAAACAAGAAAATACAAGCAAATTACTAAATTGTTATGAAATTTAAAATTCAAATGCGATTTTCTCAAAAAAAAAGAGAAAAACGCGTGTCTGAATTTTTTTGTGTGGATGGACAAACATCTAAATTTAAAAAAAAAAAAGTAAAAAAAAGTGGCCGGATTTTTAATAAATTGACTTTTAAAAAAATGGAAAATTTCAGAACGGGTTCTGAAAATTTTCCGAAAAAAAAATTTAATCGATAGCCCATACAAAACTATATAAGAATATTCTTTCATTCATTCTTATCATTCTTTCGTTATAATATCAGCTATCCGAAATATTGGTCCTAGACCTAACTTTAAGTATACCGATGGGCGCAGAATTAATCGGTGAATCGATTTTGCTATGATTTTTTTTCCCCCGCTTTCTGTCGGTCTAATTAATATTCATACAAACGTCCTCCCGATATTTACTTAAATATGTCTATTGGTATCCTTATATATCTATTTAACTCAAATTTGTTTTGTATGTTTTCGACACCAATTTCAGATCTGGCCAAATATGGATCCAAACACATAGAAATGATACAAAAGTTGAGTTGCCACCGTGAATCGTTTAAAATATAGAAATTACACCAAAAGGGGATAAACTGAGGAAGATCTTAAATTGTACTAAATAAGTCATTGGTGTACCATTGTACTTTTGAGTTTCGAATTGTACCAAAAAAAATACAATTGTACCAACTTTTGCAACCCTGATCTCCAATATCTAAGGAGCCTCCGATACAAAATAAAATTTTTTAAAATTTGTTCCAACTGCTCTAACTGCCCTAAGAGTGCCCCTAGATCAGTCAAATGTATGACCGCCCCACAATATTTTTTGATTCCAAACATTTTCTCTGAACACACCTACTCTCTATCTTTAATTTTTAAGGCGGTCCCAATGTGAGTCACTCATTCATTTGACGGCTTTAGGGGCATTCTTAGGTCAGTTAGAGCGGTTGGAGCAAAATTTGAAAATTTCATTCTGTATGGGAGCCCCCAGAGATATAGTATTAATTTGTTCTTAAAAAATGTTAAGGCAATAAAATTAATGGGTGGTGAATAAAACGTAACAAAATTATTTTTTAGCAAAAAAAAATGTTTTTTTTTTGTATCAATTTTTTTCATAATTTTTTTTTATCAAACGTTTTTATACCCTACACTTAGTTATAGAGGGTATATATTAGTTTGTCATTCCGTTTGTAACTCATTGAAATATCGGTCTGGGACCCCATAAAGCATATATATTTTATTAATCAGTGACCGATTCTAGCGATGCCCGTCTGTCTGTCCATCTGTCAGTCTGTGGAAATGGTGATCACGGCCAGAGTATTAAACATAAGCAAATTTACTTGTTGTTGTCCTTAGTAGTTTGGTATTGCATTTAAGCAAAATCGGTTCAGCGGTTCAAAAGTTATGAACTAAAATGTAAGAACACCTGGAAAATTTTGGTATATTATACGTAACCTAAAAATACAAAATGCTTTAAATTGGCTGCTGGTTGGCATATGTGAACAGAATTGGACCAAGAATGTAATTTTTACAAGTACTACCCAATTTTTTTACAAAAAAAAAATTTCGCGGAATTTTTTTTTCACCAAATTTTTTTTTTTGCAAATAATCTTTTATTACATTGTGGAGGGTATCAATACATTCGGCAAAGCCTAATTTAACTTTTTTACTTGATTTTTTATAATTTTTTTATCAAACTGTAACGAATTCTCGGCTATAACGAACTAATTCCAAAGTCCCGACGTTTTGGGACCAATTTTCACACAAAATACTTCTTTTATAACGAACTCGGTTATAGCGAATCCTCGGTTAAAACGAACTACTTATTATGGTCCCACGAACACAATTTGACGTATATTTACTTTTTAATATTGAACTCTTATGAATATTTTGAAATGTGCGGCAACTTTTTTTTTTTGGAAATACAACTAGGTTGATATAAAATATACCCCGCTTATAGCGAACTCCGCTTATAACGAACTATTTTTACTGGTTCCTCGGAGTTCGTTATAACCAGGTTCGACTGTATATTTTTTTCCATAAAATTGTTTTTTCATTCAAATTTTTTTAATTAATTTTTTATTTTTTTTATCATTTTTTTTTTTATCAAAAACTTTTTTTTCATAATTTTTTTTTATCAATTTTTTTTCATCAATAAAGATTTTTCATTAATTTTTTTTCATAAAACCTTTTTTTGATTAAAATTTTTTTTCTTCATCAAAAATTTTTTTCAGCAAAAAATTTTTTTTTCATCAAAACTTTTGCTCGTTGAAATTGTTTTTCTCATCAAAAAATTTTTGTTTTAATTTTTTTCCTATTTTTTTTTCACCAAAACTACTTTTCTAAAATTCTGACATAAAAATGTTCCATTTGATTAACAAATGTACAAAAAACAATTGAGAGTGTAAAATTCTTTTGAGCCGAATCATTTATACTTTCCGCAATGTAAAAAACCTTTTTTGCACTAAAGTAATGCACTCATTAACCAAATTTACAGCTCTTTTGGTTATGACTGCATCTTGCTTTTCCCAAACTGATGGACGAATGTATATAACTAAATTGTTTTAGAAATAAATCAATATTTTATGAACTTAATAGGGTCCCCGACCGATATTTCAATTCGTTTTGCATGGAATGGCAAGTAACATTATTTTTTCTAAAAAAAACTTTGATTTGATAAGTACACCCAAATTTTCAGCAAAACATTATCATGATTTAATGTTTCCAGCTAGAGTACAAAATTTGCAGGCATTTTTACCATATTACCATATTTTTACCATATTAATGATTGCGTCATATCACTTTTTTTACTCGGAAACTACCAATTTTTGAACATTCAATATCTTTTGAACCGGCCATCAAAAAAACATTTAAGTAATTGAAAATTTACCACGAATAAGTTTTCGAAGAGTACTAAAAACTACACTCAAAATAATAACTCTGTAAAATACTCTGTAAAATGACTGTAATCTCAATTCAACAGATATTTGACAGAGTTTTCTGTCAAAATACAGATTTAATGAAAATACTTTGTATTTTGTTATGACAAAAAAAAACAAAGTTTCCTCTGTTATATTGCTTTTTACTTCGTAATCTTAATTTTACAGATAATTAACAGAGTTTTCTGCTAAAATACAGATCTAAGCAAAATATTTCGTATTTTTTTATAACCAAAAAATTTTTATGTTTTGAGTAGTTTTTGTTTTTGTTACCAAACATCAAAATTTTATCTGTATATGTTTTTTTGAGAGAAAAAGTTGAAAAAGTAGCAACAAAAGTTATCAAAATTTTTTTTTCAGAAATTTTATAAAAATTTTACAAAATAACATGCATTTAACTAAACTCTGTAAATTTACCAGAGTTTTTTCTGTAATTTTTTTTTTTGCATCAAATGCATTTTACAAATATATGTAAATTTACATAGTTTTCTTTGCTAAATTGTGGTTTACTTAACCAATAGTTTTCTAGAAACTCCGTTTTACAGAGTTTTATAGTAAAGTTACAGAGTTTTCTCTGTAAAAAAGCTTTCATATTTAACCAAGATTTTACTGTAAACTCTGTAAATTAACAGTTTTTTTCTGTCAAATTCATTTTACAGAGTTTTTTAGTAAAATTACCAAGAAATTTTGTTAGCTGGAAAAGTATGGTGTACTCTGTTAAATTAGAAGAGTTTTTCTGTAATTTAACAGAGTTATTATTTTGAGTGTATAAAAAAAATTAGGAAAATCTTAAAAAAAAATTTCAAAGTGTCCGATTTGACATGGAATGCCTCATATATATATTTTTCTTGAATTATACGCGACAATTGATTATATTTTAAGAGTTTAGACAATAAACGTCAATGAGATATAAGTTTTTTAAATCTTTTGTAAATAAAAAATTACCAAAGTTTGTTTTCTAAGTCTTTTGTTTCTGTTTTTACTTCCTTTTTTTCTATCATTTATAATCCTAGTAATCAAGTGCTTAAAATATTGTTGTTAATTATCACATAAAAAAAATTAAAGTTGTTTTATATACAGTTTTCCAGTTATAATTTTGGTAACATAAAATTTTAATTTTATTTATGTATTTTTATTGTTATAAAACTGTTAACATTAACAGATCTAATTTTCTTGTTGAATCAAAACAAAAATAAAATTTAATAAGAATTTTTCTCAGGCGATTGAAATCTATGGAAAACATACTTATATTGTGGTTTAACAAATGAAAGAAAATTCAAGGGATTTTATAGCAACTTGATAGTGCTTATGATCATGATGAAAATATAAAATGCTCATAAATATGAGTGCGAGAATTTTTTGCCGTTTTCATAGCATATCCAACAATATTTTTGTATAAACTGCTTATTGCTAATTTTCTCACCATTTTCAACTTAATCTATGAAATGAATGAGTGAGTTTGGTGATGGTGATGATGAGGAAAATAAATGTTAGAATAAAAAAACCCACAGGCACAGGTGCAACCTTGCGCAGCAAGTATAATTTGACCGCATGCCACATTTGATGGAAATGTGTTTATTTAAAATTATGGATAATACTTCCCAGGAAGAGAAATAGAAGCGGGTTAATACTGGCTCAGTAGTGTAAACTGCCGCACAGTATTTTCGTAAAATTTTTGGTATTTTTGTTACCGAAATAGATACTCCGATCTACGAGCGGACCGTAGGTTCTGACAGCAACGAAACAGCACTGTGCCAGTTCTTCAAGTACAAAAAAATCTTTTATTTTACAGTGTTAGCGTAGAAATTTTTCAAAAAAAAAAAATTCATTAAATATGGTTCTTTAAAAGTTACATGCATTTGATTAAAAATGCAGAATTCTGATTTGATATATTTTTTAAGTTTATTAAGTGTAACACCAGTTAACAAATTTTGAAAATTTGTTCGAGTAACGATACTTGTAGAATCGAGCGCCAAATTCAAAAATGAAGTCAAAATGCTCAAAAGTACAAAAAATTTAAGACATTGCCAAATTCCATATATAAAAAAGTGGTTTTACATAAATAAAAAAAAAAATACACAGGGCAACACTTTTTTTTACACAGGTCAACACTTTTTCTTGCCCGGGTTCTGATACCAAATTTTAAGTAGGTGGGGTACGCTGATTTCAAATCTGGCTACCGTTTTTTTGGGTCAGCTCTAGTTTTGGAGATATAGCCTAAGGAAACTTTGAAAATAGGCTACTTTTGACATGTTTGTGAGTCCATATTTTCCAACACTAGTATAACATCCAAAAAGTGCGTGGCGATTGTAGGTGTGTTGGATATGCTGATTCCAAAAATGCTCTTACTTTTATTAAGTCATCTTTAGTTTTTGAGATATTGCTGAACAAAAAATTTATAATTTATGCCTTCTTTAATTTTGTTTAATTTTTATGGCCTTTTTAATAACTCCAAAATTAAAGCTGTCACAAAAAAGCTAATACCAGTTTTGGAATCCTCGCATCCAATATAGTAAAGTTCGTGTTTAAAACTGGGGCTCTAAAATTTCCTAAATTTGGCAGATAACGTTTTTCTTGTCTTCACAAATCACCACTCCGAATTTTAAAGAAATCGGACCAGCTCTTCTTGTAGTCCCCATACAAACCACCTTCCCGAATTTCAGATAAATCTCTCAAATTTCATGAAAATAGAAAATATTTAATTAAATTTTTGTTTGTGTATGTTAAACGCGTACGTTAATAACCTTATCAAATCTGATTACACTGCGTGACAAAACTAACCACTATTTTAGAAAACAAGAGGTACGACCATCATTTCAATATATTTCGGACATGCTGAATCGAATGGCGTACTCCGTTTTTCGATGTATGGTACAGTTTTCTTGTAAAATGTCATTAAAGATTGGCTGATTTTCAGCTGCTTTTTTAACAAAAAGATTTAAAAAGCTAATGATTTTTAAATTTTATGGCATGGAAAACAAAGATATAACTTGTAGCAATATTTCTAATATAAATTTGGTTTAAAGCTTTTCATCTTAACCCCTTTAATTCGCGGATTTCTTCATTTTTTTAAGTTTTCGCGAAATTAACCGCTAAATTAGTCTCTGATAAAAAACTTGCATTTTTTGGATCATAAAGGCGTCCATGACACTACGAATAGTGGACAAAAAACATCTATGTTATATGGACCATCATGAAGAAAATCGCGAAAAACCGTTTTTTTGTATATGGCAGCATCACTTTAGGAGATGATTTGAGGCTTCATCTTTTAGTATATAATGTGGGAACCTTAAACAATGAACTGACCCAAAATTTGTCCAAAAAAGTTTTCATTTGCAAAAGTTATCTTAACAAAAACTGTTATTTCAGTGTTGGCGATACAATAATTATAGTTTTTGTTAAGATAACTTTTGCAAATGAAAACTTTTTTGGACAAATTTTGGGTTAGTTCATTGTTTAAGGTTCCCACATTATATACTAAAAGATGAAGCCTTAAATCATCTCGTAAAGTGATGCTGCCATATACAAAAAAACGGTTTTTCGCGATTTTCTTCATGATGGTCCATATAACATAGATGTTTTTTGTCCACTATTCGTAGTGTCATGGACACCTTTATGATCCACAAAATGCAAGTTTTTTATCAGAGACCAATTTAGCGGTTAATTTCGCGAAAACTTAAAAAAATGAAGAAATCCGCGAATTAAAGGACTTAAGATGAAAAGCTTTAAACCAAATTTATATTAGAAATATTGCTACAAGTTATATCTTTGTATTCCATGCCATAAAATTTAAAAATCATAAGCTTTGGAATTTTTTTTGTTAAAAAAGCAGCTGAAAATCAGCCAATATTAAATGACATTTTACAAGAAAACTGTACCATACATCGAAAAACGGAGTACGCCATTCGATTCAGCATGTCCGAAATATATAGAAATGATGGTCGTAACTCTTGTTTATTTTTTAGTGTTCCGCAGTGTTATCATTGGACCAGTTTTGGAATTAGGCCCCATGTGAAATTTTCGCCCGATATTCAGTTAAAGCGGTTTATTGTCAACATATTGAAGCCTATTTCACTTAAATTTGATATGTGAGTGTTTTTTACACTTATTAAAGATTTGACAAAATATAGATCTAATCGGTCCATGGGACCTATTTTCCGGGAAACTCTGGTGTAGGGTTTTATATGATCGGTCTTGACCGACTATAATTTTCTTACTTGTTTTTTTTTTTTTGAATTTGTTGGTAAAAATAACACAACAATCATTAATTTTTAATGTTTTCGTAGGTTATTTTTTTCAAATTTGGTGGTAAAAAATGAAAGTGACGATATTTTTTAATGTTCAATGTTATTTTTTTTTTTAAGAAAATTTTATTAACAGCAAAAAATAAATGTTGATGTTTGTTAAAACAAATGAATAATTACTGGGATGATTTTCAAATGTTTTATCACTTGTTTTAAATATGTTTTTCATTTGTTTTTGCCGACAAAATATTTTGAGTGTAAAAAAGTTCCAAAAACCCACCACAGCTCGAGGATATATAATTTTTTTTAGTTAATTTTTTAAATATGTACGGTTAAAGGCATTTTTCGCTTAACAAAATGGTACCAAAATTTTCGTTCCATCACAATCCGTTTAAAAGTTATAAGCTCTCAAAAATGGTCAAAAAGATTTTCTTGAGAACTTTGAAGTCAATTTTCGCGATAAAAATTATAGAGCTGCAAAACTATCGATAGTCGTCCCATTCGATATTTTCGATAGTTTGTTTTTAAACTATCGATACTATCGATAGTATCGGAGATTTTAAAGAATTGTAAGTTTTTGCATAAAATTACGTCGTTTTCCATTACTTCTGGACCCATAAATTATAGTTTTTGCCTTTCAATGCCACTCCAGTCTATTTTAACTAACTACGGCGATCTTCCACCGTGCCTTGCTTGTTCTGTCCAGACCTTTTATTTCGCAATAATATTCACGCGAGATTACTATCATTGTCTTTATACTTTAAAACGTAAGATTTTTCCAAAATAATACAAAGAATTTACAAATTGTTCATTTTTTGATTAATTTTTCTTCAAATGGCAATCTATATGAGGCGAATGTTTTATCGGCGATAGTATCGCTATCGGGTAAAAACTATCGATAGTCCATTTCAAAAAAAAACTATCGATACTATCGATAGTACCATCGATAGTTTTGCAGCTCTAAAAAATTACGTCAGAGAAAAATTGGAAAACCATATTCAGAATCAGCATCGAAATGTTAATCGAAAACGAGTAGTACGTTACCAGAACATCATACAAAAACATAAAAAAAATTGCTCTCAATAATGCACAAAGATTATTTTTTTGTGAACTTTGACCTCAATTTTCTCAAAAATCTGACGTTATGGAAAACTTTGGAAATCAGATTTGGAATCAACATTAAGAGGTTAATCGAAAACTAGTGTCCAGACCACTGATAAAAAAAAATTCAAATGTCGGTCAGTATTTTTTAATTTTGTCATAATAAAAAAACTTAGACGCCTAATAAATTTTTAATGGGTTTCTACATGCTTTTTGTACCGACTTCCTTAGCAAAAACTGAGTCTTCATCGTGCAGAACAAAAAAAATATATTTTTTTTTTTTAATTGATACTTCCGCCCTCTGCTGAGGGTTTTTGGAACTTTCTTTCATAGTTCAACAAACTGTCAGAGTATTAATTTTTGCTGTAGATTTGCAATATATTCAACCGTTTTTTCTCTGCAGAAAAACAATTCAAAATCCGCGTTTTCAGATGCGTTGAACCACCCCAAGGAGCGAACATTTTTCCAAAAAAATACCGGCATTCTTTTTAGCTCCCCTAAATCCTTCAAAAAAATGATGATACCCGATAAACGGATGAAGAGACATACTACTCGTTGCAAATGCATAAGACAAATTCTTACTAGAAGTGCAGACGTATACCGAGATTTTAGTGTTCTTATGACTTTATATTTTGTGTTTATTAGATATTTTTCTTACTGGCGCTTCACCTATTCATTCCAAACAAAATATCCAAACAAAATAACCAAACAACTGTAAGTTATGATTTTCTTTTATTATGATTGATTTTCCTTTTTACGTTATATGGCACATAAAGAAGATAAATTTCATTCTCAATAAAGCCACAAAATAACCTTATAACGCATTTTTATAACCCAGGAAGCTACCTTCATGGAAACATCAATAAGTCCAAGTGTAATCATCATACCATAGATGTTGTAAATCAACATTGGCCAACAAAAGTTCAATATAAAAGTGTTACAATTAATGGCAAATTGGTAAATTACAATGTAATTGAGATGCCACATACACTTAAATAATTTTGTTGTTTGAACTAACGTTGATGCAGAACATGCAATTAGTTCTGCACCCAATTATACCATCATTCCTAATTGCAGGAACCTTGGGCGAGGATTAAACTTTATGGTACTTTGAAAGGTTTTCCTATGACTTCTTGACTTTTTCTGTTTTATTCTTTAGCAAAAAGGAAATAGCAATTTGTCTTAGATGACACATTGTAAACCAGAGCAACTCATTAAAACTTCACCTACTTCCTAAACGTCTCACTTGTTGCATTGCATTGTATTGTTTTTGCTATTTTATATGCACATTCATATTATAAATAACAAATTATATGTAATAAAAACTAAATCACATTTGCCTACAACATAAAAGACACAAAAGCCGCGCTACCGACTACAAGTGTGTTCTCTAGTAAGTAAATTGAAATCTTGCTCACAACTCCAACGTAACTGTCACTCCAAGTCACAGTAAGCAGCTATTAAAACGGAGTATTATGTAAAATATGTAACAGATCTAATGTAGATGCAAGTACTTTAAAAGCACTTTGATCTTAAAGTATACGTAGAAGGTGAAGGGAAGTGAATTTTGATTGGTGTCAACCTTTAATTTTGATAATTATACCTTACACCTGGATGAGGGGCATTCCGGAGCCTCCATAAATTTTTACACAGAGTCTATTCGGAAGAGCTTGGGTTGACCCTAGATTGAAGATTGCTAGATCATTGCAGTGTTTACTAGGCAAAGATGTTGGCAATAAAGAAGGTGGTAGACTGGCTGAGTTACAATGTCTTGTCTACAACCGCAGGCAATATTTTATTCTGACAGTCACGCCGCAGTCAAGTCACTGGAGTCAATGTTTCGGCAAACAAGACCTGCCCTTAATTGCCGCACGTCTTTAAATGAGATGGCCAAGCAGTTTGATATAAGACTGACATTCCGGGTATTGCAAATAACATGAGCTTGGAAGACTGGGAACTTCCTTACAGGTTTTAACAGAATTGGAAATGTGTTGGTATGCGTCTAGAAACTTGCAAATCTAGGGCTTTGTTTCGCGAGGGCAACTAATCAGAGATGGGCACATGAATGGACGTGTAAGACAACAGTATAGATTTGGCCATATCTTAACAAGAAGCGCACAAGAGAGCGGATATAGCTTCCAAGACGAGATATTTCGACGGTGGCTGCAGTAATTACCAGACACGGTCTTGTAATGACTTTTTCCGGAGTTTCATCGATGAGGAGGAGTTGGAAACTATCGAACACTTTATCTGCCATTGCCAGGAAGTTTCTTATCAGAGACTTGCTTCACTGGGATCAAGGGAGCTGTACGATCTTTCTGATTTGGCGGATGTCAAAATTCAATATCTTAGGAGTTTCATGAGGACCTCTAATTGGTTTACGGCAGGAACTAGTAGGGAACCTATATTCCCGTGGTATCACAATGGACCTCAGAGTCTATGTGTGCTGACGTAAAACGTCATCAGCCACTTACAACCTTACCTAGGGTTTTGCTCGCTAGATTTTACAGTACTGCGCCATTCAAAAAAGCCAAAGTTATTACATTACTTAAACCGGGAAATTATCCAACAGACGTTTCAAGTTACCGACCTATCAGCTTACTCTGCTTACAGCTGTTCCAGTGACTAATATTTAGCCGAATAGAATCTGACATCGAAAAGGTTATCCCCCAAGAACAGGCTGGGTTTGGAAGGGTTCAGGTTTTATATCTGACGAACTATATAAGAAACAGATTTGACCAGATGCAAAATACTGCGATTATCTTTATGAACGACTCCTTATGAAAGAAAAGCAATTCGATATCGGATTTTTAACGTATTTGTAAACGATAGCCGCAGCACGACCAAAAAACTTAGCAATGGACTACCACAAGTGTTTGTTTCGTCTCCAATTTTTAAATTATACATCTACGATCCGAACACCTCCAGAAAATTTAACTACGATGATGACAGGGCATTTCCTTTCCAATATATAAACTTTAAGTTGCTCAAAAATGTGCTACGAAGCGATTTATCAAAGGAATCCTCCTTTTGCAGTTAATGGCGACTAAAAACAAAAAGAACAACAATCCAGAAACTCACTAGTAGAGATGGGCGCTGGTCACGTGATTTGCGTGATTCACGTGAATTTGTTTTTATTTTTTTTTTTTTTTTGTAAGAAAATTTTATTGCGTGAATAGATTTTGCGTGACTCACGCGTGAACGTGATTAAATCTGGCGTAAGTCACGCGTGAGCGTGAGTAAGTTTTTTATTACTCACGTGAAAAGTGAGTGAAAGTGAGAAAAAAAATTGCGTGAGTGATTCGATTATTTTTTGCGTGAGCGTGAGTAAGTGTGAGTCAAAATCCACTCACGCGCCCATCTCTACGCACTAGTACAGATTGGGGAGCAACTGCAACCTACTAACGAACATTCTCACTAGCCCCAGTGTATTCCACCGCGTATCTGGTAATAGAGCCAGCATGTCAGAACAGTTGATACACAACACAAGTTAAGGTTGTGTTACAATGGTAACAAAATCGGATAATAGCATTTCAATTCTCTTTATTTTGAATTTTAAAAATCGTTAACACGAAAATCCTAGCTGATCCTGTTTTCGAGTTATTGCTAAATAATTACACTGTTCGACAATAAAAATCTCCCAGTAAAATATTCAACTGATTCTTATAGATTTTGCTCTCCTGAATCCAAATCTGCCATCCAATGTTTTCCAGCACGTCCGTTTTTGTGATATTCGCTGTTAAAAAGTAAAAAAAAAATAATTTCGCACATTTGGGGGTCAAGGGGGTTCAGATAAGTTGAAAAAATCCAAGGAAATCTCTTATCTGACTTTCTCTAATTTATTTTTACGTTTTCTCTTTCTTTTATTCTATTTTAATCCTATCTTTATTTTTTTAGAAAAGCCAATGCCCTTGCGCCCCCATAAATCTGACAAAGTTTTGCTAAACCTAAACAACTGAATTTTTGATAAAACTCGATAATTTTCAATATTTTTCTATCACAGTTTTAACTTAAAACCTACCATTATACAATGGCAAATTAAATTAAAATTTGAATTTGAATAAAAATTCACTTATAAACATGAAGAATAGAATAAAAAGAATAAAAGCCGACTTAACTTCCGCAGAGTGATAATTGCATGAAATAACAAATTGCATAAGCTTAAACAAAATAATGAGCATGCATAAACATGATTATACAATATGCAAGTATGATGATAAAAATCTGAAAAAAAAACTTTTTTTGTGTGTTATAAACAGAAGAAGAAGAAAATCCCAAAAAGTAAAAAAAAATATTAAAATAAGGTTTGAGAATTTTAAATATACGGTTGGTAAAACGTTAGATAGGAACTCTTACAACTGTAGTGCATGCGGTAGAAAAGTTATAAATTTAAAATTCGAAAATCAATTTTTCGAAGATTCCATTTGAAATACAAAGATTCTATTTGTAATTTGAAGATTCGATTTCACAGAAATAAATATTTGTATTGTAGGCTAATTTTCAATTTAATCATTATTGTATTAACACAAAATGTCATTGTATTGACAAAGAAAATAATTGATATTTTATTCAACAAAACAATTTGTCAATACAATTAACCTTCAATACAGCTCTTTTTCTGTGCAAAAATTAGATGATATGTTTGAAATTCGACAATTTGATTTGAAATATAAATTTTGGAAAAATTCAGTTTGAAATAAAAAGATTATATCTGTAATTCGAAGATTCTATTTAAAATTCGAAAATTTTATTTTAAATTCAAAGATTCCTCTTACATTCAAAAAGTACATTTGAAATTCGAAAAAGTCAATTGAATATTATGTTTAAATTTCGAAGATTATACTTGTAATTTTAATTTCAGTTACTTTAGATGGGCGTCCGACATTTGGCAATTTCACTTGGAGACCATAAGGCCTATTGTGGTTCCCTTAAATATTGTTTCCCTACTCCGCCTCTGATACAAAGGTCTACTTATAAGACCACCCCGATTTCCTGAGACATTCTACTAAAGAAGTCAGTGAGACACCGTTTAGGCATTCCAGGTCATCGAAAAATCTTTGCCCCATATGCTTCACCAATTTCACTATAGGAACTGAGATGTTAGCTTCAACCTGTTCCTCCACGGCCTCAGTGCCATTTCTGGCACATTCATCAGCCAAGTTGAAAGTTTTCCCAGATTTGCTTGACTGTGTGCTGACTGATTCGACGAAGGTATTGTAAAAAGTTCTTAACTATTCCCGATTTCACAGTATTCAATTTAAAGGCTTTCAGAGCTGCTAGACTGTCCACAAAATTTTTAATAGCGCAAGGTCTCTTGCCATAATCAATTGCAAGTTCCTCAGACTGAAACACACTTCACTTTTCCGGAAGTCTCCATATTGCCCTGA
The DNA here is from genome assembly GCA_963921195.1 of Pegoplata infirma. Taxonomy (NCBI): domain Eukaryota; kingdom Metazoa; phylum Arthropoda; class Insecta; order Diptera; family Anthomyiidae; genus Pegoplata; species Pegoplata infirma. The sequence goes on from OY992536.1 coordinate 270,300,490, forward strand.
TTTCAAGGTATTCAGAATACTCTCCAAAAGCCGTACCATTCTCCATCTTCGATCCGTCTGCAAAAAATTTTGACTTTTACAGTAGTTGGTACTTGTACTACGAAGCTTCTGCCAAAGATCGTTGGTTTTATATTCCAGTTCTGTCCCGCCCACCGGACTTAATATAGTCGAGAGTCCCCAATAATGTTGCTTAAGCATTTGCGCAAGAGCCGATATTGCTGCTGTGCTCTTAAAGTAGATACCCAATGGGTGAAAGTTTAGAATCACTTCCAGGCCGGCTTGGGGTGTCGATCTAGTAGCACCAGTCTCCAAACACGCCAGTCGTTGTATCTTTTATGGTTTGCAGAGATATGATATCTTATCTACTGCTGTCCACCACATGATGGCACCATAGGTCTAATTATCGCAACATACATCCAGTGGATTATCTACGGTTTAGACTCCACCTTCATCTTAAAGTTCTCCTGCAGATGTTAAAAGCACATAACGACTTTTTTATCCTTTCCTCTGTACTCCCTATCCAAGAAAGCTTTAAGTCCAGGGGCACACCCAAGTATTTCGCCTCATTAGATAGTTCCAGGGTGATGCTATTTAATTTGGGAAGAAAAACCTCTATATCTTAGTTCATTTTGTAAATAAGACGAGTTCGGTTTTGGCGGGCTTAATTCCCAGACTGTTATTCGATCCCCCGTCGGGAGTAACTATTGCGCTGATTCCAGAAGTTCACTAATCGTTGGCAAAAACTTACCTTTGATTAGGATCACAATGTCATCAGCCAATCACCTTGATACATATTCGGTTGAGTGACTTAAGGAACTTATTTATTCCACAAAAGGGAGAGATCACTTCCCCTTTTAGAGTATACGTTTCGTTTCACCATGTACTATCCCTGATATAATGACTCTGCTTCACAGCATGTTTCCCGCCCATAGAGTAATCAGTTTGTCCGTGCCTGTATTTTCAAAGGCGTGAGGGATTGATGATATTTTGACATTATTGACGAATCTTACACTTCCAAAAATACTGCCGAAACAAACTCCTTTTTTTTGTATCTTTCAATCTAACCGACAACACCGGTGACTTGTCATGATCCCCATAGACATAATCCCCATTTACGCTGTGGTGGTAATGACCAAAATTATTTCAGCCATAATCTAGGGATGGTTATGAGAACTAGGACCAAAAAAAATTTGGACATAATCCCATTAAAAAAATACATAATTCCCAGATTTATTGGGATGATGACCACTTAAAAAATGATCATAATCCCCATTAAAGGGATTATGTCCATTATACTGGTGGTCATAATTGTAGTTTTTTTTGTCTGACAAGTTTTTCTGCGTAGTCGGCCTTCGGCCAGGCATAAGGATTACATACTCCGTGCATTAAACCCACCCTCTCTGCAATAATCAGGGGTTATGACCAAAATTGCTTTGGACTTTGTCCCCATAATATGAATGGGGGTTATGACAAAAAAAAATTCGGTCGTTATTCCAACAGGGAACGGACATAATCCCCATTGGGATTATGACCGTTTTGGAAATGGTTATAGTCCCCACAACTAATATGAGGATTACGACCGTGATGTATTCGGTCATAATCCCCATTTCCGATATGGGAATAATGTTCGTGGGAATTATGTCCTGTCATCGACCACATCACTTAAAGCCGTCTCCACAGACCTACCTTTAAGATAGGCATGTTAGGCTTTGCTGAAGTTGGGTGATGCGTACTTCTCGCATAAAGATCTACCAGTCTTTCCGGTGCTTTTAATAAAAACGACGACTGATAGGTGTGCAGGCCTTTGCGGTATTGTGGTTTATCCTTCCGTTTCGGGGATAATAACCAGCAGCCATGGCAAGATAATCCCGAGGGTCTCCTGCAAGAGTGCCGGAAAATACAATCAGGCCTTTACGAATTTCAAATTTATTGTAACACTGCACAACAAAATCAATTTTTTTCCAAAATTACATGGTCAGACCAAAAAATTTTGATAGAAGAGACAAAAAAAAAAATACACGTGTATCGGCGTTTTGAAAGTTTACATCTGGGTTTCATTTTAGGGGGAGGTAAAGTTTCCCCCAAATGCAGATGTTGTATTGTCAATCGTCATTGAATATCGAGTGAAGCTTACGTTTAAAGTATATGGTGTGTTCTGCAAATTTATATAAAATGTTACGGAGAACATTTTTGTGGAATATATTAACCCTCTAGCTCCTCACGATAAGGGTCTTTTTTATCCTTCTTTTCAAAAAGAGCAAAAAACACCATTAAAATAGGGATTTAAGAGGTTTAAATGTTCCGAAAAAATATTCGTCGTAAAATTTTACAATAAGTCCTTGAATACACCAAAACGGAAAACTCAACCAGAAGGTCAGAAATAAGACACAACAAAAGAGGTCTTAGGGTTAATTTCGCATTTATTAAGAAAATCGAGTAAAGCTTACGTTTAAAGTATATGGTGTGTTCAGCAAATTTATGTAAAATATTACGGAGAACATTTTTGTAGAATATGTTAACCCTCTAACTCCTCAAGATAAGGGTCTTTTTTGTCCTTCTTTTCAAAAAAAACAAAAAACACCATTAAAACAGGGATTTAAGGGGTTTTAATGTTCCGCAAAAATATCCGCCGTGAAATTTTACCATAAGTCCCTGAACACACCAAAACAGAAAACTCAACAAGAAAGTCAGATATAAGACACAACAAAAGAGAGCTTAGGGTTAATTTCGCATTTATTAAGAAAATCGGGTAAAGCTTACGTTTAAAGTATATGGTGTGTTCAGCTAATTTATGTAAAATATTACGGAGAACATTTTTGTAGATTATGTTAAACCTCTAACGCCGCAAGATAAGGGTCTTTTTTGTCCTTCTTTTAAAAAAGAGCAAAGTACGCCACTAAAACAGGGATTTAAGGGGTTAAAATGTTCCGCAAAAATATTCGTCGTGAAATTTTACTTTAAGTCCCTTTCACGGCAAATATTTTTGCGGACCATTTTAACCCCTTAAATAGCTGTTTTAATGGTGTTTTTTCTCTTTTTCAAAAGAAGGACAAAAAAGACCCTTACCTTGAGGAGCTAGAGGGTTAACATATTCTACAAAAATGTTCTCCGTAACATTTTACATAAAATTGCTTCACACACCATATACTTTAAACGTTAGCTTAACTCGATTTTCTTAATAAATGCGAAATTAACCCTAAGCTCTCTTTTGTTGTGTCTTATTTCTGACTTTCTTGTTAAGTTTTCCGTTTTGGTGTATTCAGGGACTTATAGTAAAATTTCACGGCGGATATTTTTGCGGAACATTCAAACCCCTTAAATCCCTGTTTTAGTGGTGTTTTTTGCTCTTTTTGAAAAGAAGGACAAAAAAGACCCTTATCTTGAGGAGTTAGAGGGTTAATATATTCCACAAAAATGTTCTCCGTAACATTTTACATAAATTTGCTTAACACACCATATACTTTAAACGTAAGCTTCACTCGATATTCAATGACGATTTACAATACAACATTTGCATTTGGGGGAAACTTCACCTCCCCCTAAAATGAAACCCAGATGTAAACTTTCAAAACGCCGATACACGTGTATTTTTTTTTTGTCTCTTCTATCAAAATTTTTTGGTCTGACCTTGTAATTTTTTTTTTGTGTTGTACAGTGTAATTAATTGGAATTTTCGATTGTCAAACTGATATTTTACGAATTTGAAATTAAATAATCGAATTTTGATTAGTATTAGAAATTCATGTTTATCTGGAACGTTCGAATCTAAAAAGGAATTTTCGAGTTTAAAACTCATATTTTACGAATTTTAAACTGTACTTTAACATTTTGGTATAAACTTATAGTTGGACTCACACACACTTAAAAAAAAAAAACACTCCAAAATACATGGTTGACATTTATGGAATAACTTAAAATTAAACCCACTCACTTGTACTACTTAGTTCTGTACTTATTCATATGAATACTAGACAAATGTTCTAAATGAAATGTTAAAAACTAATCAAATAAACCGCATCTTTCATGTAACAATTGCTGCAGAAAAACCGGCAGATCTCGTCTCAATCTAACAGTGGCACGTTCTCGCTACAGCTAGAAGTTACAAACCAAAAACCTGCAAAAAAAAAAAATTACGATGGATAGATATAGAATAATACACAACAACAAATTTTTATCTTTGTAAACTTTAAAATGTAATAATGCCGCAGCACTTGGCCTGTCATCTCAGTTCTTGTAAGGCAATCAGTCTTCTTCAGGTGCATTTCATTTTAAACATAGAAAATGATGATGGCATATGGTGGATAAAATTGCGCAGCAAACAACCGCTTTAAAGAAATGCAAATTTCCTTGTAACATTTGTAGGAGTCAGAAAAACGTTGCACATACAACGAAACAACAAAAAAAAGAAGCCAAAAGAAAAGCGGCTTTCTTGTAGCCCCCAAAAGACAAGCACAGACATGTTTTTGGTTGCGTTCGTCACGTTTTCCCACGCAGTCACCCATAAGCGCAAAAAATAACCGCTAGCGGCGGCGGTTAGCTTGCAAAAACAATACAACGACATTAAAAAAACTAGCCAAACAAATCCTTTTGCTGTTTTTCTTTGAAAAACAAAAAAAAAAATATTTTTTATATTTAGTAATCACAATTTTAGCTAAAGTTTTTTTTCAAGTTAGCTATACACTTATACGAGGGATGTTTTATAATTTTTAAGTAAAATTTTTGAAGCCGAAATATTTCTGTCGAATGAACCCACACACAATATGTAAAACACATACACAGGGCAGTCTCTGAAGACCTTCACTTTCCTTCTGACAACTATAATGTGAAAATACTTGGATCTTTCTGTAATACGGACGACAGTTTTTTTTCTGAGTCGTTTTATAATCTAGTCTTCGGATCGTGTTTAAGCACCGAAACTAAACAATTTTCCTTTACGAAAAAGTTCGTAGGGCCGAGCTCTATGATTTCTTTCGTCATTTGAACTGAAATATATGTTTCCTCTGCGAAAACATTGCTGCAGAAATGGCAGGTAAAGTAATTATGCTAGGAATGGGTTTTTGTATTCCTATGACTTCAAGTCAGTGATCGGCACCCATGGCACTCAGAACCCGAACACAATCGGCAATTTAAACGAATATAACACGAATGTCAACAAAACTCACAAGTAAGAGCTTAAAAAATACAACAACGTGCAGGTTGATGTCATTTTGTTTAAGAAATACACCAACACATGCATATTTACATTCATATACCAATGAATTCACATACTATCTTTCTGCCGACCACTGCTTCAGATCCAGCGAAGAAGGTCAGGTTAATTAGTAAGTGGCTACTGACGTTTTACATCAACACACGTAGACTCTGAGGTTCATTGTGATACCACGGGACTGTAATAGGTTTCCCTACTAGTCCCTGTCGTCAAACCAATTTGAGCTTTTTATGAAACTTCTTAGATATTGAATTTTGACATCCGACAAATCAGAAAGATCGTACAGCTCCCTAGATCCCAGTGAAGCAAGTCTCTGACCAGAAATTGCCGGGCAATGGCAGATAAAGGGTTCGATAGTTTCCGACTCCAATTCATCCATGCAACTCCGGCAAAAGTTCGACGGCACATTTAACCGCTCTACGTGCTTCCCTATAAGACAGTGTCCGGTAATTATAGCAACCACCGTCGAAATCTCTCCTCATGGAAGCGATATCAGCTCACTTGTGCGCCCCTGATTAAGAGAAGGCCAAATCAGTCATGCTGTCTCACACGTCCATCCATTTGACCACCTTTGATTAGTCTACGTCGCGGAACAAAGCAGTAGGTTTTTCTTGCAAGTTTCTAGAGGCATACCAACACATTCAGATTCTGTTGGAACCTGTAGGGTAGTTCCTAGTCTTGCAAGATCATCGGCCCAGTGAGGAAGCGTTCAGTAAAGGTTCGTCCGAAAAACGAACGTTCGAAATGATTATCTACTAACTGCGCCTACGTGCGAAAGTTCTTTCTGTTGCTCGGGGCAGTAAGACCTTTTGTTAGTTTGTTTAAAGTGTAAAGGACAACGCTGGTGCTTCTATTCCCACTTTTTGTAAAGGATGATCAATCATTCATTGACTCGTGTAAAAACGCCAACACCTTCGCTGAACCCTTCGCAAGAAATCAATGGACTTTCTGATAGTGCCGTGCAGATACGAATTCAGATTACATTTCATGTCCAAGATTACTTCAAGATATTTAACCTTTTTTGAAGTTAGACAGCAGTATTCCAAGTCAGACCTTCAATTATATCTAATCTTTTGCAGATGACAGCAACACTTGTGACATTTAAGTGTCTTGGTTTTCTAAAACGGTGCAAGACATACTTCATCCGATCATTCTCTTAGAAATGCAGTCGACCGAAAATGGAATAAGGGGCGGGGCTTCAGAGTCTATTCTAAAGCTTATAGGCCGTGTTCAGGGAATAGTGGTGAAGCTTATCAATGATAATAGTTAATCCAAATCTATTGATTCATTAAAGCATCTTCGAAATATGGGTCGTGTGGAAAATTGTTACCAATATTATACAAAGAAGTGTTCATCTGAAATAGTGGTTTGAGCGTTGGGCTAATAACCAGCAAGCCAGGGTTCAATTCTCAGCTCAAAAGAACAGCATATTTCAGATATTTATTAGTTTCTATTTTATAACTAATAAAATAATATGTATCACAGCGCCCTCCTTCGTTGATAAATATCACTAAAACGTCAACGAAGTAAAATAATAAAATAATGGCTATTAAACACAGCTTCAAAAAGAAGTTCGACAGATCAACATCAGATGGCGCTGACACAATTGTTTTCAAAAATATTAACACTTGCAATTACAGTGTTGCCATTGCATATGAATTGATATTGTACTAATCAGATATCGGAGTGTATCCTCCTTCTACACGATTCCCAATAATCATTAAACAACCCACATTAAACATTGGAATTTTTTGTATAAAGATTTAAACTAAATGTCCACTTCAATGTCGCGACATTGATGAAACAATCGTCAGGCATTTGTAAAATGGCAGGGCTTTTTTTCTTCTCCAACATACATCTATATAACCAAAAGGCTGCCGATCTCATCATCATCGTCGTCGTCAGGCTACAAAAATTGTTGTGTTTTGTTTTAGTCTATTGGCCATCTAATGCGGACCGACAATAACAACAAGTTGCTTGACTTGTCACTAAAAAAAAAAAAACCGCAGACCAGTTCAGTAGGTCACTAAGTTTAGATAAGAATAGTAGAAAAAAGAAAATCCAATTTTTTTTTTAGATTTTTTTGTGCTTTTAATGAATTGGCATCAACAAAAGAAAACAAAACAAACAATGCTATGAATTGCAATGATGACGATGATGATAATGATGATCTATCATTCGACGTATGTATAAAAAATCAGCATATCAAATATTTTATATAGAAGCTCTCTAGCAGCATACATATATATATGTAGAAGATAAGTGATCATATAAACCAGTGTTAAACAACCTCATTTATAACAGTGGTATAGAGTTCAGCGTTTAAAGCAACTGCGAATATCTGATTTATACATACTTTCATTATATATAGGTTAGCCCCTACGATA